>CM035168.1:68233056-68833056 GCA_020205615.1 Panax quinquefolius
CTTAGGATCTCCTTATTTAACTCAAATTATTCTAGAGTTAAAACCCTTCTTTCTGCTTTTGCATTTCTTGCCGCTCCGTGGCTCATACATCTTCACTTCTCCATCTACCTTACACTAGTTCTTCTTTTCTCTTGTGGTATTGGCTTAAAGTCTCCTTCTACCACCCTTATGATATTTGCCTTCTCTAGAATGGTTCTAAAGGAATTACTTTGAAACACACAAGATATCCGGTATAAATGAAATGTTTAAAGCCACACTCGAATCTGCTCCTTCTTACCTTAGTATCCACGATGACAAACAAATATCGCGAGATCATTGAACTTGGAAAGCATATTGGGCAATAGTCATATCCCATTGTTTCAATTCACGAACTTCATCTCCATCCTACCATGCGCATACGTGTTGGGCAAATAGTTCTCGAAAGACCATCTTCTTAATCCGCGTCCATTGTTAGAACCTCTTCTATAGCCCTAGTTTGATTCGCCTCCCTTTGAAGTTGGCCTCTCCTTTCAGCCGTATAGGTGGCGAAAAGTCTTTTGCCCCTCTTCTACATTTACAATTATAAATGCCTTCTCAATCTCATTCACTGCTGACACCCCAAATCTAGGTATTTTATTCCCTTGAGATTTGGTGTCATTATCAAAACATTCATTTCTAGCTGCAATTTAATTAAAATTTAAGCGATAAATCTTTCCATAAAAAGGGTTACATAACTTAAACAAATAAATCCAGGTTATCTAACCTTAAAACACTCATTAAAAGCGAAAAAATATTTAATTACATCTATAATTTAAAAATTAAGTCTAAAAACATAATTCTCAACAATTAAAAAGTCTTGACACTTGTTCATTTTTGCTTTTCCTTTCTTTTTGGTGGTTGGCTCGTCAACCTTCTCAACTTCATTTTGCGCAATGGTTATATATATGCAATAGTGAGAAAATAAATGCTAACTTGAAAAGTCACTTGATAAGCATCGATGAATAAACTCGATTGAGTTAAATAACATTTCTTAATATCGATAATCAAAATTAATCTGAAAACTATTTGAGGTCACAAGACCATGAACAATGTCAAGGTTATAAGTATGTTTTTCAACTTAAACCTAAATAGTTATTAGGCCAGTAGGGACTCCCGTCTTGGGTGATCAACCCTTTGTTACTACGTATTGTACACAAACATCTAAGCGGCTTCCGTAAATAATCCCCTATAATAGGGTTATTCATCTCGGTTTTAATATACAAGTCCGCACCAAAAGTAAGTTTGGTTTGGATAAGTTTGAGGGTAATTTAGAGTTCAGCGAACATCGACTAAGGATTAGTTGAATCAAAAGTGTAATAACAACGCAAAGGTTTGATAACAACGTAATATAAGGTGATTATGAACCATAAATGAATATTGTATTGCATCAAAGTCATGATTTAAGAATAAAGTTCAAAGTAGTATAAGGATTTAATTAACCTTGCTTGAACATAAATTGTAAGCTAAGGTTATACTTTCTAATAAGGAAACAAAATTAAGAACTTTGCCCCAAGCGAATTGAGAACTTGCATGATTTATAAACAAAACAGTTAACAAAGTAACATAATTATCAACAAGATAGAATAAGCTCAAATATAGCTTAGTGTTTGGAATCTTGCTCAGTGAATAATAGATTCGAGAAAGCTGGTGTAATGTAGAGTAAAGATAGAAGGCATGCGTAAGTATAACGGTGAAAAAGAAAACCTTCTTTGAATAATAAAGTAGCGATGGTTAGGGAACTTTCCTCTTGTGTCGACTATACAATTATAACTCACGCTTCCAGAACACCTAAATATTCCATTAACATCATAACTGACTTTATACATAATATTAATCTCATAGATTTAACTTCCACTTTTATATAATAGATTAACTTGACTTAAATTCTAATTTTAAAACTTAACCAACCTAAAGTTCTTTCTTAGTCAATGATTCAACTTCATTAATCACATATTAAAGCTTTACAATAATAGCTTAAAAAATATAATTTCTAAATTTTCACATCTTGAAATTATCGAGTACCGTGAACAATCATTATAGCATCTTGATATAAGCCTAACATATTGTTATAAACTTTAAACTAGATTAGACTAAGTTTAAATGATTGAACAAATAAAATCTCATTCTTGTCTACAATGCGGGTGCGCAAGCAATGCAACGTTCTCTAAACCTTAGGACAAGCACAAGCGCACCATTTTGCTTTTGACACCCAGTAGCGACTTCTGTTGGTGTCTGGAAGCGAAACTTCTACATCTTATTTATTTGACTCTGTTCAAACCTAACTCACAAATTTCACAATTAAGCGACAAATTGAACACACCCAAATCACATAAACTTCATATAAACATTACTAACATGTATCCATCGATTTAAAACATCAAAAAAAACAACAACAATCACATTAAATCCTTTAAATTCCATATTTTTGCAAAATGTCCATTTTAGATATCTTTAGCAAAATAATCTTTGAAACTTTGTTAATACACCAAATCGGTCCATTCAAAGCTGTATTCTTTTGGTTTCTTCATGAATTAACACATTCGAGAATCAATTTACAATTTAATTCACAAATCGAACATCGATTTTGGACTCCAATAAGCCGTATTATACGTATGCTCACTTTGTAAACTAATTTCTTTTCTTTTTTGAGCGTGATTTAATGAATTAATATACAAAATCCATGTCTAGATGTTAGTTATCACATTACGATTACATATAAACACATTTTATCAATTTATACATCAAAATTTGCATTCTTGAGAGTTTAAAAACTAATTTTGTTTTCTTAGTGAAACTTCAAGAACCTTTATTCATAAATTAAATCCCATATTCTAATTTAATTCCACATATAACAATTATAATCATCTAAATAACAACTTCTATTCTCACGAATCATCAACTAAAAACTCAATTACAAAGAATCTTAAGAACACAAAAACTATAACTTTAAACTAAAATTATACCTTTGATTATTTTTACGGATGATAGAGACACCTATTTTATTCTCCACTTCCCATCTTAAACCTCACTGACCACTTAATTCTCTACAATTTCCTCTCGAAAACTTTGAACTCTCTCAAATTTCTCTAGAGTTCTTCATCTTTTCTTTCTCTTTATCTACTAACTCTTAGGCTTAGAAATAAAATCGTAACTTACACCCGTATATTTCATACATATAATATCTGATAAACAAATTGACAAACATATTATATACATTTTAATTCCTTTATCGATTATATTTGTTTTTATTCGAAAATTCTTAAGGCTTGTTTGTGAAAGCAATTAAAATAAAAACTTAAGAGCCTTAAGTCTTGTTTGGTAAAACTACATTAAACCTCTTTTAATTTATTTTAATAAATCACTTAGTATATAGTTTAATGTCCACACTTTATCTACTTAAATTCTAATATTCAAATTTAATTAAAGTTAACATCAACTTATTAAATCATATAGCCACATAAATCAAATTGCCCATACATCGAATAATTATAATTTGATATAAATTATAATTTTATCTATCAAATTAATAACTCTCTAATTTAATTCGTAAATTAAATTAGAATATTACCGATATGTAATATGATGATAAATTAATAACTTTCATTTAATTTATTGACTCATTAAATTAAAATTCTAAATCACAAAATTATGAAACATTAATTTAATTAATAAATTACACTAACTTAAATTAGTCCACCACCACGATTCATGAATTATTTATTTAACAAATAAATAAAAATATTTATTTAATAATAAAAAATCAACTAAAATATTTATTTAATTGATAAATATTTTAAATTACATAATAAAATTTTGGATTGTTATATCCTTCCCTCCTTACTGAGGATTATGTCCCCGAGAATCTGACTTCAAACAATTCATTCGTTACATTCTTCCCTCTTTCTGAGGATTACACGTCCTCGAGAATCAAAAGACATAGAAACAAACAAATAACTCAGATAACTTTTTATCATCTTGTCTTGAGTTCCCCACGTAGCTTCTTGACGTTGTGGTTCTTTCATATCACCTTCACGCAAGGCATCACTTTATTCTTGAGCACTTTCACATCGATTATCTAGATAGGAATTCCTCGGAAGACAAATCTTTATCAAATTTTAGCGGTTTGTACTCGATCGCGTGCTTGTAATCGGGTTTATCACGGTCGTAACATCGATCATGAAAAATATTGTGAACATGTTCTAATTCGGGAGGTAGAGCTACTTAGTAAGCCACTTCCCTAGTCTTCGCAACACCTCGAAGGTCCGATAAACCTCGGGCTTAACTTTCCTTTCTTACAAATCGTATCTTGCCCTTCGAGGAGAAACTTTTAGGAAAAGCGAAACTTCGACATCAAATTAGCGATTTTATCGGTGTTGATTATCATATTTCTTACATACATCTTGGCGACTACCAATCTTGCCTTTGATAATTTTACCAACCTCGGTGATACATTGTACCGTTTGTGTCCCTAATAGTTGATGTTACGTGACTTCATACCGGTAGCGATGGAGTTTTGAATTTTACGTGCGTCTGATGCCCGTGGTGGCATGCCAATGCTCGGCGTGGTAACTATTGTTGTAAGCTAACTTTCGATACGATAAATAATCATCGACTTCCTTTGAAGTCCATAATGCACAATCTCGGCATATCTTAACGTTTGGATTGTTCGTTCACTTTGGTAGTTAGTTTGAGGATGATCGTCGTACTCATTCTCAACTATGTTCGATGCATTCTTGTAGTCTCTTCTAGAAATTTGACGTGAATCGCGAGATCTACTATATGACCACGATTGACAATAGAACTCCATGCCATGAAAGCGATCCCTTTGATGTACAACTTTGCGAGCGATCGAGATTGAATCTAATCTTTATTGACTAAAAAGTATGCTAATTTTTTAGCTTTGTCCTTATCACCTAAATTGCATCATACCGCTTTACGAGTAGTGAAAGATCTACCATAAAATCCATTGTGATATGATCCACTTCCGTTTCTAGTATATCTAACGGTTGAAGTAATCTTCTTGGTCTCGATGCTCGGCTTTGACTCTTTGACATATCGAACCTTTCGTGACACATTCAATGACATCTCTTTTCATATTTGGCCACCAGAAATGCCGTCGTAAATCCTGATACATCTTTGTACTCCCTAGGTGAATTGAATATCTTGACTTATGAGCTTGATCGAGATTTCATCTTTAATTTCAGTCTTCTTTAAAACCCGAATCCTTAACTCGAACCTCGGTAATCCTTCGACATCGATCTTAAACTTCATCTCACTCCCCTCGGACACTCTCTCTTTGATTTTCTTACATTCTTCATCTTGTAGTTGAGCGTTCTTTACCTTTTCCACTAAAGTTATACCAGCTTTCATCTGGAATAATCTTTCATCGATTCTTTAGAAATCTTATTTCGACTCTAGTTTTGCCATTGTTGAAATGAGCTCCTCACGGACGATTAACAACATCAACTTTTCTGTTCTTCTCTACTCCAAGGTATTGGCGATCACATTTTGCTTTACGGATGATAAAAGATTTTGCAATCATAATCTTTTATCAATTCTAACTCATCGCCTCGACACGTATTTAGATCATCTTGTGTGAAAATATACTTTAGACATTTATGATCAAGTATATATCTCACATTTCTTTCCATAGAGATAGTGTCTCCATATCTTGAGAGCACACACCACGCAACTTACTCTAAATCATGAGTTGGGTATCCTTTCTCATAGTCCTTGAGTTGCCATAATGCAAACACAATGACTTTTTCATTTTGCATAAAATACGTAATCCAGACCTTTATGTGATGCGTAACTATACACCACAAAGTTTCTTTTATTATCATTAATAACAACACGGTGACATGCTTAGCTTCTTTTCAACTCTAAAACTCTCTTTAGCACTTCTCTACTGTCCAAATTTTTTCTGATTTCCTTGTCAAATTTATCAATGAAGTGGCAATCTTGGAAAATTTTGAATAAACCATCTATAGTAACTTGCCCGATTACCCGAAACTCCTCACCTCGATGGAGTCCTTGGTTATTCTAATTATTACAACTTTGACCTTTGATGGATCCATTGAAATCCCATCTTTGTCGATCACATACCCAAGAAATTTAACACGTTCTAGCCATAATTCACACTTAAAGAGTTTTGCGTACAACTTTTCCTTTCTTAAGCGTCTCGGCGTCAAGCGTAAAGGTTCCCGTGTTCCTCTTGAGATTTAGAGTACGAGGATACCATCAATGAATACCACCACAAACTTATCTAAGAATGGTTTAAACACCCTATTCATCAAATCCATTAATGCGGCAGGGGCATTGGTTAAACCAAAAGACATTATAAGAAACTTCGTGTAATGTAAATACAAGGTTTCAATTTGCGTCTTTGGTACATCCTCCTTTCCTACCTTTACTTGATGATACCCACTTCTCAAATCTATCTTCAAGAAGTTTCTAGCTCCTTTCAACTAATCAAACAAGTAATCTATTCTTGGCAACAAATACTTATTCTTAATAGTGACTTTGTTTAATTCCCTATAATCAAATCTGATAGCGCATTGACCCATCCTTCTTTTTAAAAAATAACATCGAGCGCCCCCACGGCGATACACTTTCGGTGAATGTATTTCTTATTTAGCGACTCTTGCGGTTGTACCATCAATTCCTTCATCTCTATTGGAGCCATCCTATCACAGGGGCCTTCGATATCGGAGTAGTCCCACAATCTTAAATTGATAATGAACTCGGTCTCTCTATCGGGTAGAAGTCTTGGCGGATCATCAAAATCGTCCACAAAATCCCCTAACAATTTGGTATCTTCTCGGTTTCACACCCTTCCTCTACGAGTATCGAATATGTAAACTAAATATCTACACTGACCTTGTCTCGATAACTTCTTGGCTTGCATAATCGTAAGAACTGACTTGCTTATCAGGCGATTTTCTACAAGTGAAAACTACCTTTGATGGAGTTATAAAGTTTACCCATTTCTTTTGGCAATCAATTATTCTTTGTATAATTAAATAGCGATCCATTCCCGATATAACATCAAACTCCCAAGTTTAATCGGGATTAAATCTCTTTGTCATAATATTTCCTTAATATTCACCTTCTGAATTCTTATATCTCACAATTTAAGGAATTACCTCCTGATTCGTAATTTCTATGTTCAAAGGCAAATTCAATTCTTGATAGGCAATCCTAAACTCTTAGCAAAATCATCAGAGATATAAATGAGCAAGTAGAACCCGAATCAAATAATAAATATACATCTATATCATTGATTGGAATGATACGAAACCAAATCTTTTGGTATCTAGCATCCTTCACGATCGTGTTAAAGGTTACATGGTGTGGAGTGCCTTGATGATGTTGGTCAACAATAGCCAACGAACCTCCAACGCCACCTCCTTGCTTACAGTTGCATCTCTAGCTTTCTTTTTGGGACACTTTCATGAGCTAAATGATCCTTGACCCGCATGTGTAACAAACATTCTTCTTTGGTTGATGGTAATTGAGAGAAATGTGACCCTCTTGGCCATAGTTAAAGCACACTTCGCACCCCTCAAGCACACACGGTGTGATTTCTCCCACAAGTGGCTGCACGCTTCAAATTTTATTTTACGCTAGCTACTCTGCGATTACCCGGTACGTGCACCATCATTCCACTTCTTTTTTGGGTTATTGTTTCCTCCAGCTACTACCACCATTTTTGCCTTCACTCTCATTCTTCTTCTTTCTACATTTCTGATTGTACTTGATAAGTCATCGCTTCCACATACGCAATAATCGCCTTCTCAAGCACTCTGTAAACATCTTTAGTTGAAACATAGAGACTCTGATGTATAACCAGGGCTTCAGTCCCTGCTCAAATCTTCTTTCCTTGCGTTCGTCGGTGTTAACTTGATACGGCGCAAACCTCGCAAACTCATTAAATTTCGTTGCATACTCGACACAAAGTCGTTGTACCACCTTGATTCTAAAAATTAAACTTCTATACGATTTTGTGAGATTTCGAGAAAATAGGTCTCAAAAAAAATATTTCTTTAAACCTATTCACGCCATTTACACCTTGACCCCTCTGGTTTTGTTTGCCTACTAGCGTAGCTGGCTTACACCTTTCAACATAAATGTTTTAAAAGTAGTCTTTTGGTCTTCCACGACTCTAGCAACATCTAATAAATTTTCTATTTCCATGATCCAAAGTACGTGCCTCAATTTGGATTCATGGTTCCACAACTTATTTGGTGGTCCGTAGCGCCTTAAAATCTTTAAAGGTCATTTGCTTGATTTTGTGGGTGATTCTCTGATACTCTGGTCGATAATGTCACCAATTTTTAAGCGGTTTAGCATTGGAGTCGTTGTTATTGGTAGACCCCTCGAAGTGGTTCTTTAATAAGTGGTTGATGTCAGGAGGCATTTTCTATTTAAAACACATTACAGATCATTACTTAATTTCTTAAGTATTTTCTACTTAACTTGCACACCATAAAAGATCAACACGTAACACATAACATCTTGAATAAATATCGACATTTTATTCATTCTTAATCTTTTAAAGACATAGAAATGATAGCATCCACGCTATATAAATCACTTTTTCGAACTAATAAAGTTTTAGGATAACATCATCATATCCCATCGAGTCGCATAACACTTGGGATTTACATCTTATTTATTATAAAATTATTCATTCAATAATTACACTTTCTATTACGACCTAGTTAGGCGTTGCATAGCCTTGCGACACTCCTCTTCCATGTCTGAGAACATCATTCTACGATCCAACATATACCGTGGAAAGTCCTCGGCCGAGTCGGATAGTACATGACTCGGTCTTGAGCTCTGTTCATCGTAATATGGAAAGCATAGTCCATCTCTTCTATCTTGATCTTCTTTTCTTGTACCTCTCCCTCTACTACCTTTGTACAATGGGAAGCTTTCTCGTACGCATCTTTAACTCTTGCTCTTTTGGAAGATTCTTCTTTCATGTTATCCTTGATTTTGTAACTTCCTCCATTAGCTACTCCTTCTCACCTTCCATGTGAACCGACTTCCATTCAATATTGATGAGATGTTCGTGAGTTCCCGAATCTCATCGTCCTACATGCCATCAAATTACGATGTTAGATCTGCTGACTCCTCTAATTCACCCCAGGCTTCATCGGAAGCTCGATGTTACGATCTTATACTTCGTCGTATATTTGTTTGCCATAGATTACAAGTGGAAGGTCTTCCTCTTCCTCCTCCTAATCTGTTTGTGGTAGCTTCTACGGTGATAAGTGGATTTTATATGTCGCGAATCGAATTATACATTCCATGTTTATTTGTTACTAAATTCTTGTGTTCATGTTCGTTTTCACTTGTTTTATGTTATTTTATGTGTAGGATGGTTGTTGTGGCATTTAACGTATATTTGGAGTCAATTGGGACGATTTGGAATCAAATGATGCAAATTGGAAGAAGCCCTGAAGTTTAACAAGCTATTTAGCCAGAATAGACCCCGTCGAAGCGAAACTATTGCACTTATTAACCTCCGTAGGAAGGTAAGGGTCTTCACTAGGAACTAGCGGATAAGGTAGCTTTCTTTGAGGTGGGCCTATTTATACATACACCCCGTAAAGGTAAGGGGTGTCGGATTCTATTGTCTTCTGTTGAGGTTGAAACTCTTGTTGGACATGGTTTCTAACATATTGGATTACACATGGACTCTACTTGATGGAGAATTTTATTTGGGACTTGTGTGTTAGACATCTATTATTCAATTAACATCAAATTCAACAACACCAAGGCATATTACGAAGATTAAGCTCGGTTTTTCTAAGTAAACATTGGAGAGTATTTGAAGAGATTTTCGAGGCGATTGCAATTTTAGGCTACGTGAAGGGTGTTTTTCAATATTCTTCATCTTAAGCTATTATTTGTAATTGAAAGAATGTTTTCTATGATTTATTCAGTGTTTCTTTCGTTTATGATGAACTAATTCACTTTTTAGGCTTATGATGGATCTTTGAGTGAATCGATGATTTTGTGAACTTTGAATTCCAATTTTAATAATCTATTTCCAGTTTATCTATATTAATTTGAGCTTAAATTTATGAATTGCCTGATCAACAATTCTTTGTGGATTTGTATGGAATCGAGAGAGGATATTCGAATCTAGACTTAGTTAATACAGCATGTGTTCACGAATTTTGTGAATAGCAAAATTGTGATGAATGTTAAGGTAGAGATGATATCGCATATAATCGGATAGAGAACTTAATCTTAAACCTTCTTTAATTGTAATTCACATAGAGATATAGTGAGTTAGTTGATTAAGGTGTTTAACTTGTTTCTATCTTAATTGTGGATTTAAGTTAATATGGTATTAGTGCATCGAGATGTGGTTAATACTACATTCGTGTTTTTGATTAATAAAATTGGGATAGTGAATTGAATTGGAATAAAGGTGTTAAAATCAGAGTGAAGCTTAGGGTGAAATCATAAGTCTAATTCTCCATTGATTGTGTGAAATTTCAGATTTTGATATTTGTGATTGGTTTGTGGTAGTTTATTTTATTATTTAATTTAGTTTCTTTAATTATAATCATTGAGTTGAATAGTTTAATAAAATTAGGATTAATAGGAAATTGGTAATTGTATGTTAAGATTATTGCTAGTTGATCTCTCGTAGGAGCGATACTCTACTCATCACTTTATTACTTGTTGACCGCGTATACTTGCGTGTTGTGCGTATATAGATTTTACCCAACAAGTTTTTTGGCGTTATTCTTGGGGACTCAATTTAGTATAAATTTTAATATTTTTACAATATCAGTTTAATTAATCCGATTTTACTTAGACATTTTATTTTTGTTTTGTTCTTCTTATTTGGTGTTTGAAGCGGTTTATGCAAACTCGGTCCAAAAATCGGACTTCTTTGCCTTTAGAGGCGACATTGAGAAAAGGTTTGAGAGGTTAAGTAAGTGGATCAAGGAAGCGAGGCAAAAATTTGAAACATCCTCGAGAAAAGAAAGAAATGGCGGTAGAAGATCATAAATCATTAAGGGACTTCATACACACCCATGGTGGTGACTGCATGATCAAGCATCACAGACCCGTAATATTCTGCAAATACATTTGAAATTAATCTTGGGACGATTCAAATGATTCAAAATTGATTCGGTTTGGGGATTGGCAAATGGCGATCCGAATGAACATTTAGTCGACTTTACGGAGATTTGCGACACCTTTAGGTACAATGGGGTGTCGGATGAAGCGGTGAGACTTCGTTTGCTCCCATTCACTTTCGGGACAAAGGCGAAGAGTTGGTTGCATTCTCTACCATCCGGTTTGATAACTTCATGGGAGGACTTAGCTCGAGAAATTCCTCGCCAAATTCTTCCACCGTGAAAAGCGCAAAGATGAGGGAGCGAGATAATGATGTTTGAACATCAACATGGGGAATCATTATATGAGGCATGGGAGAGATACAAAATTGTTTTAAAAAGTGCCCACATCATGGATTGCCTAAGTGGTTACAAATGAACACCTTTCTGATGGACTACATATGGGAATCTCGGAAAGAGTATTGATCGTGGCGTCGGTGTAGCATTCATGGCTAAGAGTTATGAGGAAGCCTATGATTTGATTGAAACCATGGTGGCTAACAACTACCGGTTATTACGGCTAGAATAACCACGGCAAAAGCGGTGGGGTGTTAGAAGTGGATGGTGTGTGACTATCTGACCTGATTTGCACTTTCAAAAAGTTGGATTCTATGACTAGAATGCGAGAACAACAAGTGACAAGTGGCAGTTATATGTGAGTTGTGCGCGGGAGAGCACCCAACGGATCAATGCGCGATTAATCTAGCATCTATGCAGTTTGTGGGCAACTATAACAGAATTCCACAGAATACATATCAGAATACGTACAATCAAGGGAATAGGAATCATCAAGATTTTCATGGAGCAATAACCAACAACATCAAGCTCCACAGCGATTCGTATCCCCGAGGTTTCGAGAATCACCAACAACCGGTTCAACATCAGGAAAGGAAATCAGATTTTGAGGAAGTGGTGTCGAAGTACATAACTAGTAATGAGGCAGTAATGAAAAATCAAGCAATGACCATTAAGAACTTGGAAAATCAGATGGGGCAAATTGCCTAGCATTAAATAACGAGCCACTGAGGGACCTACCAAGCAATCTGAGAGAAATCAGAAGGGTAACCACAAAGCAGTGTCGGGCAATTACATTGAGGAGTGAAAAAACATCTTGAGGTACTAATGCGAGAAAATTTGACAACTGAGGAGGAAAAAATTGATAGCAATAACATGGTTAAAGGAAACAATGGTGAGGATAAAAGCGAGGCGAGGAAACAAAGTTAAACAATAAGCCAATTGTTTATCCACCACCACCATTTCAATTGAGGTCCAAAAAGCGAAAATAGATAAGCAAGCAAAGTTTTTGGAAGTGTTTGATTAACATTCCATTTTTAGAAGAAATGCCAAATGCCAATTATACGAAATTCATGAAAGGGATTACATCGAGGAAGAAGAAATGGGAAGATTTTGAGGCGGTTGCACTTTAACGGAGGTGTAGTGCGGTATTACGACAAAAATTACCACCAAAACTTCAAGGACGGGGAGTTTCACTATTCCATGAGCGATGGGAATATGTCTTTTAATAAATGTTTATGTGATTTGGGGTGAGTGTAAACCTTATGCCATTGTCGGTATATACGAATTGGGTTTATTGGCATGGCCTATGAATATTTCATTATAGTTAGCGGATAGGTCAGTCACATATCCGAGAGGCATAGTAGAGGACATTTTGGTTAAGGTGGATAAGTTTATATTCCTCGCGGACTTTATCATTCTGGATTTTGAGGAGGACAAGAACATCCCGATTATCCTAGGGAGACCTTTCTTGGCCACAGTAGGACACTCATAGGCGTACAAAAGGAGAACTTACTATGAGGGTCAAGATCGAGAAATTAAATTTAATGTGTTCAAGGCCATGAAATTCCCTACGGATGAGGAAGAATGTTTTCGGATGGATTTAATTGAAGCAAATCATCGGTGAAGATATGAGAAAGAGTTTGGTCAACGATCCGTTAGAAACAACTTTATTGGGGGATGAAGAGTTTGATGATCTAAAATTTGTGGACTACTTACAAATGTTAGATTCATTGCCATGAGTTAGCGGATTGAGCACCATTTGAACCATTGCACACGGAGGAGATAGCGTGAGAAAAATTGAAACCGTCATTGGAAGAACCACCAAAGTTGGAACTTAAGCCACTCCTAAACACCTCGGTATGCGTATTTAGGCAATTCAAATTCTTTACATTATTATTTACCTTCACTTAATGAATTGCAGGAAGAAAAAGTTGTTGAGGTGCTTAGGGAACACAAATCGGCGATTGGATGGACGATTGCGGATATAAAGGGAATTAGCCCTTCATTTTGCATGCACAAGAATTACGATGGAAGATGAAGCAAAACCAGCGATGGAGCAACAACGTCGACTTAACCTATTATGAAGGAAGTTGTGAAGAAAGAAATTTTGAAGTGGTTGGATGGGTATCATCTACCGATTTTCGAAACGATAAGTGGGTTAGTCGGTCCGATGCGTGTCGAAAAAGGGAGGAATGGAGCGTGGTGCGAGAATGAGGACAACGAGTTAATATCGACTAGAAACGATGCCGAGGTTGGAGGGTTTGCATGGATTATAGGAAGTTGAACAAGGCAACCCAAAAAGACCATTTCATTTGCCTTTATTGATTAAATGTTGGATAGATTGGCGGGACATGAATATTACTGTTTATTGGATGGGTACTCGGGCTATAACCAGATAGTCATTGCTCCAGAGGATCAAGAAAAGATGACATTTACGTGCCCTTACGACATATTTGCATTCAGGAGGATGTCATTTGGGTTATGCAATGCACCTGCAACCTTGCAGTGGTGTATGATGGCCATCTTTTGAGATATGGTGGAGAAAAATGTTGAAGTCTTCATGGCGATTTTTTGGTCTATGGGGACAACTTTGATACTTGCCTAAGGAATCGAAGTCATGGTGTTGCGGCGATGTAAGGATCTGAACCTCTTACTCGATTGGGAAAAATGCCACTTCATGGTTGAAGAGGGCATAATTTTTTGGGCCATAAGGTATCGGCTCAAGTTGGAGGTTGACAAAGCAAAGTTGAAACAATGAAGCTGCCTCCCAGAGCTCGAGTTAAGGGTATTAGGAGTTTTCTGGGACATCTTTGGGTTCTCTGGGGAGGTTCATAAAGGACTTCTCTAAAATTGCAAAACCTTTATGTAGTCTTTTAGAGAAGGATGCTATTTTCGGTTTTGATGAGGATTGCAAGTCGACGTTTGAATTATTGAAGAAGAAATTACTTCTGACCCCGTGATCATGCTTGCGGATTGGAACATGCCATTCGAGCTAATGTGTGATCAGTGACTATGCGGTTGGGGATGTTTTTGAGTAATGACGAGACAAAGGTGTTTCGCGCCATATACTATACAAGCAAAACACTCACAGAGACTCAAATGAATTATACAACCACGGAAAAGGAATTGCTTGCGATGGTGTATGCGTTTGACAAATTTAGGGCATACTTGATGGGACTAAGGTGATAGTCTACGGACCATTCGGCGATTCGGTATCTAATAGCGAAAAAAGATGCTAAGCCACGCCTTATCCGATGGATTCTCTACTCAAGAGTTTGACTTAGAAATAAAGGATAGAAGGGGACGAAGAATCAAGTAGTCGATCACTTGTCTAAATTTGGAAAACCATGGGAAAAGAAAGAAAGCGGATGTGTGAAATTAATGAATCATTCCCGGATGAGCAATTATTTGGGATTCTGCGAGAGATTCCTTGGTATGGGATTATACAAATTTTCTTGTGAGCAACATTCTACCACGACTCTCACAAGACAACATGAAAAAAAAGTTTCTTCATGATGTAAAATGGTACGTATGGGATGAAGCCGTATTTGTTCAAGATAATGCAAACAAAATGATTAGAAGCGGTGCTTCCCCTATAGTGAAATGTGAAGAACATCATGCATGAGTGCCATTCATCTGCGTATATGGCGGACATTATGGTAGCGAGAGGACAACAACAAAGGTCTTTATAATCAGGGGTTTATTGGCCCACATTATTCAAGGATGCCACCATTTTGTCAAATAATGCGATAGGTGTCGAAAGGGTGGGCAACATTTCAAAACGGAATGAGATGCCTTTACAAGCGATTCTTGAAGTGGAAATCTTTGATGTATAGGGTATCGATTTCATGGGGCCATTCGTCGTCATTGAACAATCGATACATTCTTCTTGAAGTGGATTACGTATTGAAGTGGGTTGAAAGCTGCAAACACTACCATCCAAGCGATGCCAAGGTGGTCCTCAAATTTCTCTGAGAAAAACATTTTCATAAGATTTGGTACGCGAGAGCAATAATCAATGTGAAGGTAGTCACTTACGCAATGATAAGTCTTTCACGGCTCTTTTGGCACGGTATGAATTAACTCTTTTGGCAAGTATGTGGGGTCAACCACAAGGTAGCTACTAACGTATCACCCTCGAAACAAGTGGGCAGGTTGAGGTGTCAAACAGAGAAGTTAAGAAGATATTGGAGAAAGTAGTAAATCCAAGTCGTAAAGATTGGTCACTTCGATTGGATGATGCATTATGGGCATACCGGACTGCGTACAAGACACCAATCGGGATGTCACCATATCAACTCTCTTGTCATGGAAGGCATATCACTTACTGGGTTGAGCTCTGACATAAAGGCTTATTTGTTGGTTCAAAAACTCGATTTTGATCAGCGGTATGGGGAAAAGAGACTACTTCATTTGAATGAGCTCGGTGAATTTCGCCTTCACGCTTATGAGAACTCCAAATTATCTGAAAAAGTAAAAAGATGGCACGATCGAAAAATTATGCATCGAACATTTGGTAAAGGTCAATCGGTCCTCTTGTTCGACTCACAATTGCGATTGTTCCCGGAAAGCTCAAATCGAGATGGTGGGACCATTTCACTATCAAAAGCGGGTATTCTCTCAATGGCGAGTTGAACTCTTGATCTTGATCCATTAGAAACATTCAAAGTTAGCGGTTAACGTTTAAAAAGCATTATTGGGGTGGCGAGCTAACACTGATGTCATCGCCATCACATTAAGCGGCCGCACCATGAGCGAAGTAGTCGGTGAGCGACTTAAAATCAAGCGCTAATTGGGAAGCGACCCGATCTTTATTTTATTTCTCATATTTTTCATTTATATTTGTTACAATATAGCTTTTATTAAATTACTAGGTAGTAGCATACAATAAAAGTCTAGTTAATCTCTCCATAATACATCATGTTATCAATAACTAACTAATTCTCATGTTTTACATCATGCAGGATGAAAAAGGATCTTTAAGTGAGTTCTGAAAGCAAAGTGGAAAAGCAGGGGATTTTAGCGAGTATGCATGCCCTTGAGCGAACCCATTTACACTACAACCCCGTAGGGTGGGGTCTTCTGAACTTTAATAGTAGCCATGCTTGCCTTTGGGCAGAGTCTTTATGCCTAGCACCCCGTCCCCAAGGGAGGTCCTCAAACAAATTACATTAGCCATATGCAGGCAGTGGGCCTTTACAACCTTATTACCCCCGTAGGAATGAGTCCTAAAACTTCGATAGGACCAATAAGCGGTTATGTAGCCTCTCCCATGACCAATGCCCACTAATTCATTATAATTCAACCACCACCCACTACCACCACTCTACTCCCCTTACTTCCTTAGCTCCATTAATTCCCCACCTCTTCCATCCACTGATAGAATTCATTCTACCACCTCTATATATTACCATATCTCCTACCATAATTCTCACACAAAGTGAAGTGGGCTTTCATAGAGGTTACTTGAGAGCTAGAGAGAGCAAATTGAAAAGTTTGGGGGAGAGCTAAGATGACCTAAACAAGTGAGGAAACATGGATACCTGACCCGACATTGAAAGCGCCAAAGGGGAGAGAGTTTCAAGGCCATCTCAATTAACTTGAACCTTGATCGTGGAAATTCGTGAGTCTTGCCATTTGTTGACGATATGATTACATCTCTCCAAAGCCCTTGCGGAGCATGGGTTGTACCGGGATCTGTCGATGGGGAGATGATGCCTCAAATTTATCAAAAGGGTGGACAAAATTCAAGAAGAGCCGGAACTGCTTGTGGTCAACATTGTCGAGGAATTCTATGTGAATCTTGAGGGCAAAGCCCATTTCAGCAGCGTTTTGTGAGGGTCGGTTGGTTTAGTTCGGTCTTCGATGCAATCAACACCTACTATCATTTGTGAGTACTTCTGCATGTTTTTGATATGCTCACCTACGAGATTCTGATCCGGACTATGATGCAATAATCACGGAGATGACAAAGCGGGAATATCTTGGATGAAAGGTCAAAGTGTTCGAGGAAGGTATGGAAAAAGGCGCGGTGCTAATTCTTCCATCGTCCCAACACACCTCGAGCGTCACCAAAAGAAGGCGACCTTTCTGCCGATATGGAAATTTCTATAAATGGGGCCATTTTATCCACTAAAATGTATTTTTTGGTGACTTACCACAACACACTCATATGTGGGTTGTGTCGTCAGCGAGGTGAGATGGGTCGACGATGAGCCCACACAAATGCCGCTTGTATTTCTTGATTTGAGAATGATAGCATGGTGATACGTATGGGCGGAGGCGATTCACATCCCGTGGATTGGGCTTTATTTTTCCGTCGGCCTTGGAAGGCGAAGTTGATGCTACTGAGACATCGGAGGATGATGATGAAGCTATGGGAGATTAAAAGAAGAAGCGGTACCATGAGCCAAGAGGCAATATCTAGTCCTCGACTTCTTGATTTTAAAATCAAATGAATCGCACAACAAAGCGTACGTCGGAAATCGGTGATTAGCAATGAGGCGAGATCCACATGTTTGATGCTATGAGCGCATCTTTCGCCTCACTCAACATAACCCTTTAAAGCTTCAACCGTGACCCAATTTCCATATCGGTGACCGGTGCGATCTGAGGGGTTTCCACCAAGGTTATTAGGACGAAGAAGAACAACAACCACCTCCTCGGACTTAAGCGATAGCAGGGGAAGTTCTCACGTACTTTAATTTGATTATTCATCCAATGAGGACATTGTATTACTTAAGTTTGGGGGATTTAAATACATGTTTGCATGCATATATGTAGTACTTAGGTTTGCATGTTGTCATTTTAATTTTGAGTATTGCATAGTAATTTAGGAAGAATTGCATGATAGCTTAGGTGCATACATAGTAATTTAGGTTATTTTTTTCGATTGCATTGTTTTAGTTTTGTAAATAGTGCGTTTTGTTAAAAAAAAAAATATAAAAAAATAGTTAAATATTGTGTTTGCATAAGTCGATGATGTTGTGAAGTTCATATGATATTTGTGGGCGATGATGAGATTGATAATAAGTTAACTAATATAACATTGATTACTAGAAGCGTGATACAATTTTTACATTATGAATTGAATCTTGAGTTTGTTTGAAGCTGGTATAGAAAAGGTTAATACGATTAATAACATCTTTGTTGACTAGTCAGTTCAAATTGATACATAAATAGTCTCTAAAGGATAATGTTAGAGTAAATGAGAAAGCGACAAGGATAGGCGGTAAAAGGCAAAAATTAGGCAAGAACCTAAGTTTGGGGGATGATATGTGGAGTATATAAGCTTTATTATCTAAAAAATTTAAAAAAAAAATATATATATATATCGTGACTAGTCTTGTTTGGGGCCTTTGTTATTTGAAGAAGTCGCGCTCGAGGATTTTCTTTACACCTAGCGCCTAAGGTCTTTTATGGTGCAGGAGTCGTTGGTTGGCTAAGCTAAGGGTATACTTTGTCGACCTAATGGGATGAGACATTGCGCAGATAGTCATATGTAAAAAAAGAATGAATAAAAGCGGGAAAGAGCAAAAAAAAAAAAAAAAAAAAAAAAAATATATATATAAATAAAGTATAAATACCCTATATGAACCCTTGGAAATAGTAATTGCTTAGTTTTAGTTGGAACTTGTCTATCTTTAGAAATTTTCAAGTTGAATTGTATGATTCCTTCTAAAGAATTTATTATGTATTGAATTTGAGTCATGTAGTAGTTATCATGGATGTTGATCACACACTTTACACTTTACCGGTGATGATGGCTTAAGATTTGAGGATTAAGGTGGAATTGTAGATTGGTTTTGGTGATTGATATTGTATAGTTTCTTGTTTTTATTTGGTAGTTAAGATAATCTTGATTCTGCGATCTTGATGGATTGAAAGCATATAAATTAGATCATATTCATTTCATTTCATTGCATTGCATTGCATGTAGTTGTTTTGTGCTCGAGGACTATACGGTTTAAGTTTTGGGGATTTTGATAAGTGGATTTTATATCACGAATCGATTGTCCATTCATGCTTATTTGTTGCTAAATTCTTGTGTTCATGTTCGTTTTTACTTGTTTTTGTTATTTTAGTAGGATGGTTGTTGTGGCATTTAACATATATTTGGAGTCAATTGGGATGATTTGGAGTCAAATGATGAAAATTTGGAAGAAGCCATGAAGTTAACAAGAAGCTATTTAGCGAGAATAGACCTTGGGCGAGCCTAGCCTTGCCTATATTAACCCATTTGGGGAGGGTCTTCACCGAGGAACTAGCGATGAAGGTAGCCAGTAGGCGGGCCTATTTGCACATACACCCGTAGGGAGAGGGTGTCGAATTTCTAATGTCTTGTTGTTGAGGTTGAAACTCTTGTTGGACATGGTTTCTAACATATTGGATTATACATGGACTCTACTTGATGGAGAATTTTTTTTTGGGACTTGTGTGTTGGACATCTATTATTCAATTAACATCGAATTTAACAACACACAAGGCATATTACGAAGATTAAGCTCAGTTTTTCTAAGCAAACATTGGAGGAGTATTTCGGAGAGATTTTTGAGACGATTTCAATTCTAGGCTACGTGAAGGGTGTTTTTCAATATTCTTCATCTTAGGCTATTATTTGTAATTGAAATAATGTTTTCTATGATTTATTCAGTGTTTATTTCGTTTATGATGAACTAATTCACTTTTTTAGGCTTATGATGGATCTTTGAGTGAATCGATGATTTTGTAAACTTTGAATTCCAATTTTAATAATCTATTTCCAGTTTATCTATATTGATTTGAGCTTGAATTTGTGTATTGCCTGATCAACAATTCTTTGTGGATTTGTATGGAATCGAGAGAGGATATTCAAATCTAGACTTAGTTAATATAGCATGTGTTCATGAATTTTGTGAATAGCAGAATCTTGATGAATGTTAAGGTAGAGATATGCTTGACATCGCATGTAATTGGATAGAGAACTTAATCTTAAACCTTCTTTAATTGTAATTCACATAGAGATATAGTGAGTTAGTTGATTAAGGTGTTTAACTTGTTTCTATCTTAATTGTGGATTTAAGTTAATACGGTATTAGTGCATCGAGAGGTGGTTAATACTACATTCGTGTTCTTGATTAATAAATTGGGATAGTGAATTGAATTGGAATAAAGGTGTTAAAATCAGAGTGAAGCTTAGGTGAAATCATAAGTCTAATTCTCCATTAATTGTTTGAAATTTAGATTTTGATATTTGTGATTGGTTTGTGGTAGTTTATTTTATTATTTAATTTAGTTTCTTTAATTATAATCATTGAGTTGAATAGTTTAATAAAATTAGGATTAATAGGAAATTGGTAATTGTGAAGTTAAGATTATTGCTAGTTGATCTCTGTGGGAACGATACTATTTACTCATCACTTTATTACTTGTTGACCACGTATATACTTGCGTGTTGTGCGTGTATATAGATTTTACCCAACAAGTTTTGGCGCGCACGGGGACTCAATTTAGTATAAATTTTAATATTTTTACAATATTAGTTTAATTAATCCAGCTTTGTTTTTTAGACATTTTTATTTTTGTTTTGTTCTTCTTATTTAAGTGTTTGAAGCTAGTTTATGCAAACTTCGGTCACCAAAAATCCGCACTTGTCGCTTTTTGAGGACGATATATAGAGAAAAGGTTTCAGAGGTTAAGTAAGTGGATCAAGGAAACGAGGCAAGAATTTGAAACATCCGAGAAAGAAGAGGAAATGGCAACCAAGATCATAAAGCATTAGGACTTCACACCCAAGGTGACCGAATCGCAATCAAGCATCACCAAAGTTCGCAATAATAGCCGCAAAATACATTTGAAATTAAGCTGGACGATTCAAATGATTCGTAATTCAATTCATTGGGGGATTGGCAAATGACGATCCGAATGAACATTTAGTCAATTTTTTGGAGATTTCATGACACCTTTTAGGTACAATGGGGTGTCGGATGATGAAGGTGAGACTTCGCTTGTTCCCATTCACTTTACGGACAAGGCGAAGAGTTGGTCAGCATTCTCACCATCCCGGTTTGATAACTATATGGGAGGACTTAGCTCGAAATTCCTCACCAAATTCTTCCCACCGTGAAAACCGCAAAGATGAGGAACGAGATAACAATGTTTGAACATCAACATGGGGAGTCATTATATGAGGCAAGGGAGAGATACAAAGAATTGCTTTGAAAGTGCCCACATCATGGATTGCCTAAGTGGTTACAAATGAACACCTTTTACAATGGATACATGGGAATCTCGTAACGAGTATCGATGCGTCACAAAGTGGAGCATCATGGCTAAGAGTTACGAGAAGCCTACGATTTGATTGAAACCATATGCTAACAACTACCAAAGGCCCACCACACTAGAATAACACATGCAAAGGCAACCGGGTGTTAGAAGTGGATGGTGTGATGCCTATACAAAGCACGTATTTCAAAGACTTTCAAAGAAGTTGGATTCTACGACTAGGCACAGCACAACAAGCACAAAGAAGTGGCAATTATATGTGAGTTGTGCGCGGGAGAGCACCCAACGGATCAACGCAAGATTAATCCAGCATCTGTGCAGTTTGTGGGCAACTATAATAGAATTCCACAGAATACATATCAGGATACATACAATCAAGGGAATAGGAATCATCAGAATTTTTCGTGGAGCAACAACCAGCAACATCAAGCTCCAATGATATCATATCCCCTGGTTTTTAGAATCACCAACAACCTGCTCAACATCGTGAAAGGAAATCGATTTTGAGGAAGTGGTGTCAAGTACATAACTAGTAATGAGGCAAAGAATGAAAAATCAAGCAATAGCCATCAAGAACTTGGAAAATCGATGGGGCAAATTGCTTTAGCATTAAATAATAACAGCCACAAAGGACCCTACCAAGCGATACAGAGAGAATCGAAGGGTAACCACAAACAAGTGTCGTGCAATTACATTGAGGAGTGAAAACATCTCGAGGGTACTAATGCGTAAAATTCAAGAACACCGAGGAAAAAGTTGTTGATGACAAGAATATGGTTCAAGGAAACAATGGGTGAGGATAAGCAGAGAGGAGGAAACAAAGTTAAACAATAAGCCAATTGTTTATCCACCACCACCATTTCAGCAGAGAGGGTCCAAAAATAGAAATTAGATAAGACAATTAGCAAAGTTTTTGGAAGTGTTCAAGAAACTCCAGATTAACATTTTTCATAGAAGAGAGCAAAATGCCGAGTTACGCAAAATTCATGAAAGGATTCTCACAAGGAAGAAGAAATGGGAAGATTTTGAGACAACAGACTAACAGAGGAGTAGTAAAAGTGTTAAAGAAAAATTACCACCAAAACTTCAAGGACCCGGGAGTTTCACTATTCCATGCACGATCGGGAATATGTCTTTTAATAAATGTTTATGTGATTTGGGGGCGAGTGTAAACCTTATGCCATTGTCAGTATACACATAATTGGGTTTGCCCGTGCCAAAGCCTATGAACATTTCATTACAGTTAGTGGATAGGTCAGTCACATATCCGAGAGGCATAGTAGAGGACATTTTGGTTAAGGTGGATAAGTTTATATTCCCCGCGAACTTTATCATTCTGGATTTTGAGGAGGACAAGAACATCCCGATTATCCTGGGGAGACCTTTTCTTGGCCACGAGTAGGACATTTCATGACGCATAAAAAAGGAGAACTTACCATGAGGGTCCAAGATCAAGAAATCAAATTTAATGTGTTCAAGGCCATGAAATTCCCTACGGATGAGGAAGAATGTTTTCGGATGGATTTAATTGAGCAAATCATAAGTGAAGATATGAGAAAGAGTTTGGTCAACGATCCGTTTAGAAACAACTTTATTGGGGGATGAAGAGTTTGACGATCCCAAATTTGTGGATTACTTACAAATGTTAGATTCATTGTCACGAAGTTAGCCGATTGAACAATCATTGAACCATTGCACACGAGGAGGAATAAGTAAAAACTTAAACCATCATTGGAAGAGCCACCAAAGTTGGAACTTAAGCCACTCCCTAAACATCTCGTGTATGCGTATTTAGGGAATTCAAATTTTTATCATTATTATTTCAACCGACACTTAACGAATTGCATGAAGAAAAGTTGTTGAGGGTGCTTAGGGAACACAAATCAATCGATTGGATGGACGATCATGGATATAAAGGAATTAGCCCTTCATTTTGCATGCACAAAATTTCGATGGAAGATGAAGCAAAACCAACGGTGGAGCAACAATGACGACTTAACCCTATTATGAAGGAAGTTATGAAGAAAGAAATTTTGAAGTGGTTGGATGCCGGTATCATCTACCCGATTTTCGACACAAGAAGTGGGTTAGTCCGGTCCACAAGCGCATCAAAAAAGGAGGAACGATCGTGGTGCAGAATGAGGACAACGAGTTAATACCGACTAGAAAGTGACAGGTTGGAGGGTTTGCATGGATTATAGGAAATTGAACAAGGCAACCCTAAAAGACCATTTTCACTGCCTTTATTGATCAAATGTTGGATGATCATGGACATTTAATATTACTCATTTATTGGATGGGTACTCTGCTATAACCAGATAGTCATTGCTCCGAGGATCAAGAAAAGATGACATTTACGTGCCCTTACGACATATTTGCATTTAGGAGGATGTCATTCGGGTTATGCAATGCACCTGCAACCTTGCAGTGGTGTATGATGGCCATATTTTCAGATATGGTGGCGAAAAATGTTGAAGTCTTTATGGACGATTTTTTGGTCTATGGGGACAACTTTGATACTTACCTAGGGAATCTGGTCATGGTGTTGCAGCGATGTAAGGATACGAACCTCTTACTCAATTGGGAAAAATGCCACTTCAAGGTTGAAGAAGGCATAATTTTGGGCCATAAGGTATCGGCTCAAGGATTGGAGGTTGACAAAGCAAAGTTGGAAACAATCGAGAAACTTCCTCCACCGAGCTCAGTTAAGGGTATTAGGAGTTTTCTGGGACATGCTGGGTTCTACAGGAGGTTCATAAAGGACTTCTCTACAATTGCAAAACCTTTATGCAGTCTTTTAGAGAAGGATGCTATTTTCAGTTTTGATGAGGATTGCAAGTCAGCATTTGAATTATTGAAGAAGAAATTAACTACAGCCCCCGTGATCATTGCGCCGGATTGGAACATGCCATTCGAGCTAATGTGTGATGCAAGTGACTATGCGGTTGGGGCTGTTTTGGGATAATGACGAGACAAGGTGTTTCACGTCATATACTATGCAAGCAAAACACTCACATGGACTGAAATGAATTATACAACCACGGAAAAGGAATTGCTTGCAGTGGTGTATGCGTTTGACAAATTTCGGGCATACTTGATCGGGACTAAGGTGATAGTCTACACGGACCATTCGGCGATTCGGTATCTAATAACAAAAAAAGATGCTAAGCCACGCCTTATCCGATCTCCTACTTCAAGAGTTTGACTTAGAAATAAAGGATTAAAAGGGGACGGAGAATTAAGTAGTCGATCACTTGTCTAGGCTGGAAAACCATGGGAAAGCGAAAGAAGACAGATGTGAAATTAACGAATCATTCCCAGATGAGCAACTATATGGGATTTCTGCAAAGATTCCTTGGTAAGGGGATTATACAAATTTTCTTGTGAGCAACATTCTACCACCTGACCTCATAAGACAACAAAAAAGGAAGTTTCTTCATGATGTAAAATGGTACATGTGGGATGAACCGTATTTGTTCAAGTGGTGCGCCGACAAAATGATTAGACGGTACATCCCCTATAGTGATGTGAAGAACATCATGCATGAGTGCCATTCATCTGCATATGGCGGGCATTATGGTAGCGAAAGGACAACAACAAAGGTGCTGCAAGCCGGGTTTTATTGGCCCACATTATTCAAGGATGCCAACAATTTTGTCAAACAATGCGATAGGTGTCAAAGGGTTGGCAACATTTCGAAACGGAATGAGATGCCTTTACAAACGATTCTTTAAATGGAAATCTTTGATGTATGGGGTATCGATTTCATGGGGCCATTACCGTCGTCACTCAACAATCAATACATTCTTCTTGAAGTGGATTACGTATTGAAGTGGGTTAAAGCTGCAACACTACCATCCAACGATGCCAAGGTGGTCCTCAAATTTCTACAGAAAAACATTTTCATAAGATTTGGTACGCTAAGAACAATAATCAGTGACGAAGGTAGTCACTTCTGCAAGAAGTCCTTCACAGCTCTTTTGGCACAGTATGGGGTCAACCACAAGGTAGCTACAACGTATCACCCTCAAATAAGTGGACAGGTTGAGGTATCAAATAGAGAAGTTAAGAAGATATTGGAAAAAGTAGTAAATTTAAGTCGTAAAGATTGGTCGCTTCGATTGGATGATGCATTATGGGAATACGGGACTGCGTACAAGACACCAATCGGGATGTCACCATATCAACTACTGTAGGGGAAGGCATGTCACTTACCGATTGAGCTACAACATAAGGCTTATTGGTCGGTTCAAAAACTTAATTTTGATCAAGCAGTTGTAGGGGAAATGAGACTACTTCAACTGAATGAGCTCGACGAATTTCACCTTCACGCCTATGAGAACTCCAAATTATACAAAGAAAAAGTAAAAAGATGGCACGATCAAAAAATTATGCATCAAACATTCGAGCCGGGTCAATCAGTCCTCTTGTTCAACTCACGGCTGCGATGTTCCCAGGAAAGCTCAAATCAAGATGGTCGAGACCATTCACTATCAAGCGGGTATTCTCTCATGGCGCAGTCGAACTCTTCAGTCGCAATCCGTTAGAAACATTCAAGGTTAACGGTTAACGTTCAAAGCACTATTAGGGTGGTGAGGCCAACACCAATGTCATCGCCATCACCATGACTGACGCACCATGAACAGGAAGTAGTCAGGCTGAACGACTTAAAATCAAGCGCTAATTGGGAGGCAACCCAATCTTTATTTTATTTCTCATATTTTTCATTTATATTTGTTACAATATAGCTTTCATTAAATTACTAGGTAGTAGCATACAATAAAAGTCTCGTTAATCTCTCCATAATACATCATGTTATCAACAACTAACTAATTCTCATGTTTTACATCGTGCAGGAGGGACAAAGGTTCATTGAGTGAGTTACAAGAAGCAAAGTGGAGAAAACTGAGGATTTTGGCGAAGTACATGCCATGTATGGGCCCATTTTTCACTACAACCTCACCCAATGGGGTATTCTAGACTTTAATAGTAGCCATGCCCATCAAGTAGAGTCTTCTATGCCTAGCACCCTTCCCGTAAGGTGGGGTCCTCATAGCCAAATTATAAGTAGCCATACATGGGTATGTGCCTTCTAAACCTAGTACCCCACGCCGGGGCGGGGTTCCTAAAACTCAATAGATCAAGCAGGTTATGTAGCCTCTCCCCATGACCAATGCCCACTAATTCATTATAATTCCAACCACCACCCACTACCACCACTTCTACTCCCCACTACTTCCTTAGCTCCATTAATTCCCCCACCTCTTCACTCCACCAATAGAATTCATTCTACCACCTCTATATATTACCACATCTCCGACCATAATTCTCACACAAAGTGAAGTGGGCTTTCATAGAGGTTACTTGAGAGCTAGAGAGAGCAAATTGAAAGGTTTGGGGGAGAGCTAAGGTTACACAAGCAAGTGAGGAAACATGGATACACAACCAACATTGAAATGCCAAAGGGGAGAGAGTTTAAGGCCATCACAACTAACCCGAACCTTTGATCTGTGGAAATTCATGAGTTTCGCCGCCGTTGACCGGTATGATTACATGCTCACCAAAGCCCTTACACCGGAGCGTGGATTGGCACCGGATCCTAGCAATGGGGAGATGATGCCTCAAATTTATCAAAAGGGGTGGACAAAATTCACCGAAGAGCCGGAACCCACTGTGGTCAACATTGTCAAGGAATTCTATGCGAATGCTGAGGGCAAAGCCCCATTCAACACGTTTGTGAGGGGTCGGTTGGTTCCGTTCAGTGCCGATGCAATCAACACCTACTATCAACTGCGAGTACTTCACCACTGCCAATATGCTCATCTACGAGATTCTAATCAGGACTATGATGCAATAATCACGAAGATGACAAAGCCGGGAACATCTTTGATCAAAGGTCGGAAGGGAGGCACGGTATTCCACAGCAAGGACCTCAGCCGATATGGAAAAATCTAGTACGCATTTTTATGCACTAAAATGTATTCATCCCAACACACCTCGGACGTGACTAAAGAGAAGGCGTTACTGCTATACGCAATTGTGCAAGATTTCATCATTGACGTCGGGGCCATTATCTGTTTCTCCATCAGTCGGTGTTTACCTGGAAATTTTTCGGGCGGCTTGCTACACCCCGAACTCATATGTGGGTTGTGCCATCAAGCAGGGGTGAGATGGTCCGATGATGAGCCCACAGAAATGCCGCTTGTATTGCTTGATTTCAGAATAATAGCGTGGTATTCTGTATGGGCAGGAGGCGTTTCACATCCACGTGGATTAGGCTTTATTTTTCCGTCGGCCTTGGAAGACGAAGTTGATGCTACAAAGACATCGCAGGATGATGATGAAGCTATGGGAGATTAAGGGGCCGAGCAGGTATCGCAGATCGAGGCAATATCTAGTCCTCAGCTCCTTGATTTTAAAAATCAAATGAATGCGCACAACAAGGCAGCACGTCAGGAAATGCGGCGATTAGCAATGCGGCAAGATCACAAGTTTGATGCTATGAACGCATCTTTCACCTCACTCAACATAACCCTGCAAGCTTCAACCCGGCGACCAAATTTCCATACCAGCAGCCCGTGCCAATACCGAGGTTTCCACCGAGTGATTCAGACGAACAAGAACTACAACCACCTCCTTAGACTTAAGAGATAGCAGAGAAGTTCTCACGTACTTTAATTTGATTATTCATCCATTGAGGACATTTTATTACTTAAGTTTGGGGGATTTAAATACATGTTTGCATGCGTATGTAGTACTTAGGTTTGCATGTTGTCATTTTAATTTCAGATTGCATAGTAATTTAGGAAGAATTGCATGATAGCTTAGGTGCATACATAGTAATTTAGGTTATTTCTATCAATGCATTGTTTTTAGTTTTTTAAATAGTGCATGTTGTTGAATATAAACAAAATAGTTAAATATTGTGTTTGCATAAGTCCAGCAATGTTGTAGTATATGATATTTGTGGGCCAATGATGAGATTGATAATAAGTTAACTAATATAACATTGATTACTAGAACTGTGATACAATTTCTGTTATGAATTGAATCTTGAGTTTGTTTGAAACTGGTATAGAAAAGGTTAGCAGGATTAATAACATCTTTGTTGACTGGTCAGTTCAAATTGATACATAAACAGTCTCTAAAGGATAATGCAAGAGTAAATGAGAAAGCAACAAGAATAGACAGTAAAGGCAAAAATTAGGCAAGAACTTAAGTTTAGGGGTTGATATGTGGAGTATATAAGCTTTATCTAAAAAAAAATTAAAAGAAAAGAAAAGAAATATAGATATCGTGACTAGTCTTGTTTCAGGGCCTTTGTTATTTGAGCAAGTACGCCCGAGGGGATTTTCTTTACACCTAGTGCCCTAAGGTCTTTTATGGTCTGGGAGTCGTTGGTTGAAAGCTCGCTAAGGGGTAGCACTGTCAGCCTAATGGGATGAGACATTGTACAGTCATGTAAAAAAAAGAATGAATAAAACGGGAAAGGAGCGAAAAGCCCCCGTGGAAAAAATATATAGAAATGAAGTATAAATACCCTATGTGAACCCCTGGAAATAGTAATTGCTTAGTTTTAGTTGGAACTTGTCTATCTTTAGAAATTTTCAAGTTGAATTGTATGATTCCTTCTAAGGAATTTATTATGTATTGAATTTGAGTCCGTAGTAGTTATCATGGACGTTGATCACACACACACACACACTATACCAGTGATGATGGCTTGAGATTTGAGGATTAAGGTGGAATTGTAGATTGGTTTTGGTGATTGATATTGTGTAGTTGCTTGTTTCGCTGAGGCCGTTAAGATAATCTTGATTCTGTGATACTGATGGATTCGAAAGCATATAAATTATATCATATTCATTTCAGTTCATTGCATAGCATGTAGTTGTTGTGTGCTCGAGGACTAGCACAGTTTAAGTTCGGGGGATTTTGATAAGTGAATTTTATATACGCGAATCAGTGTCCATTACATGTGTATTTGTCGCTAAATTCTTTTGTTCATGTTCGTTTTCACTTGTTTTATGTTATTTTATGTGTAGAATGGTTGTTGTGGCATTTAACATATATTTGGAGTCAATTGGAACGATGTGGAGTCAAATGATGCAAATTGGGAAGAGGCCATGAAGTTCAGCAAGCTATTTAGCAGAATAGACCCGCCGAGGGTGCCTATTTGTTTTGTTAACCCACGCGGAAGGGTCTTCACCAGAACTAGCAAAGAAGGTAGTCTGGCCGGGGAGGGCCTATTTAACACATACACTTTCAGGGAGAGGGGTGTCGTAATTTAATGTCTTCATTGAGGTTGAAACTCTTGTTGGACATGGTTTCTAACATATTGGATTATACATGGACTCTACTTGATGGAGAATTTCGGCTGGGACTTGTGTGTTGGACATCTATTATTCAATTAACATCGAATTTAACAACACACAAGGCATATTACGAAGATTAAGCTCAGTTTTTCTAAGCAAGCGTTGGAGGAGTATTTCGAAGAGATTTTTGAGATTATTGCAATTTTAGGCTACATGAAGGGTGTTTTTCAATATTCTTCATCTTAGGCTATTATTTGTAAATGAAAGAATGTTTTCTATGATTTATTTAGTGTTTATTACATTTATGATGAACTAATTCACTTTTTAGGCTTATGATGGATCCTTGAATGAATCGATGATTTTGTGAACTTTGAATTCCAATTTTAATAATCTATTTCCAGTTTATCTATATTAATTTGAGCTTGAATTTATGAAATGTCTGATCAAAAATTCTTTGTGGAATTGTATGGAATCGAGAGAGGATATTTGAATCTAGACTTAGTTAATATAGCATGTGTTCATGAATTTTGTGAATAGCAGAATTGTGATGAATGTTAAGGTAGAGATATGTTTGACATCGCATGTAATCAGATAGAGAACTTAATCTTAAACCTTCTTTAATTATAATTCACATAGAGATATAGTGAGTTAGTTGATTAAGGTGTTTAACTTGTTTCTATCTTAATTGTGGATTTAAGTTAATATGGTATTAGTCCATCGAGAGGTGGTTAATACTACATTCGTGTTTTTGATTAATAAATTGGGATAGTGAATTGAATTGGAATAAAGGTGTTAAAATCATAGTGAAGCTTAGGGTGAAATCACAAGTCCAATTCTTCATTGATTGTGTGAAATTCCAGATTTTGATATTTGTGATTGGTTTGTGGTAGTTTATTTTATTATTTAATTTAGTTTCTTTAATTATAATCATTGAGTTGAATAGTTTAATAAAATTAGGATTAATAGGAAATTGGTAATCGTAAGTTAAGATTATTACTAGTTGATCTCTGTGGGTACGATACTCTACTCATCACTTTATTACTTGTTGACCACGTATACTTGCGTGTTATGCGTATACAGATTTTACCCAATAATGGGGTCTTCCTCATCCGTTTCTACCGCATCTTCACCATCAGGTATCCCCTCATGCTCATACTCCAGGGCATAACCAACCACTGTGACTAATGGAGATGACTCCCTTGACACCAGTTGTTCCAAGACTACCTGAATATTTCGAGGCTCCTCCTCTCTAGGCATATGGGGTCTCTCCTCCGTAGCCTGATTGGATTCTCCCACATTAGCCATCCTGACAACAAAATTTTAGGTTTTTAATTACTAACCGTCACTACTCAACACCATAAGTACATAGGTTGTAACCACATACGTATATAGAGTATTTTATTATTTTATTATTTCTTTATTAAAACTCGATAAGTGTTAATCACCACTATCTTTTTAACCTCCTATAAGGTTACTTCCTAAAGTTTTTTCTCACCTACGGTTAATAACCTAAAGCTTTGATACCAACTTGTGACACCCCCAAATTTGGGTACTTCATTCCCACATGATTTGGTGTTCACTATCCAAACATTCATTTCTAACTACCCAATTTAATTAAAATTTAAGCAATAAATCTTTCTATAAAAGGGTTACATAACTTGAAACAATAAATCCCTCGTTATCTAACCTTAAAACATTCATCAAATGCAAAAAAAAATAATTAATTACATCTCATAATTTAAAAAATTAAGTCTGAAAACATAATTCTCAAAAATTAACAAGTCTTCAACACTTGTTCATTTTGTCTTTTCCTTTACTGGTGGTTGGCTCGTCAACCTTCTCAACTTTAGCTGCAATGGTTATATATATGCAAGAGTGAGAAAAACAAATGCTCTCTTGAAAAGTCACAATAACTAGAAATGAATAAACTCAATTGAGTTAAATAACATTACTTAATATCAATAATCAAGAACTGATACTTAAAACTATCAGAGGGTCACAAGACCATGAACTATGTCCAAGGTTATAATTATTTTTTTAACTTAAACCTAAATAGTCATTAGACTATAGGGACTCCTGTTCTTAGGGTGATAAGCCCTTCGTACCCTATAATAGGGTTGTTCATCTCAGTTTTAACATACAAGTTTGCACCAAAGTAAGTTTGGTTTGGATAAGTTTCAAGGATAATTTAGAGTTCAACGAACATCAACTAAGGATTAGTTAAATAAAAAGTGTAATGACAATGCAAAAGTTCATTAACAACGTAATATAAGGTAGTTATGAACCATAAATGAATATTGTACTGCATCAAAATCATGCTTTAAGAATAAAGTTCAAAGAATTATAAGGATTTAATCAACCTTGCTTGAACAAAAATGGTAAGCTAAGGTTATACTTTCTAATAATGAAAAAGAATTTAGAACTTTGCCTAACAGAATTCAAGAACTTGCATGATTTATAAACAAAACAGATTAACAAACTAGCATAATTATCAACAAGGTAGGATAAGCTCAAATATAGCTTAGTGTTTGGAATCTTGCTCAAATGAATAATAAATTCAAGAAACTTGTGTAATGTAAGAGCGGTGAAAAGAAAACCTTACTGAATATTAAAGTAACAAAGGTTAGGGAACTTGCCTCGTGTGTCAGCTACACAATTATAACTCACGCTTCCAGAACACCCTAAATATTCCATTAACATCGTAACAAAACTTTAGTCACATAATATTAATCTCATAGATTTAACTTTCACTTTTATATAACAGATTAACCCAACTTAAATTCTAATTTATTAAATCGATAAAACTTAACCAACCTAAAGTTCTTTCTTAGTCAACAATTCAACTTCATTAATCACATATTAAAGCTTTACAATAATAGCTTAAAAAATATAATTTCTAAATTTTCACATATTGAAATTATCAATTACACATGAACAATCTATTATAACATCTTGATATAAGCCTAACAGATTGTTATGAACTTTAAACTAGATTAGATTAAGTTTAAACGATTGATCAAATAAAATCTCATTACTGTCTCTATTCTAGGTCTGGCGCAGCTGCGCTGCTCTAAGCCTTGGGATAAGCACAGCTGCGTTGCTCTTAGCCTTGGGATAGGCGCAATTTGTCTTATTTCGCTGACATTAAATAAGAAATTTATTTGGGTGTGTATACATAAACTACGCATAGTGTTTTTTTAGACTCTATTTAAACCCAACTCACAAATTTCACCATTTAAGCAACAAATTGAACACACCCAAATCACATAAACTTCATATAAACATTACCCAGCATGTATCCATCAATTTAAAACATCAAAATAATAACAACAATCGAATTAAATGCTTTAAATTCCATATTTTTGTAAAAACTCCATTTTTAGATATCTTTAGCAAAATAATCATTTAAAATTTGGTACTACACCAAATCAGTCCATTCAAACTCTATTCTTTTGGTTTCTTTGTGAATTAAAACATTTAAGAATAAATTTACAATTTAATTCACGAATCAAACATCAATTTTGGACTCCAACAAGTCATATTCATACATATGCTCATTGTAAACTAATTTCTTTTCTTTTTGAACGTGATTTCATGAATTAATATACAAAATCTGTGTCTAGATGTTAGTTATCACATTACAATTACATATAAACACAGTTCATAAATTTATACATCAAAAGTTGCATTACTGAGAGTTTGAAAACAAATTTTCTTTTGCTGTGAAACTCAAGAACACTATTCCTTTAATTAAATCCCATATTCTTGATTTAATTCTACATATAACAATTATAATTATCTAAATAACAACTTCTATTCTCACAAATCATCAACTAAAAACTCAATTATAGAGAATCTTTAGAACACAAAAACCATAACTTTAAACTAAAAATTATACCTTTGATTATTAGTACGGATGTTAGAGACACCTATTTGATTCACCAATTCTCTTCTTCAACCTCATAACCTCTCAATTTCTCTCTAAGTTCCCTCTCAAAACTTTGTTCTCTCTTAAATTTCTCTAGAGTTCTCCCTCTTTTCTCTCTCTGCTATCTCTAACTCTTAGGCTTAGAAATAAAGTACGTAACCTACACCCATATAACTGATACATATAATACGCAATAAAAAAACTGACAAACATAATATCCTTGTTTAATTCCTTTGTCAGTTACATTTGTTTTTATTCAAAAGCCACTAAGGCTTGCTTGGCAAAACAGAATTAAAATAAAGACTTAAGAGCCTTAAGCCTTGTTTGGTAAAACTACATTAAACATCTTTTAATTTATTTTAATAAATCACTTAGTATATAGTTTAATGGCCACACTTTATCTAATTAAATTCTAATATTCAAATTTAATTAAAGTTAACATCAACTTATTAAATCATATAGCCACATAAATCAAATTATTTTATACATCAAATAATTATAATTGTAATATAAATTATAATTTTATCTATCAAATTAATAACTCTCTAATTTAATTAGTAAATTAAATTAGAATATTACCATTATGTAATATAATGATAAATTAACAACTCATTTAATTTAATCAACTCATTAAATTAAAATTCCAAATCACAAAATTACAAAACATTAATTTAATTAATAAATTACACTAATTGAAATTAGTCCACCACCACAATTCATGAATTACTTATTTAACTAATAACTAAATAAATATTTATTTAACAATAAATAAATCAACTAAAATATTCAAATTAAGTAAAATATTTATTTAATTCAATAAATATTTTAAATTACATATAAAAATTATGCGTTGTTACATTCACCCAATTTTGGGCTTCTATAGGGCCCGTAGTTCCTTTGAACTTCGGCGGACCTACACTCTTGAAATCCTTAAATGTAGTAACACGTACTATCATAGGAATAACGGGTATATTCACACAATTTCTATTAAAGGCAACTGTTAATAAATTAACATACTCCTGCATTGGGTTAACTGGTCCCCCTTCTTGTTGATTCACATTAGCTTCCTGATTTCGTTATCTTCTTTATGGCGGCATATTGCTGTTAAAATAAATAACAGTTCATTATTACTTACTTCTTATTAATTAGTCATTATGCATGATTAACAATAACTCAAACTCATTACAAAACATGTTCAATAAAGTTTTTATATTGATATGCTTTCTTCCTTGTAGTATAATAATATAATGTTCATCATTACATAGCCTTAGCTAATTACATTACTTTCCCGCAATTACTTTCTAAAAATTGGGACTTACAAAAGACTACCTTTTGATTATACAAAAGTGAGTTTGACATCAATATAGATACACAATATTTACATATCTATACATATTCTAGTTATTAACTAGATTACATATACCTAATGGCATTTGTATAATCTGCATTGGCAAGACTGGCCACCACATCTCGGCTGATCGTATGCCAAGTCTGCCCTACCTCCACTGGATACTCAACAACTTGTCGTTGATAATCCTTATGAGAACTCTTATGAATACAGGACATTCTATAGTCTACACATACATTGAATTTAATTACATCAATAACGTGGATATGTTTACTATATTTTACATAATAATAAGTCCCTTCCCAAGTTCTTTGTAACCATTACATATGTTCTTTGTCATATTATTAAATTAGTACAAAAGTAATACTATTCTATTACAAGGATAACTACTTATCCTCCTTGGCCTTCCCTTTGTCCTTACCAGATCCTTCGATCTATTCAATTTTAGCTAAAATCATATAACTTAAGCAAGGGTGAGCATAACTAGTTCAACAAGTAGAACAATTATAATAGAACAACATGGAAGAATCATATGAGTATATGTAGATTTTGTATTTGAGTATTGTTCTCAATACTAATGTGATAGATTTATATGAATGAACATCTTAGGTGTTTATTAACGAATCAAGTAGCATTTCTTGACTGATCTTCGCTCAGGCAAGTTTACTAAACCCAAATTATTACTTACACAAGTTCTATATCCTTAAATCTCTTATCGAGCAAGTCTGTTAACCTATCTTATTATTTATCGCAAGTTCTCTATCCTTAAATCTCTTATCGAGCAAGTCTTCTAACCTATCTTGTTATTTAATTGCATGTTCTCTATCCTTAAATCTTTTATGAAGCAAGTTTACTAAACCTAAATTATTACTTACGTAAATTTCCCAAACCCTGTTTATTCATTCAATCTTGAATTGTTATTGATATGATATACCAAACCTAAACTTGAATTACCACTTATTGTAATGTTATTGCTATAGCTTCAGCATAACTAAGAAATGAATTATTTATTCCTATGATATTATTTATTGAGCATAAACTGTTATGTCAAACCAAATTAACGTCCTATCCTGAAGTTGTGTATCCCGTAAGGGATCGAGATTTGGTCAATAATATATTGACATTTTGTTGTATTTGAGCACTAGTATGATGAGATACATATTCTTAGGATATTGAATAGGCTGATCCTCTATATCATATCTAAACAAAGTTTCTAAGTCAGTGTAACTGACAGAAATAAAAAGTCCATAAATGGTTAAAAATGAAATTTTAGAAATGGTAGTAACTATCAGTTATATTTTGAATTGTTATACTCCTTCAAATCATATAATGTTATAAATATAAAACCTATTGAGCATGTCATAACTCTCCCTTACAAATTATTCATGTTGTAGTATTAGATGGTAACCATGGTACATCAGGAGTAGATTAAGGAAATCACCACTGCTTAGATTAGCTTATATTTCGGTCTAGTTGAATACTTTGTATTAAGAATTTCTTTATGAGAATCATGTAATCAAACCTTAATATTTATGATATATAACATCTTTTATTTTCGCAACACTATTTTCTTACATATATGATGTAATTTGGAATCTTCAATCTAGTTTGAGATCCTTGGGAACTATTTATCTGAGTGAGGGTATTGAAAACATGGACTGTTCATGTTGTTGTTGATACTCTGGATTTCAGATCGATAGGTACTATCGATACGATAGTTTTATTCGCATGACATAGACTATACATCTGAGTGATGGTATTGGTATTATGGACTGTTCATGTTATTACTAATACTCTAAATTTCGGATAGATAGATACTATTCACAGATATAGTTCATATATCCAAGTGAGGGTATCCAAACACAATAATAGTTCTCTTGAGAATTGTCATCTGTTATGGGATACTGTGAATCTTGGATCTATGGGAATTATATCTGATTATAAATTGTATAGTCACTCAATTAGATATAAGCATATAATCAGATACCAAGTGTGTATATATTTAAATTCGTTATATATATTGACTCGTAGTAAGCACCATATCGGATACCGTAGGAGTATAGATATATGGCGTTACAGTAATGGTATCAGAGCTGTTAAGGCTATAGATATAAGGAAGAGAAATCTTAGTATGTAGTCTTAAAGTCTGTAAAAAATTTAAAGTACACATAAAAATAACTTTAAAAATATTATGTTGTGTAAATTCTCATACCAGTATTAATGGTGTTTTTATTTTATAGATGGCCAACTCCAGTGCTGATGAAATAGTGATAGTAAATAATCCATCACAAATTGAGTCATTTATAGCTAGTGATGCAGGAAAATGATGAAGAATGTAAGAAGTATAAGTCTAATCTAATTCATTTTAAGTATAACAAATTTAGAATAGATAAGGATGGAATAATAAGATATGAAAATAGAATTTGGGTTTCGTCAAATCAAGATGAAATCTTAAACGAAGCTCATAATTCTAAATTTACCATACATCCTGGAAATACTAAAATGTACAAGGACTTAAGTCGGCACTTTTCGTGGTCGAATATAAAAAGAGAAATAGCTAAATGGGTAAGCAAATGTCTCACGTGTCAAAGGGTTAAGGATGAACATCAAAAGCATAGTGGTTTACTTCAACCCTTACCAATTCCTGAGTGGAAGTGGGAACATATAATCATGGACTTTGTGGTAGGCCTTCCAGCTACACAGAAGGGCCGCAATTCCATTTGGGTAATAGTTGACTGTTTAACCAAATCAGCTCACTTTTTACATATTAAAGTTACCCATAACTTAGACCACCTTGCCAAGCTTTACATTAATGAAATCATCTCTAGGCATGGAGTACATGTTTCTATAGTATCAGATCGAGACCTACGTTTTACTTCAAATTTTTGGAAGAGCCTTCAAAAACACTTAGGAACACAACAATTAAGATTGAGTACAACTTATCACCCTCAAACTGATGGGCAAAGTGAGAGAACCATACAAACATTAGAGGATATGTTATGAACATGTATCATCAATTTTAAAGGAAGTTGGGAAGATCAATTACCTTTAGTAGAATTTGCATATAACAACAATTATCATGCTAGCATAGGTATGCCACCCTATGAAGCCTTATATGGGTGGAAATGTAGAATACCTTTATGTTGGGAAAAGAAAAATGCTAGGACCTAAAATAATTCAACAAACTACTGAAACCATTAGAATTATATGTGAACAAATACAAGCATCTCAAAATCGACAAAGGAAATGCGCTGATCCACATCATCAACAGCGAAACTTTAACGTAGGAAGCCACGTATTCTTGAAAGTATCTCCTTAGAAGGACAAGATACGTTTTGGCAAGAAAGAAAAACTAAGTCTGAGATTCATTGGACCTTTTGAAGTTTTTGAGGAGGATAGGTGAAGTTGCTTATGAAATAGCACTACCTGTAAAGCCCTAGAAAAAAAATTGGATATTTGAGAATTAAATTTTTATTTGATTATATGGATTAAATGAATTTAATTAATTAGTTATGGGAGTAGGCAATTTGAAGGTCGTTCTATGACCTAGACATATCGGAACGTCGTAGTATTTTGGCTACATGGTAGAATTAAAGTGTTTGAATTTCCAAGACAAAAATAAAAGCTTTCCCAGAAATTTTTGAAAAACACTATTCACGCATTTCTACTCGAGAATTATTTTTGAATTTTTGAGAAATACGTAATGATAGAATATAGAGGCGAGATGGAATATCTAATAATATTTCAGTTATGGCAAACACTGTTTTTCACCTGCGGACTTAAAAACCTAACAGTTAGGGAAAGTGATTTCCAAGAAGGAATTTAAATGCGTATAATGAATTAAATCAATGGTCGTATAATACGTAGGTATTGTACGAGGTAATGAATACGAGTATTATATGAAGTATTATACGAGTATGCATGAATGATAGTATGACGTACATGAATAAGTATACGAGTTAGAATACGAGATTAATACTTAAATTATACGTTAAAAGGCTTTAAGCCAAATGTAATGGACTTGTAGTATTATGTAGGAAATTATAAAGTCCAATGGGAATTGATAAGGCCCAAATATGAATTAAGGAACAAGCCCAATGTTTGTTTAATGTAAGCCCAATATATGAGATAAGTTAATTGAATGTAAAGCCCAAAGTAAGAATCCAATGGGTTAGGAGGATCCATGGGGCAACCCATGATCAAATGGGTGATATTGGTGGCCAAGAAATAAGTGTGATGAACAAGTAGACTTAAGGGTTAAGCAAAGGATAAGTTAAGTAACTTAAAGGCTAAGTAAAGTGCTTATGTGTGATGAGAAAATAAAGTGCTTATATGTGATGACCAAGTAACTTAATGGCTAAGTGTTGTGATGGCCAAGTAATTAAATTGATGAGCAAGTAAAGGATAAGCTATGTGCTAAGCAAGTATACTTAAGAGCTAAGTAAGTGTGGTGGCCAAGTTAACTTAATGCCTAAGTAATGAACAGTAAGGAGGTGTTTAAGGAGTTGGGTTGGATTAATGACCCTTATGCCCTAACTTTAGAAATCCTACAAAATAGCAAGCTTAGATTTCATTTGTTGATTGTTTATTTCATCCAACACTTTAAAACTTGTAAGGTCCTTATTGGTTAGAGAGAAAAAGCTATAAAAGATAAAACTAGTTAGTCTTTGATAATTCAAGAAGCAAGAAGAAGGTTAAAGCTTAATCATGTGATTATCAAGGGTAAGAACTTAAGACATGTATCTCTTTCTCTTCAATTATTAGAGAGGTGAGTAGTGGTAGGATTTGTATGCTAAGAAGAAGTAAGAATGATTAATCAAAGGACTTAAGTCTTAATAAGTCGTGAATAAGCACTTTGTTCATAGATAAGTTATAAAACAAGGAAGAACTTGTAGGAACTTGTCTTATGTTGTAATAATAAGGTTGTATGATAATAAGCAGCAAGGATGATGGTTAACAGATTTAAGTTATGATAAGTTATAAGAAATGAAAGTTTAAGTAGTTTATGTGAGACCCCGAATTTTATGAAATAAAAGTATTCAATTTTTCTGTTTTGGTGAATAGTTAAATTGATAAAAGTTTAAAGTTAAGGGTGACATTTGAAAAAATTTCAAAGTAAGCAAGTTGTCATAAAATAATCGATGGTAAAATACGCGTGGTTGCATAGTAGCACACAATATTGATTATTAATGCTTACGTGAGAAGTCACTAAGTTTGATTCAATTATTGTCGATATTTTATATATTATTAAATCAATAATTGAGATAACAAAGTTATTAATATTATTATTTGCAACATTAACGATGTCCAAAAGTTCTGCCAAGGAGAGGTTTGGTCACCTAATTGCGCGTCAATAGGGAGAAATCCTTATTGGAAAGCCCCCTCTTTCTTGGGAACGACCTGGTCGATTAATAGTGTGAATTAAGATAATAATGATGAGTTTTGTTTTATTAGTATTATTAATGTAATAAAACAGAAAAGCTTTTTATATAAAATAGAATACTTTTATAAAGTTATTCATTTTATTAGACTATAAATAGAATATATTATATTCTATTATGCATAGTGTTTTCATAGTAAAAACTTTTATATAAAAAGAATACTTTTATAAAATTATTTGTTTTATTAGACAATAATTAGAATATATTATATTTTATTATGCATAGTGTTTTTGTATAGTGCTGCGTAGTGTTTCAGCATAGTAAAATCTTTTATATAAAACAAAATACTTTTATAAAGTTATTCGTTTTATTAGATTATAAATAGAATATATTATATTTTATTTAAAAGATTTTTTTTTGTTAGAATATTTTATAGTAAACCAATCTGGACCGTCCATTTAAAAGTAAATCAATCTGGACCGTTCATGAATTAGTTACTATTCAATCCATTCTTCTATAAATAGAAGCTCATTCCTTCATTATTTCTTGCGAATTCTTTGAAACTGAGAGAGAAACTGTAGAGAGAATTCTTCTTCTATAATCTTGAGCGTATTTCTTCAGAGTTTAAGAAAGCTTTGAGTGTAGTACAAGTTTTCTTCAAGTATATCCCCGCCCTACCCGTCAGAGTACTCTTCTTTATAAGGTAAGGGATATTATTTGTTTTACTCGTAATGGGTATTATTTTTTTCGTATTCATGAAGAGAACTTTTGTTATTACATTCTTTATTATTCTGTTGGAATAACCTATTTATGCAAAGTACCGCATATATGGTGAAATTCCGTTGTTATTCCATTCTTTATTATTCTATTGGAATATCATGTCGGTGCGAATTACGCCTGACCTGGTTCCGTTCTTTATTATTCTATTGGAATAACCTGTTATTGCGAAGTACCGCATACATGGTGAAATTCTTTTGTTATTCCATTCTTTATTATTCTGTTAGAATATCCTCTCGGTACGTTTACGCATGACCTGGTTCCATTATTTATTATTCTATTGGAATAACCTTTTTGTGCGGTCTATCGCATGCATGGTGAATTCTGTTGTTATTCCATTCTTTATTATTCTGTTGGAATATCCTATCGGTGCATTTACGCATGACCTGGTTCCATTATTTATTAATCTGTTGGAATAACCTGTCTATGCGGTCTATCGTATGCATGGTGAATTTTGTTGTTATTCCATTCTTTATTATTCTGTCGGAATATCCTGTATGTGCGTTTACGCATGACCTAGTTCCATTCTTTATTATTCTGTTGGGAATAACCTCTGTCTGCAGTCTATCGCACGCATGGTGAATCTTTATGTTATTCCATTCTATATTATTTTATTGGAATAACCTGTTTATGTGGATTACCACATGCATGGTGAATGATCCTTTATATTTATTCCTTATTAAATTATGGAAATGATCTGTTTACGTTGATTATGATGAGAGTCGTAATAAAAGCATTAGACTGATGAAAATCATTGGTATATGTAGTATTAATAAGTGTTGTGATGAGTTATGTTGGTTATTATGTGAAAACATGAAATTTCTTAAGAAATCACAAAGTGTTGAAAATCAGATTTTGGTGAAAATGGAACATAAAATTCAATTGACCATATCTCCTATTATATTTCGAATTTTTGAGTGTGGTCAAGTCCTACAGTTAGATCTATGAGTTTTCTAACTTATCCAAGTGGAATCCTTTGAAAAGGTGTTGTAGATTTTCGTGTGTGGACTGATTTGAAAGCAAAGGTGTCGTAAAGCTCAAAATACCAAAAAGGTTCTTGCCCAAAATTTTGTAAGAGTCATTGTTTTACCACTTAATTTGTTAGAAAAATTCCGGCCTTTTGGGACATGAAAATATATGGTATAAAGTACCTCCTGTCCAAAAATGAGCTCATTCCAACTTAAAATGAGCAAGTTATGACCATTTCAATATTTAGGTTTTTCTGACAAAAATGCTATAATTGGAGTTCTATAACTCCGATGACCATGGAATTTAAACTGGAAGATCAAGTTAACATGTGTAAGATCCTGCCAAGATTTGGGAATTTCTGGAGTTAAACTAGACGTAGCTAATTTCGTAAGGATTAATTAGAAATTAATTTTTGAAAAATAGTAAATGAATTTTAAAAATTCTGAGAAAAATATATGTTCAATATGGGACTATATTCTGCTAAATCCTAGAAAAGAAATATTTTTAGGACTGATTTGGTATTTTTCATGAAAATGTACTAGTTATGAGTATATGAGTTAAATATGTTATCTGAAGTTGAAAATTAGTAAATAGGATTTTATGGCATGGGAATCCTATATAGGGTATATGCAAATTTTTGATAAGGGATTTGATCATTGGTGATGAAATCTTATGAGTATGGCATTTTTGAATGATTGAATGCATTATTTGGTAAAGTGTAAATAATTAAAATAAATTGTTTATAAGTTTAAGAAATAATTAAAATATTATTATAATATTAATGATATTAGATTATGAGATTATTAAGTGATTGATAACATTTGGTTATTATTGATTGAATATTTGGATAAACCTGTATTATAAATGTTTAATATTTATCCTTTATCTTATTTGATTGAATCTTTATATCATTGTCATTATCCTCATGTTTATATTATGTTGAAAGTCATCGTGGCTGTGAGTACATAGATGGACTTGGTATGATTATGACCGAGGATTATTTGGTATAATCATGACCGTAATATTACAAATGATGTGGAAAAAGTCCTCTTTGGCCCGTAGTGCATTGATGGACAGTTTTTGGTATGATTATGGCTATGGATTCTCTTCGGCCAAGGGTGCAAATATGAATTATTTTATGGCATAATCATGACCGTAATGTTACAAATGATGTGGTAAAAGTAATCTTTGGCCGTAGTGCGTAGATGAACATGATGATTAACGAGGATTATTGGTATGATTATGGCCAGAAGTGAAAATAATATGGATAATTCGTGGTCAGTGATACTTCAAGTCGAGTCTCAAGATTATAGGTTTCTGATTGTATATCTTTGGCCTTCAGTAGTGCAAAGATGAACTATTGGTTATTAGTTATACAATTGTATATCTTTGGCCGTAGTGCAAAGATGAATTTATTAGTGTGATTATGAGCAGGAATTGTTATTTGATATAACCATGATTTTTGATGTTTCAGGTGAAGATAGGTGATGAAAATTATCTTCGTCTTGGGTGCGAAAAGGAATTCAGAATCACAATAATGATTATGAGTTATTCATATGATTTTGGACATGAATTGTTAATTGATGTTAAAGGGATAAAACATTATTGGTGGACTTTTAACATGGAGAATATAATAAACCTGATGGTCTATTTGACTCTTTTAATGGATTTCTCGTTCCGCTACAACTATGGTTGAAAAGTTTTATCATCTACCATATGTTCTAAATCTCTGATTTATTTTTGACGAAAGCTATGGATAATTTAATTATCTTTAGTTATGATATTCTTTACTAGGCTAGTTGTGCTCACCCTTTTGCTTCACAAATTCTTTCAGGTAATAAGAGTGTTGCCGAGTCGAGCGGGGATAATAGGGGAATAGAATGGTGGTTTATAGTTGTTGAGGTTCTCCCTAAATAGTATGGAAATAATTTTATTGAGAACTTTAGATAAGTGTGTCGTATTGTATACGTCATTTGATATTTAATTTTGGTGAACCGAATAGGGTGAGGTGAACCCAACTTTGGAAGTGTGTTTTGCCACTATCATACAAGATTACTAATGACATACAACCTTATGTTATCGTAAGACAGGGTTGTGCACATCCACTTGCTGAGTATATCTACGAGAACTACCTATATGATCTTGGAGTTTATTTGAAATATAATTTTCACTTGGAGACAGTGGACATAGTTTTATGTCAAGAGAAGACTCACCATTAGAAAGAAGATGATAGTAATCTTCTCGTTTTTATTTGGGGTCTATTGGGTCAACCAAGGATAATTCTGTGGATGTATATTATCTATCAGAACTTAGATTCATGGCCTCCTATGTACGAAGGTTTCCTTGAGCACTTCCCAAAGATTTTAATTTCTAAAACAGTTTTTAACTGTAATTTTATGTAACGTACCATTGTAAGGTTGTGTTTGAGGCACCATGAGAGTTATATACATTTGTATTAAAACTCACAGTTTAACTGTGGTCGTGCTCTGCATGACAGTTCAACAGTTGTATAAATGAAGTTGTCAGTAGTGTATTTTCTGGCGACTCAAGATGGGTGATGTATACCTATTCTGGGGGCGTCACATTTGGTATCAGAGCTTAGGGATATGGTCGCTGGCAGAAATATGAATCTAGAACTAGGAGGGGATAGACGAGTAATATACTTCTCTAGTGTGTGACTTACCTAAGCTGAAATTATTTACTTGGTAAGTTGACAAATTATGATATGTCAATTAACCTATTTTTGAAGTATATTCTAGAATGATATCTGAAACACAGGAGATGAGCAATGGGAAAATCATGATACAGAGGAAATAACCAGAAAGGTAAAATTCAAAAAGAAAGCAATGTATTCTCATCTCTTCGAAATACCAGGTACGTACGTAAATTTCGAGGGTGAAATTTCATAAGGAGGGGAGATTGTGAGACCCCGAATTTTATGAAATAAAAGTATTCAATTTTTCTATTTTGGTGAATAGTTAAATTGATAAAATTTTAGAGTTAAGGGTGACATTTGAAAATTTTTCAAAGTAAGCAAGTTGTCATAAAATAATCGATGGTAAAATATGCGTGGTTGCATAGTAGCACATGGTATTGATTATTAATGCTTATGTGAGAAGTCACTTAGTTTGATTCAATTATTGTCGATATTTTATATATTATTAAATCAATAATTGAGATAACAAAGTTATTAATATTATTATTTGCAACATTAACGATGTCCAAAAGTTCTGCCAAGGAGAGGTTTGGTCACCTAATTGCGCGTCAATAAGGAGAAATCCTTATTGAAAAGCCCCCTCTTTCCTAGGAACGACCTGGTCGATTAATAGTGTGAATTATGATAATAATGATGAGTTTTGTTTTATTAGTATTATTAATGTAATAAAACAGAAAAACTTTTTATATAAAATAGAATACTTTTATAAAGTTATTTATTTTATTAGACTATAAATAGAATATATTATATTTATTATGCATAGTGTTTTACATAGTAAAAACTTTTTATATAAAAATGTAATACTTTTATAAAGTTATTTGTTTTATTAGACAATAATTAGAATATATTATATTTTATTACGATATAGTGTTGGCATAGTTACGACATAGTGTTTTGCATAGTAAAATTTTTTATATAAAACAAAATACTTTTATAAAGTTATTCGTTTTATTAGATCTTAAATAGAATATATTATATTCTATTTAAAAGATTTTGTTTTATTAGAATATTTTATAGTAAACCAATCTGGACCGTCCGTTTAAAAGTAAATCAATCTGGACCGTTCATGAATTAGTTACTATTCAATCCATTCTTCTATAAATAGAAGCTCATTCCTTCATTATTTCTTATGAATTTACTGAAACTCTAGAGAGAGAAACTGTAGAGAGAATTCTTCTTCTATAATCTTGAGCGTATTTCTTTAGAATTTAAGAAAGCTTTGAGCGTAGTACAAGTTTTCTTCAAGTATATCCCCGCCCTACCCATCGGACTACTCTTCTTTATAAGGTAAAGGATATTATTTGTTGTACTCGTAATGGGTATTATTTCTTTCGTATTCATGAAGAGAACTTTTGTTATTCCATTCTTTATTATTCTGTTGGAATAACCTGTTTATACAAAGTACCGCATACATGGTGAAATTCTGTTGTTATTCCATTCTTTATTATTCTGATGGAATATCCTATCATTGCGGATTACACCTGACCTGGTTCCATTCTTTATTATTCTGTTGGAATAACCTATTATTGTGAAATACCGCATACATCGTTAAATTCTGTTGTTATTTCATTCTTTATTATTCTGTTGGAATATCTTGTCGGTCCGTTTACGCATGACTTGGTTCCATTATTTATTATTCTGTTGGAATAACTTTGTCCATGTGAGGGCTCATCGCATTTATGGTGAATTCTGTTGTTATTCCATTCTTTATTATTCTGTTTGAATATCATGTCTGTGCATTTACGCATGACCTGGTTCCATTATTTATTATTTTGTTGGAATAACCTATCTGTGCGGTCTATCGCATGCATGATAAATTTTTTTGTTATTCCATTCTTTATTATTATGTCGGAATATCCTGTCTGTGCGTTTACGCATGACCTAGTTCCATTCTTTATTATTCTGTTGGGAATAATCTGTCTGTGCAGTCTATCGCACGCATGGTGAATCCTTCTGTTATTCAATTCTTTATTATTTTGTTGGAATAACCTGTTTATGTGGATTACCACATGCATGGTGAATGATCCTTTATATTCATTCCTTATTAAATTGTGAAAATGATCTGTTTACGTTGATTATGATGAGAGTCGTAATAAAAGCATTAGACTGATGAAAATCATTGGTATATGTAGTATTAATAAGTGTTTTGATGAGTTATGTTGGTTATTATGTGAAAACAAGAAAGTTTCTTAAGAAATCACAAAGTGTAGAAAATCAGATTTTGGTGAAAATGGAACATGAAATTCAATTGAGCATATCTCCTATTATATTTCAAATTTTTGAGTGTGGTCAAGTCCTAGAGTTAGATCTATGAGTTTTCTAACTTATCTAAGTGGAATCACTGGAAAAGGTGTTGTAGATTTTCGTGTGGACTGAATTCAGCAAAGGAGTCAGAAACTGAAAATACCAAAAAGGCTACTTCCCAAAATTTTGTAAGGGCTGTTTTAGCCACTTAATTTGTTAGAAAAATTCCGGCCTTTTGGGACATGAAAATTTATGGTATAAAGTACCTCCTGTCCAAAAATGAGCTCATTCCGACTTAAAATGAGCAAGTTATGACCATTTTAATATTTAGGTTTTTTCGACAAAAAATTCTATAACCGGAGTTCTATAACTCCGATGACCATGAAATTTAAGCTGGAAGATCACGTTAACATGTGTAAGATCATGCCATGATTTGGGAATTTCTGGAGTTAAACTTGAGGTAGCTAATTTCTTAAGGAATTAATTAGAAATTGATTTTTGAAAAATAGTAAATGAATTTTAAAAAATTCGAGAAAAATATATGTTCAATATGGGACTATATCCTGCTAAATCTCAGAAAAGAATTATTTTTGGGACTGATTTGATATTTTTCATGAAAATGCACTAGTATGAGTATATGAGTTAAATATTTTATGTGAAGTTGAAAATTAGTAAATAGGATTTTATGGGGAATCCTGTATAGGGTAGATGCAGATTTTTGATAAGGGATTTGATCATTGGTGATGAAATCTTATGAGTATGACATTTTTGAATGATTGAATGCATTATTTGGTAAAGTGTAAACAATTAAAATAAATTGTTTATAAGTTTAAGAAATAATTAAAATATTGTTATAATATTAATGATATTAGATTATGAGATTATTAAGTGATTGATAACATTTGGTTATTATTCAACTTTGGATAAACTATATTATAAATGTTTAATATTTATCCTTTATCTTATTTGATTGAATCTTTATATCATTGTCATTATCCTCATGTTTATATTATGTTGAAAGTCATTACGTGGCTCTGTAGTACATAGATGGACTTGGTATGATTATGACTGAGGATTATTTGGTATAATCATGGACCGTAATATTACAAATGATGTGAAAAAGTCCTCTTTTGGCCGTAGTGCATTGATGGACGAGTTTTGGTATGATTATGGCTATGGATTCTCTTCGGCCAAGGGTGCAAATATGAATTATTTTATGGCATAATCATGACCGTAATGTTACAAATGATGTGGTAAAAGTCATCTTTGGCCCGTAGTGCATAGATGGACTTGGTATGATTATGACCAGGGATTATTTGATATAATCATGGATAGTAATTGAAAACACGAATATCCTTGGCCCGTAGTGCATGGATAATTCGTGGTCGTGATACGATTAAGCTGAGTCTCAGCATTATTGGTTTTACAGTTGTATATCTTTGGCCTGTAGTGCAAAGATGAACTATTGGTTATTGGTTATACAGTTGTATATCTTTGTCCGTAGTGCAAAGATGAATTTATTAGTGTGATTATGAGTAGGAATTATTATTTGGTATAACCATGATTTTTGATATTTCAGGTGAAGATAGGTGATGAAAATTATCTTCGTCTTGGGTGCAAAAAGGAATTCAGAATCACAATAATGATTATGAGTTATTCATATGATTTTGGACATGAATTGTTGATTGATGTTAAAGGGATAAAACATTATTGGTGGACTTTTAACATGGAGAATATAATAAACCTGATGGTCTATTTGACTCTTTTAATGGATTTCTCGTTCCGCTGCAACTATGGTTGAAAAGTTTTATCATCTACCATATGTTCTAAATCTCTAATTTATTATTGACGAAAGCTATGGATAATTTAATTATCTTTAGTTATGATATTCTTTACTAGGCTAGTTGTGCTCACCCTTTTGCTTCACAAATCCTTTCAGGTAATAAGAGTGTTGCCGAGTCGAGCGGGGATAATAGGGGAATAAAATGGTGGTTTATAGTTGTTGAGGTTCTCCCTAAATAGTATGGAAATAATTTAATTGAAAACTTTAGATAAGTGTGTCGTATTGTATACGTTATTTGATATTTAATTTTGGTGAACCGAATAGGGTGAGGTGAACCCAACTTTGGAAGTGTGTTTTGTCACTATAATACAAGATTACTAATGACATACAACCTCGTGTTATCGTAAGACACTGTTGTGCACATCCACTTGCTGTGTATATCTACGAGCACTACTTATATGATCTTGGAGTTTATTTGAAATATAATTTTCACTTGGAGACAGTGGACATAGTTTTATGTCAAGAGAAGACTCACCATTAAAAAGAAGATGATAGTAATCTTCTCGTTTTTATTTGGGGTCTATTGGGTCAACCAAGGATAATTCTGTGGACGTATGTTATCTATCATAACTTAGATTCATGGCCTCCTATGTACGAAGGTTTCCTTGAGCACTTCCCAAAGATTTTAATTTCTAAAACAGTTTTTGACTGTACTTTTATATAACGTACCATTGTAAGATTGTGGTCGAGGCACCATGAGAGTTACATACATTTGTATTAAAACTCATAGTTTAACTCTGGTCGTACTCTGCACGACAGTTCAATAGTTGTATAAATGAAGTTGTCAGTAGTGTATTTTCTGGCGACTCAAGATGGGTGATGTATACCTATTTTGGGGGCGTCACAGTTTATACTTTTATAAGTTACAAACTAACAAAGAACAAGTACTAACTTATCATGTTTATAAGTTAATAAAGTATGTATATCAAGATGTTAGTATGATGGATTGAATCCATTTGAAACGATGATCAAATCGTTAATAATAAGGTTTTGACGGAATTCACACGATTGGACAATAATCATCGAATTCGTGAAATTCTCGGAATGGAAGTCAAATTTTGATATTGAGCTTGGAAACATTAGTTTTCAATAGAGGCATGTTTTATTTGGCACTATAGAGTTGCGGACTCGAGAATGACCGAATTCTGACTTAGAACGAAGAGACGAGCGTTGAACGTTCACAAACATTTATCGTTTTTGTTAAAAAAGAACAAATAGGTGAATTTTTAGTTAACGAAGTCAAATAGATAAAAATCTTGCACGAACACATAGAGTATGAAATTTGTGAACCGTAGGCTCTTGAACGAGCCGATTCGGACTTATAACGAAGAAGTTATGAGCCCGGGAAGTTCATTGAAAAAATTTTCTGTCAAAATTTTCTAGGACTAAGGTCTGGTGCCGTAGCGCCAGACATAGCTATGTAGGTCGCGCCGCAGCGTTGGTGTGAAGGGAGTGGTCACTGCAGAGTCGCGCTGCAGCGCCACTCAAAGGTATAATACTACGCGCAAGCAAAGACCATGAACAGTTGGTCGCAGATCTTTGGAAAGTGAAATATGGCAAATACCATCGGTCTAAAAAGGATGCTGTGGCATGTACAAGTGATGGACTTTTGTTGACTAAGTTGTTTGTAAACCCAATGGGTTGCAAAGAAAGTATGGGACATGTAATTACTAAATGAACATGATAAAGACCTTTCCTAAATCACTTTTATAGTGATCACTTTAGGAATTTAATGTTGTGTAATGAATAGTTAAACGACGAACGTAAAGTATAAGAACGTGAACATGAACGATATACAATAAGTGTACTTAACCAATAACGATCAAGTCTCGGATAGTAACGTAGGGACAGTAGTAAGCCATAAGGAAGGTTGATTAACTCGAAACGAGTTGTATTAATGAAGTAATTCCACGTAAGACATAGAAGAGAAAGAAGTTGGTAAGAACGATGTAAAATATAATGGCAAGCCAGAACCAATAATAACAAATCTAATATATGATTAGATTGAGAAGAAGGGTAAGATTTATTAGGAACCATGTATGTTCATTCATGACGTAATGTGGTATGTTATATGGTTATGTGTTGTAGAAACTGTAAAGACTCAAAGGAAAAGTAATTTTTACTCTAGCAGATGTTGAAGGCAAGTTTTTCTTATCGCTTGTCTAACCTTCGTGTTAGCCAGGTTTTCAATGATTCATGTTATGAGATGCATGAATTGTTTTACGAAAGGGTCGATGCCAGTTTTAGCTTGGCTAGACAATTCTTGAAAGATCGATTGATTTCTTTATAAGTCTTTTAATATAGAATTGCTAACGCTATCCTACGCCAGTTGTTTGGTACGGATTCAAGGTAAGCCTGAGTATAAATAAACAAATTTATTTTTCATCGATTATTCGATGGGCACGTGAGGTTACCACAACTTAAACGTACACACGTTTAATGAATGTAGTGTTGATTAACATAGAGTACTATAGGCTGATCACCCAGAAGTGCTTGTAAGATATGCTGGACTTATGGACTTAGTGTCGGGTTGTCCTTTTCAAAGAAATTATGAAATGCTCATGGTCTTGGACTAGAATTGATGTTTTACTGAATATTGTCATTGTAAAACGTTTTGAAGAAAACGAAATGCTATTTTAAATTATTGATAGTACTTCGTAACTATTATCCAGTTATTGAAGATATACGATTCCTATGTTTCAATCATGTTATTTGAAAGAAATTATTGTACTTGTTGAGCTTGTTATGCTCACTCTTGCTTGAACCATATGAATGCAGCTAAGGCCAAAACTAACCAGGGGATCAAGCAAGGATAAAGGCAAGACGAAGATGAATGATTAGTTTACCTTGTAATAAACTAGTAAGTTGTATATATCATAGTATGATGAACAAAGAATGTAATGATTTTAGAACCAGGGAACGAGATGTAATATTATTAATATAATAAGAATGTCGTTGATACACACATTTTGATGTCGTTTCAATGGAATAAATGTACTGTTATAAGTACCGTGTAGCACCATCTATCGGGTTGGAAGATACTCGGATTTGGGGGAGTCACACCACCTCCTGAGTTGAACCATATTCATAATGCGTTTCATGTGTCCGTATTACGACCATACAAACCTGATTATAAACACGTTATAAATTATGAGCCAATCCAAACGAAAGAAGATCTTTCTTGTGTAGAAGAACCTGTGGAGATCGTCGATCGTAAAGAGCAAGTCCTTAGAAATAAAGTGATAGCATCGGTCAAAGTGATCTAGAGGAATCAAAACGTTGAAGAGGCTACATGTGAGCTCAAAGATAAAATGCGAGAGAACTATCCCCAACTGTTTACTTAACTTGTATGGTAATTTCGAGGATGAAATTCTTATTAGTGGGGGTGAATGTAAAATCCAAAACCCTAATAAGACTCAGAAATGTAAATTCAATTATATAAATAAAATCTCTCCATTTTGAAAGTGTTATGTGTTAATATATACTCTGTTTAACAAATTTAGTCAAATAAATTGTCATCCAAAAATTGACGTGCTTAACACCTCGTGCTTAAAAATTTTCTTCCAAAAATGACTTTTCGGTATATTTGTTTCGACAAGTTGCTTTGTCGTGCCTACACTCACAAAATGCTTTGTCATCCTTGTTAGGATTTGTGTAAAATCTAGGTTAGGAACCCAAGATTATAAACCCTAATCCTATATTACAAACCCAAACCCTAATTTATAAACCCTAACCCTAATTAGCTAAACTAAACCCTAATTAGGTTATACTAACACCTAATCATGATTAATAAACTTTAATTAGGTACTAATAAACATCATTCAGCAACCCTAATCATGAAAAACAAAACCCTAATCAAGATTAGTAAGGATTAGTGCATAATTAAGCCACTAATCTAACCTAACTAGTTCACAAGTAGGTTAAGAGTCACCAAACTAAGTTTCAAGGTTGCACATGAGCTGATAACAAACCCTAAGCAACACAAGTAACTTACCATTAGATATTTAGGGAGGCAAGTAGGTGAAAAGACAAAAAAAAAACCTAAGGTACTTAAGTCTATAAATAGCAACACATCCTCTAGCCAAACTTACAAATTCTCTAAGCCTATACACTCTTATAAAAATACTAAATCAAGCCTGGGTGATAAAAACATCAAATTCAGTAGCCAGAAATTAAAATTAAGTAAGAAAGGTGCAAACCCTAATTCATAGCTAGATCTTTGAGGCTTTGTTCAAATTATTGTTTAGATGTTTAGATTTATGTAATAGCATGTTAGAAAGTATGTTAGGTTGATAGAACATGTTTTCATAACATCTAGATGACTCAAATTAGTGTTTTAAGTAATTTGAAAATTTTAGAAAAACAAGCTTGACAGTCAAATGTCAGAGCTTGTAGATTTGTGTATGTTAATAATTAGGTCGGTTAGTTGTATGTTATTAATAGTATGACATGAGTTCTTTAATCTGGAAAAGAAAACAGGTTCATTAGAACCATATATTGCATGATATAGGTGGTCAAAGGTGGTTGACCGATCATGAAATTCTGTTTTCTGGGTTACCCAGAAAACTCAAGAACAGGTTGAGCCGGCTACTTTGACCAGCCTTTTAAATCACTTTTGTTTGTTGTTTTAATAAATTTTTCGAATGAATTAATACCTTGATATACATACTACATATCTATGACTTTAAAATGCTTAAAAAATTCACAGTATTACTGGAATTAATGGTCAAAATTCGGTGACCGAGCTTGACCAAGTTTTCTGGGTTACCCAAAAATCTGATGAACATGAATAGCCTTTGGCTGTACTTTGACCAACATAGATCAAGACCTTAGAGTTATGCTTGGTCCAAACTAGTGTTATATATATGTACTTTTACATATAAACTAGCAATTACAACAAACACAACACAAATCTATTACACAAATTCAAAGATATGAAAGTTACAAAACCGTTGATCGACTGTGACCACTATTCTAGGTTACCTAGAAACTCAAGAACAGCTCTAATAGTGACTTTGAGCCTCTATAACTTCTTGTTATATGTAGGTTATAGCACGAAATTTGTCTTATGTTGTACTACTGTATGAATACTATAACATCTATACTTGTCCAAACCCATAATCATTAACAGTAGCAAAGTAGATCATGGTCAAATTGGTCCCTAGACCATGACCGACTGAAACCTAGAAACTCAAGAACACCTATAGCGACACTTCCTGTCACTATAGGGCTTTAGCGACATACAATAATTGTTTTTTTAGAAATTAATTAATAAAAATTAGAAATAATTAATAAATAAATATAAAAACAATTTTAAAAATTATATTAAGTTATTATAATTAACTTTTACATAAATTCAATAAATATTTTATTTTATTTGGATATTATTAATAATTAAGTTAATAATAAAGTAATTAGAATAATTACTTATAAATAATAAATAATTATTGAAAAATATTATTATTGATTTAAAAATCATAATAAATGGTTATAAATTATTTAAAAAAAGTAAGCAAGTTTTTTATAAAATTCTAAGTAAATATTAATTATTTAAGAATAGGAATCAATGATTTAAAAATCATTTAAGTGATAAATAAATACTTAAAAATTATTATAAGCTTCTAGAAATTATTATAAAGGATATGTAAATTATCTAAGAATATAATAAAACTTATAAATATAATTTAGTTGATTTATTACCTTATTCAATAATCGGTAAAGTCTTTGGACACCGAAAACCATATTAAACTTAACCCGAACATATGTAGATTTTGTATTTGAGTATTGTTATCAATACTAATGTGATAGATTTATATGAATGAACTTCTTAGGTATTTATTAACGAATCAAGTAGCATTGCTTGACTGATCTTCACTCAGGCAAGTTTACTAAACCCAAATTATTATTTATGCAAGTTCTCTATCCTTAAATCTCTTATCGAGCAAGTCTTCTAACCTATCTTGTTATTTATCGCAAGTTCTCTATCCTTAAATCTTTTATGAAGCAAGTTTACTAAACCCAAATTATTACTTACGGAAATTTCTCAAACCCTATTAATTCATTCAATCTTGAAATGTTGTTGATATGACATACCAAACATAAACTTCAATTACCACTTATTGTAATGTTATTGCTATAAATTCAGCATAACTAAGAAATGAATTATTTATTCCTATGATATTGTTTATTGAGCATAAACTGTTGTGTCAAACCAAATTGCTTTGGTAAGACATCCTATCTTAAAGTTGTGTATCCCATAAGGGATCGAGATTTGGTCAATAATATATTGACATTTGGGTGCATTTGAGCACTAGTAGGATGAGATGCATACTCTTAGGATATTGAATAGGTTTATACCTTATATCTATCTAAACAAAGTTTCTAAGTCTTTGTGACTGACAGAAATAAAAAGTCCAAAAATAGTTGAAAAAGAAATTCCAGAAATGGTAACAACTATCAGTTAAATTTTGAATTGTTATACACCTTCAAATCATATATTGTTATAAATATAAAATCCGCTGAGCATGTCATAGCTCACCCTTGAAAATTATTCCCTTTGTAGTATTAGATGGTAACCCTGGTACATCTGGAGTAGATAAAGGAAAGTGTCCCGCTTAGATTAGCATATATTTCTGTCTAGTTGAATACTTTATAATAAGAAATTCTTTATGAGAATCATGTAATCGAACCTTAATATTTATGATATATAACATCTTTTATTTCTGTAGCTGTGTTTTCTTACACATATAGATGTAATTTAGAATGTTCAATTTAGTTTGAGATCCTTGGGAACTATTTATCTGAGTGAGGGTATTGATAACATGTATTGTTCATGTTGTTGTTGATACTTTGGATTTTGGATAGATAGGTATTATCGATACAATAGTGTAATTCACATGACATAGACTATGCATCTGAGTGAGGGTATTGGTAATATGGACTGTTCATGTTATTACTAATACTCTTAATTTTGAAGAGATAGATACTATTCACAGATATAATTCATATATCCAAGTGAGGGTATCCAAACACTGTAATAGTTCTCTTGAGAATTGTCATCTATTATGGGATACTATGAATCTTGGATCTTTGGGAATTATATCTGATTATCAATTGTATAGTCAATCAATTAGATATAAGCATATAATCAGATACCATGGGTGTATAGATTTAAATGTGTTATATATATATATTGACTCGTAGTAACCACCATATCAGATACCGTGGGAGTATAAATATGGGGGCGTTACAATGATCCTTCGACCTGCATATGTATCAAGCATTCTTCTTTGGTTGATGGCATATCTTACAATAGGCTACAAAGAATACTTCAGAAAGCTTTTGACGCCTGAAAACTTGGTTTCCACGGTTAAATTTCAATATGTTGTAAAACACGAGCTTACAAGTGTTTAGAAAAAAAGAAGAACTCAATTTGGAGAGCTATCAAAGTGTGTACAAACTGAAATGAGTAGAATTTTCTCTCTATTTCCTATTTTTTTTAAATGAGCAACCAAGTGCCCATATTTGTAGACCAGATGGCTTCGGGTCTACCTTGGCAGACTGAGCTACCCCAGGCCATGCAGGTCCCGTCATCTCGAAGTACATGCACTTAGGCTACGCGTTGTCCACTCGAACCTTCATAACTTTTAATCTGGGCATCCGATTAAGGCATTATGTACCTTTTCAGAATGTTGTTGTCGAGAGCTACACAATGACATAGGATTAGAGGTTGTACGAATCCAAAAAGATGGGTCCATGACCAGATCTTTAAGTCTTCAAAATCTATCCGGTGTGCTGTCTTGTGTAGTAGACACTCGGGATTTAGGTTATTGTTCTTGTGGGACACTTCTATGTGTAATGTAGGTTTGAATAATGTTGATATGATGTGAATGTAGTATCGAGGTGGAAAAATGATGATTTTTCCCCTCATCGGGGTTATCTCTAGCTTTGCCCAGATGTATCAGTCGTTGCTCAGGGTTATCTCTGAAATTGGGTTACTGTGAGTGCTGAGTGTCCTCAGGCTTGTCTTTGAGGTGTACCTGACCTCCCGAGGTTATCTCTGGGGTTGAAACTGAGTGTCTCAGGGTTATCTCCAAGGTTGGAACTGACTTTTCTGGTGTTATCTTCAGAATTGGAACTACATTCCTTGGGGTTGTCTCCGAGGTTGGAACTGAATTTCTCCCGGGGTTATCTCCGGTATTGAAATTGAGTATCTCAGGGTTGTCTCTGAGATTTAAACTGGACTTCCCGGGGTTGTCTTCGTGGTTGAGCTAACTTGACTTCCAGGGTTATTTCTAGAAGATGATTTTTCCCTCCTGCAATATTAGTAACAGGAATGCAAAATTTTGAGTGTCTACATATATAAAAGCTGTAAAAGGCACAAAGTGAACTCCAGGCCAGACAAGAATGTATATATATATATATATATATATATATTTACAAATATAAAAGCGGTAAATGGCCACGAAGTAAACTCTAGGTGTAACTAAAATGTAAAATATATATATATATAAGTAGTAAAAAGCCACGGATCAATGATTCGGGCATAACTACACAACGCGACTCTCAATGTTAGTAGATATAAATATATAGAAATAATAGAAAGCTTAAAAATCTAAAATATCTTACACTGGGCTGCCAAGAAGACTTCAGATAACTTTAGACGCTTGAAAACTCGGTTTCCACCAGGTAAATTTCAGTATGTTGCAAAAAATGAGCTTATAAGTTTTTAGAAAGAAGAATCACTCAGTTTAAAGCACTCTAACAATGTTTATAGACTGAAATGGACAGAGTTTTCTCTCATTTTCTCTTTTATTTTTTTTAAATGAGATGCTAAGAGATCATATTTATAGACCAAGGAGCCGTAGGTCTACCTGTGGCTACTCGGGTTGCCCCGGGATCTGCGGGTCTTGTCGTATCGAAGTACGTGCACTTAGACAATGTGTTGTCCACTAAAACCTTCATAACTTTTAATTCAAGCTTCCGATAAAGGTGTGTTGTACCTTTTTGGAAAGATATTTTTGAGAGCTACACAATGACATGGGATTAGAGGTTGTACGAAGATGGGTTCATGACCAGATATCTAAGTCTTCAAATTCTATCCGGTGTGCTGTCTTGTGTAGTAGTCACTCGAGATTTGAGCTATGGTCCTTGTGGGACACCTTATATGTAGTCTAGATTGATTTGTGTTGAGATGACATGAATGTAGTATCGAGGTGGCAAAATGATGATTATACCCCTTACCGAGGTTATCTATGACTTTGCGCAGATGTAGTAGTTATTTCTCAAGGTTATCTCTGAGATTGGGCTGCTGTGTATGTTGAATGTCCTCAAGGTTATCTCTGAGGTGTGCTTAACCTCCCAGGGTTATCTTTAGGGTTGGAACTGAGTATCTCAAGGTTGTCTCCTGGCTTGAAACTGACTTTTCTGGGGTTATCTCTGGAACTTGAACTAGATCCCTCGGGGTTGTCTCTAAGGTTGGAATTGAATCTCCCGAGGTTGTCTCTGGATTGAAACTGAGTCTCTCGGGGTTGTCTCCGGGATTGAAAATTGGACCACCCAGGGTTGTCTCTGGGGTTGAACTAATTTGACTTCCATGGTTATCTCTAGAAGACTATTTTGCTCTCCTGCAAGGTTAGTAACAAAAATGTAAAATTTCGAGTTTCTACAGCACGATAATAGATTGTTAAAGAAAAAGTGTGAACCTTCGGATTTCTAAGAAACTCAAGGTAGTTTTTTTGGTAGTAAATCACTGGGACGCTCTTGTTGTCTAACCATGATAAGCTAGGAAGATGTTGAAGAAGGGGTGTACAGGATTCATGTGCCAAGTTGTTGATACCTAGAGAGTGGGAGCATCATTGGAACATATACCTATAGTACAAAATTTTGCAGATATATTTCTAAAGGAGTTACAAGGTCTTCCGCTGGGTAGGGAGGTTGAATTTGTGATTGATGTGCTACCAGGTATGACACCAGTTTCTAGGGAACCATATTGGATGGCGCCGGTAGAAATAAAGGAGTTAATGGTTCAATTACAAGAATTATTAGACATAAAGTACATTCGACCGAGTGTTTCTTCGTGGGGAGCTCTGATATTATTTGTAAAGAAGAAGGATGGATTGTTACGACTTTGTATCGACTATCGTGAGTTGAACAAGTTAACGATTAAGAATAAATACCCATTTCCCAGGATCGATGATTTATTTGATCAGTTGAAAGGGGCAAAATATTTTTCTAAGATAGATTTGCGCATGGGGTACCATCAACTAAAAGTGAGGAATGAGGATGTACCTAAGATGACATTCGGGACTCGTTATGGTCATTATGAGTTTTTAGTTATGTCATTTGGGTTGACAAATGCGCCCGCCGCATTTATGGATATGATGAACAAAGTGTTTAAGCAATACTTGGACAAGTTTATCGTAATGTCCATTGATGATATTCTAGTCTATTCTAAGACGCCAGAAGATCACGCTGAACATTTAAGGCTAGTGTTGGAAACATTACGGAAGAAGAAGTTGTATGAAAAATTCACTAAGTATGAATTTTGGCTTGAAAGAGTGTAGTATTTAGGGCACATTATTGATAAAGATGGGATTTCAATGGATCTAACAAAGGTAGAAGCAGTTAATAATTGGGAACAGCCAAAAACACGAACCGAAGTACGAAGTTTACTAAGGTTAGCGGGATACTATCAAAAGTTCATCCAAAAATTTTCTAAAATAGCTACTCTGTTGCCAAATTTGATGAGGAAGTCTGTGAAGTATGAGTGGACGAAAAAGTGTGAGAACAGTTTCTAGGAACTGAAGAGGAGGTTAAGTGAAGCACCTGTATTATCTTTATCAGATGATACAACGAATTTTGTAGTTTATAGCTGTTGACGTCGGGATTTTTATTGTCCCTTTTCTGTTCTTGTCTTTTGGTGTTCTCATGTTAGGTGAGATTTGTTTGAAAAAACAAGTTGTGAAAAGGTCCGACATGTATATTTCGACAATTGGACTGTAAGAGTCTCCAGTTGGTATTTTTATTTAAATAGTTGCACCAACTCAACCGAGAAAAGGTTTGCACATTGACCACGTGATGGAACACTGCTAAATTGGTCTGTGAAACCGAGATTCGTTAGGGTCCGGAGACATGCCTATGCAGAGGGAAGGTGTTGGCACCCCCCCCCCCCCCCCCGACATCCGTGTTACCACAGTGACCGCCACTTTTTAATTAAATTGTTATATGAATATGTGTGTGTTTGTGGGTCAATGTGCAGTTATTTGGAAGTAGTGTTATGCCTCGCTCGCGCCTATATACAAAGGGTTTAAATTTTTGTATAAAAATTCAGTTTTAACAAGATATAGCAGTGATGTTTTGTAAAAGAGGTTTTTCAAACCCTTATGCTCAATAGTAATTGAGGCCTTTGATACTTCCATTTTATTAAGTGTCCGGCTTAATTACTTTAATTTTCGAGATGCGAAGCATCTTCGAGAAAAATAATATATAGTAGTGCCAAATTCCTTGTGGGCATTAGAGCCGTCTAAGGAAATTCAAACATCGTGAATAATGTACAAGTTGTTTACAGCCGAAAATGTCCATCACGTGAACCGAATCTAGATTCCGGATAATGAATTTGTGATCACATGATTCCTAGGCTCACATGATGTAGCAATTTATATAAAAGTTGTAAGCAGTTATATATATATATATACTGTCAGCCACCACGAAGCGAACTTCATGGGGGACTGGAAATGTAAATATATAAAAGCGGTAAATGTATATATATATATATAGACAAGATCAACCACCACGAAGCACCTCCATGGGGATCAAAAATGTAAATAAAGCAGTAAATATGATCAACCGCCATGAAGTAAACTCCAGGCGGGACGAAATGTAAATAAAGCAGTAAAAGGCCACGAAGTAAACTCCAGGCCTGACAAAATGTAAGTATATATATATATATATATATATTTATATATATATAAGCAGTAAATGCTCTGGATATAAAATCCAGGCTCATCGAACAGAGTTCGATAACAGTTTATATATGTACATATATAAAAGCAATAAATGCTCCAGATGTAAATCCAGGCTCATCAAACATAGTTTATATATATATATATAAGTAATAAACGCTTCGGACGTAAGTCCAGGCTCAATCGAAGCATAACACGATAATGTTAGTCCATATATATATATATATATATATATAATGAAATAAAAAGCCACAGACCAAAGTCAGGGCATACACACGCTACATGACTCTCAACGTGAAGAACGGTGTGTGCAAAATGTGGAGAGAAGGCTTTGAAAGGTGTAAGAAGTCTTATAGTGGATTGCCAAAGAAGACTTCTATAGCTTTAAATAGATGAACACTCGGTTACCACCGGTAAAAATATAGCAATATATGAGCTCACAAGTGTTTAAAATGAGAAAACACTTAATTTATAGTGTGTACAAGGCAAATTGGACAGGGCTTCCTCGTTGTTTTCTCTTACAAAATGGCCACCCTAAGCCCTCTATTTATAGAGGGGGAGTCACAGGTGCACCTGCGGAAGCCACAGGTGCACCTGCGGCTTCCCGGGGTGCCCCGGGCTCTACGGGTCCTAACATCTCGAAGTACGTGCATGTATGCAACGTGTTGTTCGCTTAAACTTTAAAAACATCAATCCGGGCATCCGGTTGAGGTGTATAAGACCTTTTTCGAAGTGCTTTTATCGAGAGCTACACAAATGACATGAGATTAGAGGTTGTAAGAAGTCAGGAAGATGGGTCCATGCCCTTGATCTTCAAGCTTCAAATTCCATCTGGTTTGTTGTCTTGTGTAGTAGTCACTCGGGATTGCAGCTATTTAGTTTTTGTGGGACATTGTTGTGAGGAATGTATGTTGAAATGTGTTGAGACGGTGTACATGTGGGATTGAGGTGGCAAAATGATGATTTTACCCCTCGCCGGGGTTATCTCCGGTTTGGGCTGATAAAGAAGTCGTTGCTCAGTGTTATCTCTGAGATTGGGCTACTGCAAGTATTGGATGTCCTCAGGGTTGTCTCTAAGGTGTGCCTGACCTCCCGGGGTTATCTCCGGGTTTGGGACTGAGTGCCTCGGGGTTATCTCCGAGGTTGAAGTTGATTGCTAGGGGTTGAAATAAGCTTTTCTAGGGTCATCTCCGGAACTGCAACTACACTCCGCGTTGTTGTTTTTGAGGTTATGGCTGAAATTCTCAGTGTAGTTTCCAGGATGGAACTGCCTTCTCTGATGTTATTTTCAGAACTGGAACTGTATTCTTCGGGATTGTCTCCAAGGTTGGAATTGAAACTTTCGGTGTTATTTTCAGGACTGGAGTTGGATATCTCGGGGTCATCTCCGAGGTGGAAAACTGAGAATTCTGGGGTTTTCTCTGGAATTGAGTGTATTTGTCTTCCAGGGTTATATCTAGAAGACGATTTTAGCCTCCTACCAGGTTAGTAACAGAAATGCAAAATTTTGAGTGTCTAAAGATGCCCCTCTTTATCATATTCATGCAATTCAATGACATGGATAAGATAAAGAATACTAGACTCTTGAAATGTCACAAGATAATTATGATGTAATGTATAGCAGCATGATGTAAATGTATTATGCAATGTGATTTGTTGGGCCATTTTCAAATAGGGTGTGATAACTGTTTGCTCCTAGACACGATTAAAGATGGCTCAGGTTCATGGTAGAATCGTCCCCTCGCCACGAGCTGGGCTTTGGGCTCCATTTTTTTAGCCCACTAAAAGTTGGGCCTTTTTGGCCCGCCCATTTTTGGCCCAACCCGTGAAGGCCCAGCCCGTGGCCCGCGACTCTTTTTTTTTTAACAAAATGTTGCTACTTTTGGGTTATGAAGCTTGAACACAAGACTTGTAAGTAAATAAATAAGAGTTCAAACCAATCGAAAGCTACAACATTTATTTATTTTAATGTAATCTTCAATATAAAAATATATTTTATACAAAATATCATATGATAATCTAAGATTTAACTATTATAGTTGTAGTAAATAATAATTGTAGTTTGAAATTTCTTAATTGACGTGGCTGTTAATAAGTCCCATAAAACAAGCTAATTGATTAAATAATGAGATATTGGGTAATGCCTAAAATCATGTCATGCAAATCTTTTGAAAAACAATTTAATTGATGTGGCTGTTAATAAGTCCCATAAAAAAAGCTAATTAATTAAATATTGGGTAATGCCTAAAATCATGTCATGCAAATCTTTTAAAAATCAATTTAAATATTCAAAGTGCTAAAATCTTGGTATCTTTCAAGTTCAAACCGTGTAAATCTTGGAAATTAATTAGATATCTCTTGGAACAATATTTGTGGAGTCATGAATGCATTTAATTTTAAAAGTTAAATAAATTATATTAATTTTAAAGTATAAATTTAAAAAATCAAATTTGATTATATACTTTGAAAGTAATTTATAATACTATTAAAATTTTAATTGATTGAGATATGTAGTTAATGTAGGTAATTAGAATTATTGTTTATTATAAATTATTTTATTATTTTTAATATTTATTATTATTACTATTTTGTTAAAAAAAATAGAGAAAGAAAGCGCATGGTCGGAATTACTAAACCCAACCCGGGAGCATGGTCCTCACTTTAGCAGAACTTACCAAAACCCGAGCCATTTATGCCTTATCCATCATCTACTTACTACTTTGCTGGCCCGTTTGCCACCTCTATTTGCTCCTCGACTTCGATGAAATTTGGAGTTATCACCGATAACTCGATGAAGCTCGCTTGGCGTGTGATCCAAAGTTCTCAAGAACTTTCAGGATGTTGATGTTGGGGCTATCACCAAAGTCTTTAATCCTTGGTACAGACATTCCACTAAAGATGTATCTCACATGTACAAGAGACTCTCTGGGGATGTGTTTTGTCTGTTGAAGTTATGTTTTGTCTGATGAAGTTGTGTATAACAGATTCCATCACCGGTCCTCCCCAAGGAGGATGGTACTTCCTTGTTTGTATCGCCAGGTCTTTCCATTGTCCTGTCGGAGTTACTGCCAATAATCTGTGTTGTCAAGGCCATCTGACCTTTATTGACATGTTCATCAACAGATGAGATACATGCTGGATAGTGACAAGGCTGCTTAACCTTCGTCGATATGTGCATCAACGGATGAGATCGTTGGATGGTTCCTAACACTTCGTTGGGTTAAACTGATAATGGCTAATGATGTTAAGGTGGCTTGACTTTCGTTGATGCGTACATCAATGGCTGAATTGAATGAAATCCCCGCTGGGGAATGTGTTGGACTCATAACCCCAAACTAACGGCATCAGACCTTCTTTAGGTATTACTGAGTGTAGTTTTCAATAGCTATGATCATCAATATAGTGAACCCTATGTCTGGTCGAATACCAATGAGTGATATATATACCCGTAGTTTGGTCTCTAAAAACCAGGATTTCAGGCTATTTCGCTCAATCGTGTAGCATTTTTATTCCTGATTTGGATTTTTTGGCTTGGGAGATCTCCTTTACAACTCAAACTAGACCAAGCCAGAGGGGTCGGCCTCACCCAGGAGAGCCGCAGGTACACCTGCGGCCAACTGTAGGTGGATTTAAGTTGCATGTTGCTTTCATAAGTCATTTTAAAGTTGCACCACACAGGAAATCCGAGAGCTCTTCTTCAGATCTGCTAAGTTCGGGCATCTTTCTGCAAATTCTGTCACCGTACAAGTGTTCTACACTGCCCTGGTAACGTATGCATGTCTTCTTTTCCAGTTTTTATCCGTTGGAAAATGAATTATCACATGAAATGCTTCTAAACACATAGTAGTGAATATGCATGCTCATATGACTTGATAAAAAATATTCAACATAGTAAATGTTAGTATTTAACCATGTTGAACATAATGATGTGAAAAAATTTAACTTTTGAAAAAGTCAAATTGACACCTTTTTTTGCTATTTCTTATCCTATTTGAGGACAAATGAGCTAAGGTAAAAAAGCAAAGTAATCCTAGTAATTAGGCTACCCTTACGGATTGTTATTTTGTTATATATATATATATATATATATATATATGCATGTAGGATGTTTATGACTGTGGGTAGGTGTGCTACTGAATGGCCACCTAGCCATGCCAATGTGCATGTGGATAGTCCTATTTACAAAGGAGACTATGGCGAATTTTTTTAAAATGTAGGCATGGGGTAGTCATGCATTTTTAACTCTACTGTAGGAGTATGTTAAAGTAATGCATGCATGAATTTAGTAATAAAATGCTTTTTGAAAAGCTCCAAGTTAGAAATTACCACACCCTTTCTGAGGTGATTTATAGACTTGTGTCCAGATATATGGATCTAGATCAGCTGAGTAGTTCCCGCAAGACCACTTCAGGTGTGCAGAGGAGGGCTTCTAATGTGCCTTGACTTTGTTCAGTTAGGCAGCCTCGTCGTCTGGCAGAGACGATGATTCGTCCTATCCGGGTTGATGTTCCAGATGTTGAGGACAAGTAGGAGGATATACCAGTTATGGACCCCACTCGTACTGCTCATGTTCCCCATAGGGATCTTCCAGGCATTCGGTGTGACGATCCCAAAGCTTCTGGGTGATTTGAATCTACACCCCTCAGTTTACTTGCATGCAAACGAGGTACAAGATGGATTTGGATCTTCCATTTTTTCCTATTGACGAGGAGTAAAGGTTCTGATGATGATCTGCTTTGTAATGTAGTTTCTCGGCTTCACACAGCCTAGAGGGAACTGGTTCAGCATTCACTCTCTATAACAGGCTTTGTATCTTGATTATCGAGTGATTGTGCATGGCTGGGGATTTAAGGCTTTCTTTTCCATCCTCCCTAGTCGTTGTCCCTAAGGTTATCTCAGGGCATTGTCTGAGCTCTGGTTTCACTAGACTCAGTCTCTCCATTTGTTTGATTGTGAGGTGATGATGACGTTGATGGATTGGCGGTTTATCACCGATGTTTAGTTTGGAGGGGCGCCAGTGCCATGTACGGTGGATATTACCCCGACTGCCGTTAGATCTTTGCTAGGAGTCCCGGTTGAGGCGCTCAAGGGCAGGATAGTCCGTACAAGTCCTTTGAGCATAGATGCTATGAGCGGGCTGTTGAGTGAGCCCATACCCGATGATGTGAGAGTCAAGGATCGTATTCTTCGACGATTATTCCTGATATTCATTAGGGGCTGCTTCATAGTAGATAAATCTTCCACAGTATCATTCGCTTTGGTGAGAGCTACACGAGATGTGGACCATATTGGAGTGTATGATTGGTGCTCTTACACCTTCTCCTATTTCTCCAGGGGCATGTGTATGCGTTCGCAGGGCTTAATGGAGGCTTGGCTAGGATTTTACCCATTTCTACTGGTGAGTATTTCTCTTATGATTTCCCATGTATAAGGTTAAGAGTGTTAACTGACAGCAGATGTTTACCTTTGTGTTGGAAGTTCTGGGCCTATGAGAGGCTCCCATGTTTACGTCATGTGAGTGTGCTAGGTTTGGAGACCTATCCACGAGGACGGGGATGGCATCACTCCATATTGACGGAGGTTCCTGTAGCTGAGGGTTTTAGCCATTTTCATCTATAGTTAGACTTATTAACAGCTGATGCTATCACACGGATTCCCTATTCTGGGGAGCACTTAGCCATTGGGTTTGAGGATGGGTACCTGACTGGTGTCGAGTACGTGATATCCACCCGTAGGATTCCTCTCTTCACTGATGGAGGATGGGAACTCTACTTAGGAGAGCGTGCTATCAGGAGCACAACATGAGAGATTCGAGTACCGATCCTACCTTCTACCAGGTGTTATTGGCCTGTTTTACAGTCACCCATCATTAATATCCCATTGATGGGAGTTAACGGCTTTACACTGTCAAAGGGTCCTTATACTAAGGAGATGTTCCAGCATTGGTGGTCCCCTAGTACCATCGGAGCCCAAACTCGCGCCACTTAGTTTATAGTTGATATGGTTCCTGGATCCGTGATGATGATGGATTGGATGGCCTGTGTCCGAGATCCGACTCATTTGACACAGATTGACAATTTGACCTGGCAGTTGGACTGGGCACATTTTTTCATTCGGCATTTGGGCAGAGATCCTTCAGAGGTAGATACCTTTGATCCTTCCATCTCAGGAGCTGGCCCCTTAGGTGACCCATATGGCTTTGCCGGTGCAAATCCTCCATTGTATAGGCCTGACATCCCCGTTGATGGAGATCCAGTGACCCAGGAGGAGTTACATCAGATGGACAAGATTGATGATGTAGACATTCACACCATTGTCTTCTTTTGATGTGTATTCTTGCTATATTTTTTGATAAGCCTCTATTAGATGTTGGGCTTCTGTGCCCCATTTCCCTTATTTTTAGCTGTACAGAGATGTATTAAATGATGATATACTTAGGAATGTATATATTGTTATTACCTACATTATATTGCCATCAATTATTTATCATGCATGTATTATGTTATGCATATGTATGTATGTCCAGAGATATTCAGCATTGACCCGTAGATGGTCTTGTGATACGGCCCACACAAATGTCTTCCTCGACAATCAGCTGCATTGATCACACCCCACCAGTGTTGGTAGCCTCCCGTGTGAGTTCGTGGTGTGATAGTATGTCAACTCCAGACAGGGTGACCATAGATCAGTTATTACACTATTCTATGACCCTCCTGATGTTTCAGGTTCCCCCAGCCTTTGTAGAGGGTATGCTAGAGCATTGGATACCAGAGAGGCAGGTTTTCTAATTTGGTATCCAGGAGTTGACTCCAATCTTGGAGGAGTATGCACGGTTGACGGTGCTGCCATTAGACAGACCTTGCACACGGATGGCTATCGGCGACATGACCCGTCAGTTTATGACCCTCACCGGGCTGAGGCGTAGAGTAGTACAGGATGAGATTACATCTGGCCATGTGATATCCCAGCATTTTCTGATAGACAAATTTGGCTCAGTGGACGGTTATACACGGCACTCCGGGGATTTTACCATGTCGGAGGATCAGTGGAGTCTAGCCAGAGTAGACGTATTGTTGATGTGTGTATTGTCATATGTGTACATGCCATGGTATATTGATGAGCTGGACATTGGCGTCATTATGGAAGTGAGAGCTCTCAGGGAGGGTCATACCATTGTGCCGATGATTTTAGTAAAGACGTTGAGATCGGCCACATATTGCAGCACCTACCCTGCAGGGGTATTCACAAGTATCTTGGTCATGTTGTACGTGTGGTTTATGTCACACCTTAGACCGATTGGCACTTTCTTACGGCATGGGTATTGTTTTACCCATGAGATAGCCATGTCTTACTCCTTTCAGCCATCGGAGTTTACATATTCTATGTCCTTGTCGGTATTCTTAGTAGGGATCGGAGATCCATTTGACATCTTGCCATGTATAGGGCTCAGTTAACCCTATAGCTTCATTACTCATGCCCTGGCATGGATTATCTTCCTCTAGCGGGTTTAAGGGGCATGACCACTTACCACCCACTGACTGTGATGTCACAGTTAGACTAGTTTCAGGATTTCCATCCTTTTGAGGGGGAATTGAGTCAGCGTTTGGCTTCCCACCACTTATGAGCAGAGGACAGATCCATGGTGTATGCCTGTTGGGAGCAGCGTGAGCTAGCTGCATTTTCTGTTAGCCATCCAGGCTATTCGATTGGGTATTTTGCATGGATGGAGACAGAGACGACCTCAGTTGTAGTTGTATCCACAGTGGCGAGGATTAGTTCTGATAGTGGAGAGCCCATGTAGGACACCGATTCTCCCACTGAGGAGGAGCTATTCACTGGGTTGCTAGCAGCACTTGTAGATTCTCCCAGTACTAGTGTTACTATGATCTGACATTCAACACAGTATTTAGTGCAGAGTCTTCATCTGATGACCATTGAGAGAGATCAGGCTAGGGCCTTGATGTTGACAGCTCTTGATGGGAGAGATATCGCTCTATAGAGAGAGAGAGATGAGGTTGTAGCTCATAGAGACACCGCTATTGCTGAGCGGGATGAGGCTAGATCATTTAAAGATACATTGATTGTTGAGCGAGATGCTGCCATATCTGCCCGGGATGTAGCCGTTACAGATATTACTACAGTGAGATCACTTACTACTGATATGATTGCCGAGATGAGTGCATAAATTGATGAGCATCATGTCACCATGCAGTTTGATATGGATATGTTAGCTCGTGTAGATACCCTTAGGCAGGAGCTCACAGCGTTAACTCCTTCCTCGGAGAGAGATGCCATGTTGGACTTGATAGCTCGTATATTTATGGGATTATAGATAGGCTTGTATTTTTCTGCACAGACTAGCTTAGCCATTTTGTCATGTACAACACATATTGTATATATCAAATAACATTATATATGGTAGGGAAATATATTTTGATTCACTTCCCTTTTAGTTGTGCCTTGCTACTTGCTTGATATTTTTCTATTTCTTCAGGGCTTGTGATCTGGATGTATTCTGAACTACTCCTTGACGGATGGACATTGAGATGTCTCAAGATTTTCAGAATAGATCGTTGATCTATGTGTATCCCTACCCTCTTTAGTGTCTTGGGAGTAGTTTTTGTATGTAAATATGGAGAGGAGTGTGACTTTTCCTCTCTGAGGTTGACCGCACCACAGATGGTCGTTAGTACTCCGTTGTATGGGAGAGCCCAGTTAGTTCCATCTCTTATGGATTGGTGTGGCTCTTCAAGGACTCAACCGCAGCTTAGATGGTCGCCAACTCTCCCATTTATGGGGAGGCCAGGTAGTTCCATCCCTTTGGTCTGATGCCGATGTCATGTAGTGGATTGAAGTTTGATCCCAGTACCGATAATAAGTATTTGTATTTTGGTAGGGGTAAGACCGAACCATAAATGGCAGCCTACGTACTCCTATAGAAAAGGAGATCAGGTCTACGTAATTTAAACCTAGTGTGAGAGGTTAAACACTATTTGTGAAAATGTGTAGAAGGGTATAAAAATGTTTTTATGATTATTGTTTGTAGGGAACGATGTAGAAATGTTTTTGTTTTTGTTTATTGTGACCAGGCTATATAAAATGGTTGTCTACGTACTCCCAGGTATCGGGGAGATCAGGTCGACGTAGTTCGCCCTATATTCAGGACGATTTGCAGATGAAAAAGTTTGATCCCGTGTTTAGGACAAACTACAGGGGAAAAAGTTTGATCCCATGTACAGGACAAACTACATGTGTGAAAAGTCTTATCCGTAGTGGGACAAAACTGCATGTGTGAAAGGTTCAATCTCTGGTGGGATAACCTGAAAGTATTGAAATGAAGTTGAGTGAAAGATCTGATGATCTGAAAATAATGCTACTGGTTTGAATAGTGTGTTTCCCTGATGGGGCAAATGGGTATGAAGAAAGGTTGTATGTAGTAAGGGTTAGAAAACCTGAAGTGACTGGTGATCTGGCGATCCAAAACAAGGATGTTTGCTTGATGGTAACTTCAGACATAGTACCGTTTCACAGTGTCTGAGTTGATGAGCTGTGGAAATTCATCGCCATCCATTTTCTGTAATCTGAGAACACCTCATGTCAATACCTCCTTGACAATAAATGGGCCTTCCCAATTTGGAGAGAATTTTCTTTTAGACTGATCTTGGTTGTCAATGATCTTCTTCAAAACCAAATCATGTTATTTAAACTGCTGTAGCCGGACTTTATTGTTATAGGATCTGGCGATCCTCTGTTGGTTTAATTTTCCATGGAAGATGCATCACTTCGCCTTTCGTCTATTAGAGACAATTGGTGATACCTATCTTGTTACCATTGATCTTCATCCAGCTAAGCGTCTATCAACACTCTGAGGGATTCCATTTCCACTTCTATGGGGAGCACTGCTTCCATCTCATAGGTCAATTAGTAGGGGGTTGCCCTAGTGGAAGTACGCATTGAAGTTTTGTAGGCTAATAGAGTCAGAGGCAAGAAGTCAGGCCATCCTTTGTGATTGGCAGACATCTTTTGCATGATATTCTTGATGTTTTTATTAGCCACTTCAACAGCACCATTCATCTTCAAAAGGTAAATGACGGAGTTAAGGTGTTTGATGTGGAATTTATTACATAACTCCTCCATCATTTTGTTGTTGAGGTTCTTAGCATTGTCTGATACAATCACCGCTGGTTGTCCATATCGAGAAATGACATTATTTCTTATAAAACCAATGATGACTTCTTTGGTAACCTTGGGGAAGGAGGCTTCTTCTACCCACTTGGTGAAGTAGTTAATCATGGTGAAGATAAACTGATGCCCATTACTGGCTTTGGGCTCGATGGGCTAGATCACGTCCATTACCCACATTGAGAAGGGCCAACGCGAACTCATATTATGGAGTTCCCTCAGAGGGGAGTAGATAGCATTCCATGAATTTGACATTGATAGCATCTCTTGACGTGATCATCATAGTCAGCCTTAAGCGAGAGCCAGTAATATCCTATTCTCAGGATCTTCTTAACAAGTAGAGGGCCTCTCATGTGTGGGCCACATACTCTACCATGTATTTCATCCATAAGCCTCTGAGCTTGGTCCTTGTCCAGACATCTAAGGAGACCTAGTCATGCATCTCTTTTGTAGAGTGCATCTCCGCTCAGGTAGAATTTCATAGCCAGTCGATGGATCCGCCTTCTTTCAGTCGGGCTCGCCTCAGCAGGTGTAGATCCATCTCGCAAGTACTCCTTGATGTTCTGATACCAAGGGTGTTGGATGGGAGGTAGCTTATCTGATACTTCTCTAATGTAATTCCCATAGGCTGAAGCCTTTTGCAGGGTAAATATGATGCTTGGCATGTTTTCCTTGTCATGTATATTGATCAAGGAGGCCAAAGTTGCTAGTGCATCTGCAAAGTCAATCCTATTCCAAGGAATGTGGAGGAAGTTTATTTCTTTGAACTCTGCAGCCATCTATAAAACTTGTAGATGGTCAGGCAGCAAATGTAGTTCTTTGGTGTGATAGATTCATGTGGTTTTTCTAATCACCATTTCTGAATCTCCAAAGATAGTTAACCGCCTGATACCCATTGATTGGGCAAGTTTTAGCCCCATGATACAGCCTTCATACTTAATTGTGTTGTTGGTGCTGACAAACTGTAATTTGACGGTGACGGGATCTTGCTCCCGTCTCGGATACTAGAAGCTGCTCGACTCCGTAACCTTCCATATTAATAGCTCTATCAAAATACATTTTCCATGATTGGTGTGTATCGTCTTGATAGTGTTGTTGATTGTCATTAGAGAAAATCGGATGCATTTTATGACAATTAAATTTTTATTTGATTATGATTATGAATTAAATGAATTTAATTGATTATTTTGTGAGTAAGCTATGTGAAGGTCGTTCTATGACCTAGAATGTGCTAACGTGGTTAGTATTCTGGCTATGTGTTAGAATTAATTGTTTGGAATTTCCAAGAAGAAAATAATTGTTTTTCGAGAAATTTTCATAAAAATACTATTCATCCATTTCTGTTCGGGAAATTATTTTGAAATTTCGAGAAACGCGTAATGATAGAATAAGGTGATTAGATGGAATATCTGATAATATTTCATTTATGGCAAACGCAGTTTTCGCCTGTGGACTTAAAACCTAAGGGTTGAGTGTATTGATTTCCGTGAAGGAAATAATATGCGTAAAAGGAATTGTGTTAGGGTTAATGCGAGTGTTATACATTTATGATACTATTTAGTATCTATGTATAATACGATGAATAAATACGAAGTGTAATACGATTATTATATGAATAGTATACGGAGAGAATACGTGAATTGTACGATTAGAATACGATTCGTATTATAGAATTAAGTTAAGTTTTAGTGATTAATTCATTTATGTTGGATTATGATTAGCCCAATCAATTGAATTAGTAAGCCCAGGGGGTTAATGGGTTAAGCCCAAATCAAGGCCCAATGATAAGTTAGTTAAGCCCAATTCATTAAAACTGAACCGTGGATCTAACCGGTGGGTCACCGAATGGGTAAAACCCATGGGGAAACCCATGAGGATGACCCATGGGGTGGTGGGCCGGCCACTTGGTGTGCAATCCAAGTTTGAGGCTTGGTCACCAAGTATTTTACTTGGTGACCACACATGAATAGTAAGGAGGTGATGGTAGTTGTCCATAATGCCCTCCATTCTAGTTTCCTATAAATAGAAAGCTAGGTTGATTCATTTGAGAGTTTTCCAACTTGCCAACATTAGATTATTGAGAGGGAAAGAGAGCTAGACTTGCAAAACGTACACTTTGGAAGCTTGATCTTAGAGTTTTCCAAGACAGAACACCAAGAGTTCTTAAGGTATAATCCTTACCTTTCATCTCCATCTCTTTTAGATTTTCTTTTATCTTAGGGAATCATAGAATGGGTGGTATATGTCTTGTAAGAGGGATTAAAGATGACTTACCATAGATTCAATTTCTACAAGTCATGAGATTATAAAAATCATAAGGTTTAATATAGTTTTGAACCATGATATTATTGTTTTAAGGTTTAATATAGTTTTGAACCATGAAATTATTGTTTGTTGAGATCAACTGTTTATAAATGATTGAACTCCATCAATACGTTAATATATGCATCTTGTTTGGTTAGGATGTAGATATGAAATCCATGGAGTATTCCATGTGATTTGGCTTAGAGAACCCTAGTAACGAAGTTATGGCGAATTTTACGTAATTAGACGTTAAACGTCGAAAACATTGAATTTCGGATTAGAGGTCAAAATTTGCCGTGAGACTTGAAAACGTTGGTTTTCAATGTCAACGTGTGAGATAGGGTGATTAAGAGTTCAGGGTTTGTGAATCGTCGGATTACTACTTAAAACGAAGAAAACGAGCATGGAACGCTCATTAACGTTTATGAACGTCTAGAAAATGAACTCAATAGTGAATTTTGAGTTAATGGATTCGAAAGTGTTGAATTCTTATATGAACATGTAGAGAATATTATTTGGGATGTGTGGGCTTTTGAACGGACCAAATCGGGCTTATAACGAAGAAGTTACGGCTCCGGGAAATTTCACAAAATTTTTGAAAATTATTGAGGTTTTCGAATTCGAGGTGCAAGCCATGGTAGCATGTAACATAGATAAATTAAATGCATGCATGCTTCTTGCTAAGCAAAGTATTTGGCTAAATGCTATTAATGTACTGCAGCAATGACCTAGATCAAGAATCGAGTCACTTTGCTAAGCTTGAGCACAATCGCTGCGCAAGCCTGATCTAATCTTCGTAATAAGTGCCATGTGTGGCATTAGTTCAAGAATGTTGATATTGACTTAGGTTTTGAACTTCATTTGTTCAGGGGACTAAAGGGGTAATGTTTGTACACTTCATAAGTGTATTAAAAAGTATTCTATACTACATATACTAAGGTATATGGTATGAAACTTAAGAATGGAATGCATATTAATAAGTTAACAACGATGAACAAAGTTGGTATTTTATCAACGATGTTCGAGTCCGGTTAATAACGTCATTTGGGTAATAAATCGGGACGAAGGGTAATAAGTCATGTTGACTTTAATAAAGTTATTAAGTTAACTAGGACTTAGAAGAAAAAGAAGTTGGTGGAAACATTTATTTGTTAGCTAATTACAGTGTACTATGTGAATATATCATGTAGATTCTATAAAGGTTATGGTCAGTCGATTAAATTGTTTGAAGACGCTGAAAGGCAAGTTTTCTTAACGCTTGTCTAACTTTCATGTTAGCCAAGTTTTATGTGATTCGTTGAACTGAATTGCAAGACTTGTTTTAAAGAAAGGGTCGATGTCAGATTTTAACTCGGCTAGACTATTCGTATTATATAGATTGATTATGATTCATATCTTTCTATATAGAAATATTAACGCTATCGTATGCCAAGTAATTGGTACGGACGTGAAGGTAAGGTTTGTCTAAGAACAAACAAAAGTATTTTTCATCAATTATTAGATGGGCACGTGAGTTTGCCAAAAATATTAAACGTAAATACGTTTAATGAATGAGTGTTGATCAACATAGAGTACTATAGGCTGATCACCTAGATGTGCTCGTAAGTTATGCGGATGAACCGCCTTAGTGCTGTGGACTCCTTTTCAAGTATGAAAACTGAAAGTTACTGTTCATGGTCTATCCACCAGTTCAGAATTCCTAATCTATTCTATACTATGGGAATTGATGTTATGAACTGTTAAAGTATTATTGATTCATAATACTTCATAACTATTATTCAGTTATGTCGGAATTGTTATATAATTCACGAATGTGGTATTATTGATATCTTTGATTAAACTTGCTGAGCTGTGATACTCACTTCTTGCATGAATTATATAATTGCAGTTAAGGATGAACGTACTGTGAATGCCAAGAGAGATAAGGGCAAAGCTAAGATGGATGCTTAGGCATTGTGTAATAGTTTAGTAAGTTTGTATTTATTATACATTATGAATAATGAACGATGTAACCGGTTTATGAACTTGGGAAGGATTATACTTTGATTGTAATAAGAAGATTGTAATTACATTCGTTTTGTTGTATTTCAATGGAATGATTGTATGGATGTTAGTACAGTGGAGCACCATATGTCGGGTTGGAAAATACCCGAATTTGGGGGCGTCACAGGTTGGTAAGGTTATAAAACTTAAGGGGGGTGGGGGGGAAAACCTTAGGCTAATAACCTCGTAAGAAAGGTAAAGTCCGAGGAATGAAATTCAAGTCCATTGAATTAATAAGGTATTGAGATAACTCAGTATCGAAAGAATTAAAAGATGGAAATTAATCTTAAAGATATTAAATGTGATTTGTGCTTATACTATTGTGTATTATGTACTAATCAACGTGTTATGTGTTTGTAGATGTCAACCGATAGCTTGATGTTTAGAAACGTGGAAATGATAAGTGAGGATTCAGTGAATCAAGTTGAGATAGTACCAATGCCAGTGGCGGAGGTACCGATAGTTGTACTAGATGACTCAGATATTGAGGAGTACATCTCTGAGGAGGAATACTCTGAGGAGACTATGGGTTTAGCATCATACTTGAACGAGATGCTAGATGTAGAGGAAGAGATGGAGGCGACATCGGTTAATACGGTGGTGACTACTCAGGAGCCGACACCTCCGGATGCAATGAGAGCATTGTATCTAGCTGTGTTGGATAGGAATGTGAAACTGCGCACAGTAGTGGAGACGCAGATTGAAGAGATAACTGCCTTATATGAGGCAAAAAAGAATCTGTGAGAGGCGGACTTTGAGTCGACACGATGAAAAAGTGCTTATGAGTGATAAGGCTCATGACTATAAGGATGAGGTCCTTGAGCTACAAAAGAAACTGATTGAGAAAGACCAGAAGATAGCTAGGATGTCATACATCCATGAATGTGCTCATGAGGATTTCAAGCTAAAAATTGCTTGTTATTCCATTGAGTCCTGGCTAACTCGACATACCATTAGTCGAGATATTGTGTCGATATTGGCAAATCAGAAACATGAGAATGTCGTTCGACAGTGTTAATAGATCATTAGATCTTTTTGTATGTAGTAGTGACGTAAAACCCTCTTTTGTATAATTTAAGGGTAGTCTTTTTGTAAATCCCAATTTTTGTAGAAGGCAATCGCGGGATAGTATGTAATAGCTTTTGGCTAAGGGAACATGATGTAAATAGTTTTGACTATGAAAGCATATTTATATAATGAAGTTTTTATTAAATGTGCTTTTTGTGGTATGAATGGTTGTTGTTGATTGAGAATGATAACCAAGTAGTTAAATAGATAATAACAAAACTTTATTTATTTAATCAGAATTATGCCGCCGAGAAGGAGACAACGTAACCAAGAGGCCGAGTCTCATAATGAGAATCAGGGGGGGTCCTAATAACCCTATCAAAGAGTTCATTAATTTATTAACAGCTGCATTTAACCAAGTGGGGGGTGGGATTCCTGTAGCTCTTGGGGTAGCAAGAACAACTACCTTTAAGGACTTTAAAAGTGTGGGTCCTCCCGAGTTCCGAGGAACGACGGACCCGTTAGAAGCCCAGACATGGGTAAGAGAGATTGAGAAGGCGTTTGTGATAACAAACGTAAGTGAGGCGCAAAAGACTTCTTTTGCGACTTATGATGATGAAAGGGAAGCCAACTCTTGGTGGGAGGCTCACCGTGGTGGGGCTAGAACAGAAGTCACATTACTTGGGAATAGTTTAAGAAGGTTTTCTTCGAGAACTATTTCCCTACTAGCATGCAGGGTAGGATGGAAATTAAGTTCCTAGAACTTAAGCAGGGGGATATGACAGTTCCCCAGTATGCCGCCAAGTTTAACGAATTGGCGAGATTTGCTCCACACCAGGTGGATACAGAGGAGAGGAAGGCGCATAGATTTGAGCAAGGCTTAAAACCCTGGCTCTACAGTAGGATATCGGTTTTCCAGAGTGCTTCGTATGGGACCATTCTAGAGAAAGCGATAATAGCTGAAGGTGGTGGTAAGGCATTGTCTTAGTACCACAAAGAGTGGAAGATTAAGAGTAAGTTAGAGGGAGGTAATAAAATTTGAAGTTGCGGTGAGCGGCAACTTGCCAAAGAGAAAGAGTTTTAACCACTTGGGAATACTGGGTAAAAGCGGAGATCCCAAACGGAGGACGGAAGCACGTAAGACATGCGAAAAGCCTCACATGGGAGTCTGTTTAAAGGGGAAAGCAGTCTGCTACAACTGTGCGCAGGAGGGGCATTTGTCACCCAACTATCCTAACCCTAAGAAGAACCAGGGATGTTTTATCTGTGGGTCAATGGACCACATGACAAGAAATTGCCCGAAGAAGGGTTTAGAGGGGAATAAGAGTTCTAGTATTGGTGAATTGGCAATTTTTGGACCAACACCATCGGTGGGTAGACCCTCGGCTCGTACGTTTAATATGACTGTCCAAGATGCGGTTGCATCAACGGATGTGGTAGCAGGTATCATTCCGGTCAATATGTTAAATGCTTACATGCTATTTGACTCGGGTGCTACTTGTTCTTTTATAGCATGTGAATTTGCTAAGCGATTAGGTTTAATCCCTGAGAAGTTACCTATACCTTTAGACGTTAGTGTAACAAACGAAGAGATAATTCCCATTGAACATATTCATAAGGATTGTTGCGTAGAAATTAGAGGGAATGAGTTATCGGTAGATTTGGTACCGAATAAGGTAAAAAGAATTGATGTAATTCTTGGTATGGATTGGTTGGTTAACCATAAGGCGATAATAGATTGCCATAAGAAAAGTGTAAACCTTCGGCTTTCTAAGAAAACCAAGGTAGTGTTCTTTGGTAGTAAATCACCAAGATGCTCTTGTTGTCTGTCTATGACACAAGTTAGGAAGATGTTGAGAAAAGGGTGTGTAGGTTATCTGTGCCATGTTGTGGATACCCAAAGAGTGGGGACATCCTTGGACCAGATACCTATAGTGCAAGAATTCATGGATATATTTTCGGTGGAGTTACCGGGTATTCCATCGGACAGGGAGGTGGAGTTTGTAATTGATCTATTATCGGTAACGGCACCAGTTTCAAGGGCATCATATTGGATTGCGCCAGTTGAGATGAAGGAGTTAATGGTTCAATTACAAGAACTATTAGATAGGAAGTACATTCAACTAAGTGTGTCTCCTTGGGGAGCACCAGTGTTGTTTGTCAAGAAGAAGGATGGGTCATTAAGACTTTGAATCAACTATCGAGAGTTGAACAAGTTGACGATTAAGAATAAATACCCCGTTGCCGGGATCGATGATCTATTTGATCAATTGAAAGGGCAAAAGTATTTTCTAAGATAGATTTTTGCACGGGGTATCATCAGTTAAAAGTGAGAAAGGAGGATGTACCTAAGACGGCGTTCAGAACTCGTTATGGTCATTACGAGTTTCTAGTAATGTCGTTTGGGTTGACTAATGCCGCAAGCCACATTTATGGATATGATGAACATAGTGTTCAAACAATATTTGGACAAGTTCGTAGTAGTGTTCATTGATGATATTCTAGTCTATTCAAAGATGCCAGAAGATCGTGCAGAACATTTAAGAATAGTGTTGGAAATACTAAAGAAGGAGAAGTTGTATGCGAAATTCACAAAGTGTGAATTTTGGCTTGAGCGAGTGCAGTTTCTAGGGCATGTTATCGATAAGGATGGCATTTCGGTAGATCAGGCAAAAGTAGAAGCAGTTAATGAATGGGAGCAACCAAAAATGCCAACTAAGGTTCGAAGTTTTATGCGGTTAGCGGGATACTATAGAAGTTTCATTCCGGACTTTTCTAAAATAGCTACTCCGTTGACAAATCTGACAAGAAAGTCGGTGAAGTATGTGTGGACTGAAAAATGTGAGAACAGTTTTCAGGAGTTGAAGAAGAGGTTAAGTGAGGCACCTGTATTGTCCTTACCAGACGATACAAGGAACTTTGTAGTGTATAGCGATGCTTCGCATAAAGGACTGGGTTGCGTGCTCATGCAGCATGGCAAAGTCATTGTGTATGCGTCACGTCAATTGAAGGATTATGAGAAGGTTTATCCTACTCATGATTTGGAATTGGCAGCTGTAGTTTTTGCCTTAAAGATATGGAGGCATTATCTTTATGGTGAGAAGTGTGAGATATACACGGACCACAAAAGTCTGAAATATATCTTCACGCAGAAGGAGTTGAACATGAGGCAGAGAAGGTGGTTAGAATTAATCAAAGACTATGACTGTGATATTTTATATCATCCAGGGAAAGAAAAATCTAGTAGCTGATGCGCTCAGTAGGAAGGGTAGAGAGAAACTATCAATGTTAACAACTCAGAATGAGTTGATAACAGTGATGGCAAACATGGAATTAGAAGTTAATTTACCGGAGGAAGCGGTGGAAATGTTATTTTCCATGGAAACCTAATTGACCATAGTGGAGCGGGTTAGGGGAGTACAATCAAGCAACGAGGAATGCAAGTGGATGAAGAAGAGGGTAGAAGATGAAGAGAAGACTAGGTATAACCTCGATAAGGAGGGATTACTTCGTTTTGAAGGAAGAATTTGGGTTCCGAATGATCACGAATTAAAGGAGGAAATAATGATGGAGGCTCATAGTTCAAGGTACTCGATACATCCCGGTAGCACAAAGATGTATCAAGACCTTCATCAGACCTTTTGGTGGCCAAACATGAAGAGGGAGATAGCAAAATATGTTAGTAGGTGCTTAACTTGTCAAAAAGTTAAGGCTGAACACCAACGACCTAGCGGGTTGTTGCAACCATTAGAAATTCCATAGTGGAAGTGGAAACACATCACAATGGACTTTGTGGTGGGACTTCCAACAACCAGAAAAGGATACTATGCTATTTGGGTGATAGTGGATCGATTGACAAAATCGGCTCATTTTCTACCAATAGGAGTCAAATATAACTTGGATCAGTTAGCTAAGTTGTATGTCAAGGAAATTATTTCCGGGCATGGAGTACCTGTTTCGATCGTGTCAGATCGTGATCTATGATTCACATCGAACTTTTGGAGGAGTTTGCAAGAGAAAATGGGAACACAGTTAAGATTGAGTACGGCGTATCATCCTCAGACGGATGGTCAGAGTGAGAGGACAATTCAAATGCTAGAAGATATGTTAAGATCTTGCGTTATGGATTTCAAAGGGAGTTGGGATGAATATCTACCATTGGTGGAGTTTTCGTACAACAATAGTTTTCACGCTAGTATAGGCATGCCGCCTTACGAAGCGTTGTATGGAAGAAAGTGCCGAACTCCATTGTGTTGGGATGAGGTGGGTGAACGTCGGATGTTGGGACCTGAGACGGTACAGAAAACGGCGAACATGGTGAAGTTGATACATACTCGATTAGTGGCTGCTCAAGATAGGAAGAAGAAGTATGTAGATCCTCACAGAGAAAAGAGAGAATTCGATGTACGATCGTTTGTTTTTCTAAAGGTATCGCCTTGGAAGGGGAAGATACATTTTGGGAAGAAAGGGAAGTTAAGTCCAAGGTTTGTAGGACCTTTTGAGATTTTAAGAAGGGTAGGAGAGGTGGCTTATGAAGTAGCCTTACCTCCAGAGTTGGAACGCATTCATAATGTGTTTCATGTGTCAGTGTTATGTCCTTATAAACCGGACTATAAACACGTAATAGAGTATGAATCTATTCAGATAGAGAAAGACTTGTCCTACGAGGAACTTCCACTTCAAATTATTGATAGGAAGGAACAAGTTTTAAGAAATAAGGTAATACCTTCAGTGAAGGTGTTATGGAGAAACCACAATGCTGAAGAAGCAATGTGGGAGCTCGAGAGTAAAATGATGGAAGTTTTTCCTCTTTTGTTTATGTAATTATAAGCTAAGATTTTGGGGACAGAATCCTTATAAGGGGGAGAGAATGTAACTCCCGAGAAAATAGGATTTTTATGACAATTAAATTTTTATTTGATTATGTGAATTAAATGAATTTAATTGATTATTTTGTGAGTAAGCTATGTGAAGGTCGTTCTATGACCTAGAATGTGCTAACGTGGTTAGTATTCTGGCTATGTGCTAGAATTAATTGTTTGGAATTTCCAAGACGAAAATAATTGTTTTCCGAGAAATTTTCGTAAAAACACTATTCATCCGTTTCTATTTGGGAAATTATTTTGAAATTCCGAGAAACGCGTAATGATAGAATAACGTGATTAGATGGAATATCTGATAATATTTCATTTATGGCAAACGCAGTTTTCGCCTGCGGACTTAAAACCTAAGGGTTGAGTGTATTGATTTCCGAGAAGGAAATAATATGCGTAAAAGGAATTGCGTTAGGGTTAATGCGAGTGTTATACATTTATGATACTATTTAGTATCTATGTATAATATGATGAGTAAATACGAAGTGCAATATGATTATTATACGAGTAGTATACGGAGAGAATACGTGAATTATACGATTAGAATATGATGCGTATTATAGAATTAAGTTATGTTTTAGTGATTAATTCATTTGTGTTGGATTATGATTAGCCCAATCAATTGAATTTGTAAGCCCAAGGGGTTAATGGGTTAAGCCCAAATCAAGGCCCAATGATAAGTTAGTTAAGCCCAATTCATTAAAACCGAACCATGGATCGAACCGGTGGGTCACCGAATGGGTAAAACCCATGGGGCAACCCATGGGGATGACCCATGGGGTGGTGGGCCGGCCACTAGGTGTGAAAGCCAAATTTGAGGCTTGGTCACCAAGTATTTTACTTGGTGACCACACATGAATAGTAAGGAGGTGATGGTAGTTGTCAATAATGCCCTCCATTTTAGTTTCCTATAAATAGAAAGCTAGGTTGATTCATTTGAGAGTTTTCCAACTTGCCAACATTAGATTATTGAGAGGGAAAGAGAGCTAGACTTGCAAAACATAAACTTTGGAAGCTTGATCTAAGAGTTTTCCAAGAAAGAACACCAAGAGTTCTTAAGGTATAATCCTTACCTTTCATCTCCATCTCTTTTAGATTTTCTTTTTCTTAGAGAATCATAGAATGGGTGGTATATGTCTTGTAAAAGCAGTTAAAGATGACTTACCATAGATTCAATCTCTACAAGTCATGAGATTATAAAAATCATAAGGTTTAATATAGTTTTGAACCATGAAATTATTGTTTATTGAGATCAATTGTTTATAAATGATTGAACTCCATCAATACGTTAATATATGCATCTTATTTGGTTAGGATGTAGATATGAAATCCATGGAGTATTCCATGTGATTTGGCTTAGAAAACCCTAGTAACAAAGTTATGGCAAATTTTACGTAATTAGACGTTAAACGTCGAAAACGTTGAATTCCGGATTAGAGGTCAAAAGTTGATTTGAGACTTGAAAATGTTGGTTTTCAATGTCAACACGTGAGATAGGGTGATTAAGAGTTGTGGGTTCATGAATCGTCGGATCCCGACTTAAAACAAAGAAAACGAGCATTGAACGCTCATTAACGTTTACGAACGTCTAGAAAATGAACTCACTAGTGAATTTTGAGTTATTGGATTCAAAAGTGTTGAATTCTTATATGAACACATAGAGTATGTTATTTGGGATGTGTGCGCTTTTGAACAGACCAAATTGGGCTTATAACGAAGAATTTAAGACCTCGGGAAATTTCACAAAAATTTTCAAAATTGTTGAGGTTCTCAGAATCGAGGTCCGGAGCCGCGGCGCGGACATAATATAAATTTACTGTACCGCATTAGCCGCAAGCAGGTATTTACTATCGCTAAGTAGTAGCCGCAGTGTCTGCATTGCTTCAGCAGGGCCGAAGAGTCGGTCACTACTAGCTAATCTTATGGCCGCTGATCCCAATCTTTGCGTGGGGGCATGCCAAAACCTTGAAGTTCAAGAATGTTGATATTGACTTAGGTTTTGAACTTCATTTGTTCAGGGATCTAAAGGGGTAATGTTTGTACACTTCATAAGTGTATTGAAGTTATTCCTATACTACCTATACTAAGGTATATGGTATGAAACTTAAGAATGGAATGCATATTAATAAGTTAACAACGATGAACAAAGTTGGTATTTTATCAACGATGTTTGAGTCTGGTTAATAACGTCAGTTGAGTAATAAACTTGGACGAAGGGTAATAAGTCATGTTGACTTTAATAAATTTATTAAGTTAACTAGGACTTATAAGAGAAAGAAGTTGGTGGAAACATTTATTTGTTAGTTAATTATAGTGTGCTATGTGAATATATCATGTAGATTCTATAAAGGCTGTGGTCAGTCGATTAAATTGTTTGAAGACGCTGAAAGGAAAGTTTTCTTAACGCTTGTCTAACTTTCATGTCAGCCAAGTTTTATGTGATTCGTTGAACTGAATTGCAAGACTTTTTTAAAAGAAAGGGTCGATGCCTGATTTTAACTCGGCTAGACTATTCGTAATATATAGATTTATTATGATTCATATCTTTCTATATAGAAATGTTAACATTTATCCTATGCCAAGTAATTGTATGCGGACGTGAAGGTAAGGTTTGTCTAAGAACAAACAAAAGTATTTTTCATCGATTATTCGATGGGCACGCGAGTTTGCCAAAAATATTAAACGTAAATACGTTTAATGAATGAGTGTTGATCAACATAGAGTACTATAGGATGATCACCTAGAAGTGCTCGTAAGTTATGCGGATGAACGACCTTAGTGCTGTGGACTCCTTTTCAAGTATGAAAACTGAAAGTTACTGTTCATGGTCTATCAACCGGTTCAGAATTCCTAATCTATTCTATACTTTGGGAATTGATGTTATGAACTATTAAAGTATTATTGATTCATAATACTTCATAACTATTGTTCAGTTATGTCGGAATTGTTATATAATTCACGAATGTGGTATTATTGATATCTTTGATTAAACTTGCTGAGCTGTGATGCTCACTTCTTGCGTGAATTATATAACTGCAGTTAAGGATGAACGTACTGTGAATGCCAAGAGAGATAAGGGCAAAGCTAAGATGGATGCTTAGGCATTGTGTAATAGTTTAGTAAGTTTGTTTGTATTATACATTATGAACAATGAGCGATGTAATAGTTTTATGAACACAGGAAGGATTATACTTTGATTATAATAAGAAGATAGTAATTACATTCATTTTGTTGTATTTCAATGGAATGATTGTATGGATGTTAATACTGATGGAGCACCATATGTCGGGTTGGAAGATACCCGAATTTGGCAAAGATGTAAGACCCCAACAAAGCGTAGAAAGTTACGTCGATGAGAGGTTTGGTCACATAATTGCGCGCCAATAGGGAGAAATTCTTATCGGAAAGCCCCCTCTTTCCTGGGAATGATCTGGTTGTTAAATATTGTGAGTTATAATATTAATGATGAATAAGTTCGTATTAATTAAAGATGAAATTGATATTTCTATTATGTTGGGATTATTAGTCTAAGTGGAAATCGACATCTATTTCGATAATAATTGATGTCTGGAGGTTATATTGACCAATCGGGTAATTAATCGGATAAATAAAAAATTAATTGCTATTAATTCATATGCTTATAACTATTTGTTCACATGTGTGTACTATTGATTCACATGCATATACTATTAGGGGATGTGGTGCAAGATTGATAATACTTACATGAATGAATTAAAAATGGAGGTATAAATGAAGGTACTATACTGTAACTATTTTTTTCCACATGTATAGAACTATTGATTCACATGATGTACTATTAGTGGAGGTGGTACATGTTTGATAATACTTGTAGGACTAAATTAAAAAAGAAAGAAAAGATGAAGGTATTACACTATAATATTTTGAGCCCCAAAATATGCAATTATCGAAATTATATTTTCCTATAAATAAAAGCTCATTCTTCTTTCATTCTCACCAATTCACTAAGACTTACAAGAGCAATTATAGAGAGAAAAGCTATAGAGAGAAAGAAGAAGAGAAGTCTGCTACCTCACTATTCCAGTATCCAGTTTTCTTCTGAGGTAAGGGATATTATTTTGTTTAGTATTTATATGAATAATATTTTCTTCCATACTCTATAGTATGTGAGTAATATTATTTCGTCCCATTTTCTGATTATACCCTCATTTTGTTAAAGTATTGCTTCTATACTCTGTGAAATTAGTACAATATCCTTGAAATTTGTGCTTCATCTAGTATCGTTTCACAAGGATATTTTCTACACATTCTTGTTAAATTTTAAGCTTTTCATGCTGGAGTACTATCCATGAATACTATTTATTTATATGGTACTATTCATAAAGTACTATTCACGGGTATTATTTACAAAGTACTATTCATAAAGTACTATTCACGAAGTACTATTCACGAGTACTATTCACAAAGTACTATTCATAGGGTACTATTCTCGAAGTACTATTCACGGGGTACTTTTCACCCGGAGTACTATTCATGACAAAAAATTGATTTCTTTTCGGTCCAAATCATTTTTGATACAATATCATTCTTGAATTTTACTCCACAAAGCAGTATCATGTTGGCAATTTGAACATTATTAAATTTTGGATAAATTAAATTATAAATCTTTAAAAATTTATCCTCTGCTTTCTTTTAATTGAATTCTTATATCATTGTCATCATCCTCATGCTTATATTGTGATAAAAGTCATCTTTGGCTTATGTGCATAGATGGACTATTGATTGGTATGATTATGACCAGGGATCATTCGGTATAATTATGACCCATAATGTTACAAATGATGTGCTAAAAGTCCTCATTGGCCTGTAGTGCATTGATGGACAGTTGTTGGTATGATTATGACCAGAGATTATTCGGTATAGTCATGACCATTGATGATTACATGAATATCCTTAACCTATAGTACAGGGATGATTCGATGATGTGGTTTACTTATTAAGCTGAGTCTGAGCGATAAAGTTGATGAAAAACTTTTTAAATTATAGAAGATAATAGATATCATGCTCTACTTGACTCTTCTAATGGATTGCTTGTTCCGATGTAGTTAAACTTGATGTTTATTATATTTTATCAGTTTAACACTGCTGAAGACTAATGATAATTTATTCTGCATTATCTTTAATATTTCTTACTGGGCTAGTTTCTCTTCAAGAAATTAGAACGTAGCTAGGACTAGTCGGGGAATGGAGTGATGGTTCAAGATAGTGTTATAGTAGTCCTCAATATTCAATAAAATAGTGTGATAATAAATGTAATGAGGACTCTATTTGAGTTTGGATATTGTCTAGAAGACAATATTTGTGTAAAAACTCTCAGGTCATGTTGTATAATTAAGTTTGTATTTGTATTCAGTACCATGTATTTGGCGAATCAAGATGGGTAATGTATATCTATTTTGGGGGTGTCACATGCAGCCCATGACATTATCATTAATGGACAGGTACATGAACAGGGGAACATCATCCTTTGGTGGTACCAAGACAGGAGCGTTGACCAGCTGTTCTTTGATTATAAGGAAGTATTTTTGACACTTGTCGTTCCATTTCATGGAGGAGTTCTTCCTTGACAACTTAAAAATAAGCTCACAGGTTGCTATGAGTTGGGAGATGAACCTGCTAATGAAGTTTATTCTTCCCAAAATTCCCGTATTTCCTTCTCTGTCTGAGGAATGAGCATTTTCGTGATGGTCTGGATTTTGGTGGGATCCAGTTCAATCCCTTTGTAGCTGACTGGGAATCCTAGCAACTTGCCTGATTTAACACCAAAGGCGCACTTGGCTGGATTCAACTTCAAATTGTAATTACACAACCTGTTGAAGAGCTTTCTGAGATGGTCTAGGTGGTCATCTTCCCTTCGGGATTTGACAATGATGTCATCCACATAGATCTCTATTTCTTTATGCATTAAGTCATGGAGAAGAACCATCATAGCTCGCTGATAGGTTACTCCTGCATTGATGAGGCCGAATAACAACCGTCTGTAGCAAAAGGTTTCCTAAGGCGTGATGAATGCAGTTTTCTCATGATCCTCTTCAGCAACCATGATTTGATGGTACCCATAAAAAATAATCAAAGAAGGAGTACATGTTGTATCGAAGCAAAGATTGTCAATGAGTATGTGGATAAATGGCACGTGAAACCTATTTTTAACGCAAGCTTTATTCAAATCCTGGTAATCCACACAAACTCGCACCTTTCCTCCCGATTTAGGCACGGGGACTATGTTGGATAGCCATTCAGGGTATGTGGACACCATGATGATGCCGGCTTGAAATTGTTCACAATTTCTTCTTTAACCTTTAAACTCCACTCAGGTTTTAATCGCCTGAGCTTCTGGATGACTGGCTTAAATCCCTCTTTAATGGGAAAGTTGTGGATGATGATGTCATTGGATAAACCCACCATATCTTCATAAGACCATGCAAACACATCCTACAATTGGGTTAATAGCGTAACCATGTTATTCCTTTGGTTTTGAGTGAGGTCCTGTACCAATCTGGATTAGCTTAGGGTTTTTTAATGTTTCGGGATTAAATGAGGTGGTTTAATCAAGATTTGGTTTCAATTTATCTTCGACCCATTCTTTGATATCCTATGGTATCTTAGTGTCCTCTTGTATTTCCATCAAGTCCGAGTCCAACTTTTCATCAAAGTTACAATCTTTGTGGGGAAAATGGACCTCATCAGTAAATATAGGCACATCTAAGTTTAGAGTCCTGAAACAAAATATGCTTTCACTTAATATATGAAAATTTTCAATCATACAAAGTGTTAGCATGTATAGACAAAATAACTCGCTAATCTTTGCATAATAAAGTAAGCGATTAAAAAAGCTATCTACGAGGCGAGAGGAGTTTACGCCCTTTTTACCTCAGAACAAATGCAAGGAGTCTTTGCTAATTGTCAAGGGTGAAATCTCGATGGATGGCGATAATGAAGAAGTACGCCATCGTCCTTGTTCTCCCGAATAATGACCATAATGTCTGGGCAATCATCATCTGGAGTATATCTATTTGTGTGCTCATCATGGAAAATGATGTGTAGGTGAGATAATGTCCAGGAGATGTCTTGTTTACGTCTCTGTTTCTTTTTTTCTACTTCGGGATCAGGAATGAAGACCTCTTTTGCTTTAAACGGTATCGGTTTGGGAAATAACATATCCATTACATGGGCAGGCACCTGTACCGGAGACCGTACAGGCTCAAAATCTGTAGGTTGAGACAATCGCCATGTGGCTGAAGTTAAAGGAATCTGCTTGTACTTATGAGGATTCCTATGGCTGGAGCTAGCAGAAAAGCCTAATCCAGTTATCCCTGTTTGACTGGGAACTTGAATTAGGCGCTTAATGCCCTGTTGATTTTTGCCCAACCCTTGTCCACATTGATAGCCTAATGATATCATCTCTTGAGTTGCTGCCATTACCTCGACAGAAATCTTAGGTATGAGAGGTGGCGCCCCAATAGGATGGTAGTTAGTATTGCTCACCTCCAGGGCATGAAAATTGATTAGTTCAACTTCTGCATTGAAGCTGATGAGTGGTATATCACCTTGTTTAGGATATTTCGGCTCATCATTGACAGTGACTAGGCTATTGTTGATAATGTATTTAAGTTGCTGATAATGTGACTAAGCTTTGGTGTTCTAAGCATTTTCCTATAAATAAGATGCTTAAGTTAGACTTGAAAATCACACCAGAATCTGAAGTTTTCTCTCTCTATATTATCGAGCGTATTTTTGTGAGCATTTTGATACTTTGAGTGTTGCTATACGGTGCAAGTTCCCTTCAGCGTTATATCTGATATTCCAGCTAGAAGTACTATTCTTATGAGGTAAGGGATGTTATTTTCTTCGTAAATGATGTTATTCTCTCAATATCATTATACCGAAATATTGGTATAAATTTTATTATGAAATTTTTACCTTTTCATGTCGAGGTTACTATTCACGTATATGTTACTATTCACATATATGGTACTATTCACGAATACAGTACTATTCATGAGAACTGTTCACGAAGTATGATTTTTCTTATGGAATTTCTACCTTTTCGTGTCCAGGTTACTATTCACGTATACGGCACTATTCACAAATATGACACTATTCACCGAAAAATAAAATTTTCTCTTCTTTGTCCCAGATGTCTATTATGGTTACGTACTATCTTTTGATTGTATCCATGTTTTGATCTTCATTCTTGAATTTTTCTCCACAATGATTTATTATGGAGTGTTTTTGAACTTGGATTATCTAAAGTACGATTCCCTAATCTTTGTTCTTTTGTCTCATTGGAATCGTTTCTTAAAAATATTTTTCATCATCCTCAGTCCTAAATGATGATATAACTGAATATCTTTGGCCTATAGTGCAAAGATGAATGATTTCCTGAAGAACATCTTTGGCCCGTAGTGCAAAGATGAACAAGTGGTTAGATGAACATGACCAACTGATGAATATCTTTGGCCTGTAGTGCAAAGATGAATATTTGATTCAAGATGTATATTGATTGATGTTAGAGGGATAAAATATTGATGATGGACTTTTGAATCTTAGAAGATAGTAGAATCCATTCTCTACTTGACTCTTCTAATGGATTGTTATTTTCGCTGCGAATATTGTCTATTATATTCTATTAGATTTTTCCCTGTTGAGGACTAACGATAATTTGTTCTATATTATCTTAGTCATAATATTCTTTACTGGGCTAGTTGAGCTCACCCTTTTCCTTTTTGTTCCATTTTTCTTCTCAGGAAGCGAGAATATAGCGGGAAGTAGTCGGGGTGTGGAATGATGGTTCTAGACAGTTGTTTAGCAGTCCTCACTATTTTGTAAAATAGTGTATCAATAATTGTAATGAGGACTTATTTGAGTGTGGATATTTTCTAAAAGACAATGTTTGTATTTAAACTCACAGTTTATGTTTTGTCGTATTTTGCACGGCAATTGTATTAATAAAGTTGTAGTTATTTCTATACCATGTATTTGGCAACTTAGAATAGGTTGGGTGGATTGGACCTATTTTAGGGGCGTCACAGTTGGTATCAGAGCTTAGGGATATGGTCTCTGGCGGAGATCGGGGAATAGAACTAGGAGGGGAGAGACGAGTAAATCCTTCGCTAGTGTGTCCTACCTAAGCTTATTTGTTGGTCAGTCAGAATATAGGGGTATTATGTGGTATGTCATTTTCTTTAATTAACCCTTATTTTATGACAGTATTTGAGAATGGCAACTGAGAATGTTAAAAATGGAGTAAATGAGACCGTGGAGACACCTTTAATCACCAATCAAGAGAACGTACAACAAGACGACAATATTCCTCCTGTAAACAACACCACTGATCAGGCGATGAACGATGTGATGTTTAGAAGCTTTTTGCAGTTCATGCAAAATAAGACGAGGGAAAATTGTGTACAAAATATAGGTTGAAATGATAGAACGCGTGGTTTGTCACAGCCAAGCAAATCAAAGAGTTGGAACCACTAGAATTCTGGGGAAAGCCGAATCCGATTAAGGTGGAAACGTGGGTCAAGCAAATTACCAAGATATTCGATGTCTTGGGATTCACAGAGGAACAGAAGGTTCCATTCGCCACCTTTATATTCAGTGGTGAGGCAGATTACTAGTGGAAATCTGTGAAGTGTACCCAGCCTGCTGCACTCAATATGTCTTGGGAAATGTTTCAGAAACTATTCAATGACAAGTTACAAGAAATATTTCTAGAGTGTTGATAGACGCTCAGCTAGATGAAGACCAATGGTTATAATATAGGTATTACCAATTATCTCTAATAAATGAGAGGCGAACCGCTGCTATCTTCCATGGTCAGTTATACCAACAAAGGATCGCCTGATCCTACAATAGAAAACTCTGGCTACGGCAGTTTAATCCACATAGCTTGGTTTTGAAGAAGATCATTGACAACCAAGATCGATCCAAAGGAAAATTCTCCCCAAATTGGGAAGGCCCGTTTGTTCTCAAGGAGGTATTGACAGGAGGTGCTCTCAGATTACAGGAAATGGACGATGATGAATTTCCACAGCTCATCAACTCGGACACCATGAAACGGTACTATATCTGAGGTTACCATCAAACAAACATCCTGGTTTTTGATCACCAGATCCCCAGTCACTTCTATTTTTCTAACCCTTCAATACATATAACCCTTCTTCATACCCATCTACCCCATCAAGGACAAACACACTCTTCAAACTAGCAGCCTGGTTTCAGATTAACATATCCTTCGCTCAACTTTGTTTTCAAGACCTTTCATACCTGCAGTTTTGTCCCACCAGGGATAAAACTTTTCACACCTGCAGTTTTATCCCACCAGGGATAAAAACTTTTTCACTTGCAGTTTGTCCTGTATATGGGATCAAACTTTTCACCTGCAGTTTGTCCTAAACATGGGATCAAACTTTTCATCGGCAATCCATCCTAAACAAGGTTCAAACTATGCAGACCTGATCTCCTCTTCAATAGGAGTACGTAGGCAGCCATTCAAGGTTCGGTCTTACCCCCTACCAAAACAAAAAAAACTTGTCGACAGTATTGGGATCATCCTTCAATCCACCACACTTCATCGGCTTAGACCAAAGGGATAGAACTACCTAGTCTCCCCACACCAATTGGAGAATCGATGACCATCTAAGCTGTGGTTGATTCCTCAAAGAGAAACACAAATCCATAAGAGATGGAACTACTTGGGGTCCCCCATACAAAGGAGTACAGGCGACCATCTGTGGTGCGGTCAACCTTAGAGAGGAAAGCCACACTCCTCTCCATTACTACAAACAGAAAGGGTAGGGATATACACAGATCAATGATCCATTCTGAAAGATCCTAAGACATCTCAATGTCCATCCATCAAGGGGGATTTCAGAATACATCCAGATTATAAGTCTTGAAGAAATAGGCAAATATCAAGTAAGTAAAAAGGCATAACTAAAAGGGAATTGAATCAAAATATATTTCCCTGCCATATATAATGTTGTTTGATATATACAAATATGTACTGTGCATGACAAAATGGCTAAGCTAGTCTATACAGGAAAATACAAGCCCATCTACAAATCAGTGTATATGCGAGTTATCAATTCCAACATGGAATCTCTCTCCGAAGAAGGAGGTAACGATGTGAGCTCCTGCCCAAGATTAACTACACGAGCCAACAAATCCATAGCCAACAGCATGGTGACACTGTGCTTATCAATAAACGTGTTCATCTCTGCAACAATAACAGTAGTATGGGACCTCACTACAGTACTATCTGTAACGGCTACATCCCGGACAGATATAGCGCCGTCCCGCTCAACAATCAAAGCATCTCTAGATGATCTAGCCTCATCCCACTCTACAATAGCGGTGTCTCTATGAGCTAAAGCATCATCTCTCTCCAAAAGAGCGATATCTCTCCCGGCAAGAGCTGTCAACATCAAGGCCCTAGCCCGATCCCTCTTAAATATCATCAAATGCAGGCTCTACTCTAAATACTCCACTGAATGCGGGGTCACAGTAGCAGTCATACTGGGAGAATCAACAAGAGCTGCTGGCAACCCAGCAAATAGCTCCTCCTCGATGGGAGAAAAAATGTCCTATATGGGCTCTCCACCATCAGAATCAATCCCCAACTCTGTGGATACAACCGCAGCCGATGTGGTCTCTACCTCCATCTATGCAGAATACTCTGTAGAACAACCCGGATGGCTAATGGAAAACTCAGCTAGCTCACACTGATCCCAACAGGCATACACCTTGGATATGTCCTCTGTTGACAAATGGCGAGAAGCCAAATGCTGACTTAATGCCCCCTCAAAAGGATGGATGTAAGACCCCGAAATTTTTTTAAATAAAAAGGAATTTCCTTTATTTATTATTTTGAAATAGTAAGGGTTGATTTGATTAATGTGGATAGTTAAGGGTTAAATACGTAAATATTTCAAAATAAGCAAGTGGTTATAAAAATATCCATTTTTGTCGGGGAATATTCGTTTGGTCGTGGAATATTCGTGATCGTCAAAGGGGAATATTCGTTTGGTCGTGGAATATTAAATCTTTGTGGGGAATATTAAATGACTGGCAGCGAAACCATATGTGGGCCCCATAACTGAAAGCGATTGGATGAGGAAAACAACAAATATAAGTTGTTTAAAAATAACAGCGTAATTATTACCGTTAAGACATTTTGGAATACCCGGTGGTTAAAATACGTGATGTCTTTACGCGAGAAGATACACGGTATTATTGCACAGTGATTGTTGAATTATTGATCCTTACGTAAGAAGGCACTACTCAATAATTTTCACAGTGAATTCTTCGCTCAAGATTTTATTTTATTGATTCAATAATTCTTTGCGTTGATATTTTATATTATTGTTGTTCAATAATTGTCACTGCACATTATCTCCATTATCGGATCAATAATTCATATTATTTGAATAATATTATTAGATAGCATTATTGGCAATGTCTAGAAAGTTACATCGAGGAGAGGTTTGGTCACCTAATTGCGCGCGAAGAAGGAGAGATCCTTATTGGAAAGCCCCCCTCTTTCTGAGGAACTACTGGTCATCATAATTGTGATTCGTAATATTATTTATGAATAATTAATTATTGATTTATATGATAAGAAAATATTTATAAATGATGGATTTATTTGTTTTATGTGGTTATAATTGAATGATTTAATGTTGAGGTGTTTTATCAGTAATTTTGTCGGAATGGAGGTATTAAAAAATCAAATCAGTATTTTTACGATATATTGCGTGAGTTATAATTTTTAATCTGACCGTTGGATCGTTGTAATTTTTGGATATGTTATACATATATAAGTTGAGTATATGTCCACAAATTTTGAACCGTTAAAGATGAGCGTATAATTTATTATGAATTTTAAGAGGTGACTGATTCAAAAATTAGGTTATAAATGATTTTGGTGGAAAATTCTAGAATTGGTGGGCCCCACTTGTGGTTGGTGAAAAAAATGTGCTGAATTTTATTTCAAATGTGGTGGGTGGCAATAGTAGCGAGTAAAGCCATCAGTAAAGAAGTTAAGTGCGCTTTGCAAGTGCTAACATTTTCCTATAAATAGAGGCTAAGTTAGAATTGAAAATCACACCGTAAACAAGTTTTCTCTCTTCTCTCTATATTATCGAGTGTATTTTGTGAGTATTTTGAGTATACTTTGAGTATTGTTAGGCGGTGCAAGTTCCTTCAGAGACTATATCCTGTTTCAACTAGAAGTAATTGTCTTTCGAGGTAAGGGATGTTATTTTCTTCTCAAATGATATTATTTCTTCAATATCATTATCTTTGAAATATTAGTTGGAACTTTTTATCAAATTTGGAACTTTTTCATGTCGAGTTACTATTCATGAGTTACTATTCACGAGTTACTATTCATGAGTTACTATTCACGATTACTATTCACGAGTACTATTTACGTAAGCGTGAAGATGTTTTTTTGTGGAATTTCTATCTTTTGGTGTTTGAGTTATTATTCACGATACGGCACTATTCACGATATCTGACTATTCATAGAAAAATGAAAATTTTTCTTTTCGTCTAAAATATCTATTCGGATACTAGCTTTGATTGTATCCATGTTTTGATCATTCTTGAATTTTACACCACTATGATTATTTTTGAGGTATTGTTGGACATGGATAAAACAAAGTCACGAATCCTTAATCCTTAATCCTTGTCATTTTGTTTCCTTTGGATTCGTTCTTTAAAAATATTTTCATCATCCTCGGTCTTAAATGATGATATTATTGAATATCTTTGGCTGTAGTGCAAAGATGAATGATTTCGAAGAATATCTTTGGCCCAGTAGTAAAAGATGAACAGTGTTTAAATGAACATGACCGATCGATGAATATCTTTGGCCTTTAGTGCAAAGATGAGCAGTGTTGAGATGAACATAACCGATTGATGAATATCTTTGGCCTTTAGTGCAAAGATGAAGCAGTGTTGAGATGAACATGACCGATTGATGAATATCTTTGGCCTCAGTAGTGCAAAGATGAATATTTGATTTGAGATGAATATTGATTGATGTTACTGAGGATAAAATATTGATGATGGATCGTTAAATTCATAGATTATAGTAGATTTCATTCTCTACGTAACTCTTCTATGAATTATTATTTCATTGCGAATATTGATCCGAAACTTGTTGTTTATTGTATTCTATCGATTTTTCCTGTTGGAGACTAACGATAATTTGTTGTATATTATCTTAGTCATAGTATTCTTTCTTGGGCTAGTTGAGCTCACCCTTTTCCTTGTTGTTCCATTTTCTTCTCGGGAGGCGAGAATGTAGCGAAAGTACTAGTCGGGGTATGGAATGAAGGTTCTAGAGAGAGTTGTTTAGTAGTCCTCACCATTTTGTAAAATAATGTATCAATAATTATGATGGGGATTTATTTTGCGTGTGGATATTGTCTAGAAGACAATATTATATTTAAACTCATTAAGATATATATTGTCGTATTTCACACGACATTTGTATTATTGAAGTTGTAGTTTGTTTCTTGTACCATGTATTTGGCGACTTCGGAATGGGTGTTGTGTATATACTATTTTGGGGCGCCACAGGTTGGTATCGAGCTTAGGATATGATCTCTGGTGAGATCGGGAATAGAACTAGGAGGGAGAGACGAGTAAATCCTTCGCTAGTGTGTCCTACCTAAGCTTATTTGTTAGTTGGTCGAGTATAGGGATATTATGTGGTATGTTAATTTGTTTAATTAACCCTTGTTTTATATAATGATTTGAGAATGTCGATCGAGAATATTAATGAGTGGAGTAAATGAGACCGTGGAGATGTCTCAGATTTACCAACGAGGAGAACGTGCAACAGTGACAATGTTCCTCCCGTGAACAACACCACCGAAAGCGAGATGATGAACGAAGGGATGTTTAGAAGTTTTTTGCGATTCATGAAAAAATCGACGAGGAGACTCGTGTTCAAAATACTGAGGAGGAAATGATAGTAATTCATGGGTGGTCACAAATGCAAGGTTCAAAGAGTTGGGACCACGAGTGCTGGGAAAGCGATCCGATCATGGCGGAAACATGGGTCAAGTAAATTACCAAGATATTCGATGTCTTGGGATGCACGGAGGAACGAAGGTTCCATTTGCCACCTTTATGTTCCGTGGCGAAGCGGAACTATTGGTGGGAGATCTGAAAGCGTACTCCATCCAAACCGCACTCAAAGACATGTCTTGGGAGACGTTTGAAACTATTTAATGACAAGTACTTCCCACGAAAGTATTCGTCATATGAAGGAAGTGGAGTTTATTAGATCGGAGCGTAATAACATGACGGTATCCCAAAGACGAGGCGAAGTTCGCGGAGTTATCCAAGTTTGCACCTCATTTGGTGGAGAATGAGGAACGATGACGCGGATGTTTCGAGAGGTTTGAAACCCGACACGCCAAGATCTCATTTCTCATAAATTTTTCTCTATTCGGATGTTGTCAATGAGGCTCGATTGTTAGAGCGAGATAACGAGAGCACGTTCAACCGAGGGACCATAACCGTGGATCATATCAAGAAGATAGCGGTCATCGAATAACGATAACCAAACGGAGAAAGAAGAATACGGACAAAGCGGTAACCACTCCGGTGGTAATCGTGGCCATGAAAATAGAAGAAGCGAGTCGGGAGGAGATTTTAAAAAGAGGAGATTCAACAACGACCATGTGAAGACGACAGTGCCAGTAGCAACGGGTTCCAAGGGAGGAGAAAGACCACTGGTCGTATGTTACAAATGCGGGAAAGAGGGACATATCAGCCCAAACTGCCCACAACAGTTTAAGGTATGCTATAATTGTGGAAAAGAAGGACATATCGCTCGAGATTATACGATATCGAAACCAGATCCGGTGAGAATGGTGACTCAAAAGGATGTCCCGAGAAAAGTCAAAGTCAATCTGCCTGGAAGAGCGTTTGTCGTGGACCGGTCAAAATGCGAGGAACCCGAACGGTTAGCACGCAGGTTAGTTAATTATAAATTCTTGCGAAGTTTATACCTTACTAGATACAGGTTCTACCCATTCTTTTATCTCTCTTGCTTGCGCTCAATGTTTGAACTTGACTACGGAGAAATTAGACTTTGACCTATTTATGGAGACTCAGTTAGGAGAAACTTTCATTCTGTTAGTTGTTTAAAAATCTTGTTTGATTCAAGTTGGCACCATTACTTTGCAATTGACCTTATCTCTTTAAAGATACTTGCTTTTGGGGATTGATTGGTTAACTACTCATCACGCCAAATTTATTACTTTCGTAAGGTCATTAGTTAGTTTTCATATTCTTAAGCAACTTTGTTATTCAATTCAAGCAATCAAACCATTGTAGTCAAAAATTTCATATCAATCCATGAAGTCATTCGTTTATTATGGATGTCAAGTTTTCTTAGTCCATGTTATGGATTTGAATAAAGACACGTCGATTTGAATAATATTCTTGTTGTTATTGATTTTCCCGGACGTATTTTCGAAGAATTTCTTGGTTTACTCCCAAAGATCGATATTAAATTTTGTATCGACTTTGAACCCCAGACAAAACTCATTTCTAAAAATCTCATATCGAATGGCTCTATTGAACTTCGTGGAGTTAAAAATTCAACTATAGAATTTGGTACCGAGCCTTTATCTTGTGACTTTCTTTGTGGAATTCACCTAAGCGGACTCTCCGTAGGGGACGTCATATTAGATGCGATAGTAAATCGATAGGTGTCATTGTGACGTCTTATCCAAGATTGGGATATGAGTCGCGGTTGAGAGCAACCTAAGTCGATGAATCGAAAACACGTAGCTTTTAGGCTTAGTTGGTTATTATCGGAGATTCGTTGAAGGATATTCTCGAATCGCTATTCCATTATCGCATGGTGACTCGTAGAGATACAAAATTCGAATGGAGCAAGGAATGTGGGAAGAGCTTCAAGAACTCAAGAGGAGACTCATTTTGAAAGATATGTTCGACCATGCCATCACGGAAAAGCGAACGTGGTAGTCGACGTGTTGAGTAGAAGATCGATATAAGTACGAAAGTACGATATTCATCAAAGACTAATTTCAGATAATTTACAAATAATAGAGATGGAGATGAAAACTCTAGGTACCCACGTGATGATATCTGAGTATAATCGACTTTAATCGATAAAGTTAAAAGCCTGCCAAGCCGACAATCTTGCGGGTATGCGTATGTAAGAAGAAAGTACAAGAAGGAGCTATTCCTAGGGGCGAGATGAAGAAGGAATACTTGAGTCCACTCTAGACTTTTGTGTTCCTAACGACTACGATTTGAAGTACAAGATTATGATGGAGGCACACAATACACCATTTGCAATTCATCTCGAAGTACTAAAATGTATCGTGATCTTGACATACATTTTGGTGGAACAATATGAAGAGAGAGATTGCAAAGTTTATCTCGATGTGTTTAACTTGTCAACGTGTAAAAGGCGGAGCATCTAGTACCTAAGGGTCCGTTGCAACCACTTGAGATTAGAAATGGAAGTGGGAACATATTACCATGGATTTCAATTACGGGTCTTCCTGGTTTCTCAAGGCATCAATGCTATTTGGGTTATTGTTGATAGATTAACCAAGTCTGCTCATTTCTTGCCGATACGGGAGACTTATTCCCTTGAACGTCTTGCTAGTATGTACGTAAATGAGATTGTGAGGTTGCATGGCATGCCAGTATCCATAGTTTTAGATCGTGACCCAAGATTCACTTCATGATTTTGGGTTAGTTTCAGAGAAAGCTATGGGCACAATTTATTGATTGGTTTGGCATACCATCCTCAAACGGATGGGCAATCAGAAAGGACTACTCAAACTCTTGAAGATATATTAAGACTCTGTGTCCTAGATTTCAAAGGAAGTTGGGATAAGTACTTGCCATTGGTGGAATTCTCATACAACAATAGTTATTAAACAAATATAGGCATGGTTCCATTCGAAGCATTATATGGACGAAAATGTCGTTCTCCAATATGTTGGGATGAGGTGGGTGAAGCAACATTGTTGGGACCAGAAAGTTAAAATACGTATATGACCAAGAAAAGATCCAAATGATTCGACAACGATATCTGAACGGCACAAGATCGACAAAAAGAGTTATGCGGATCTTCATCGAAAGGACGTGGAATTTAGTGTGGGGATCATGTATTATCATGAGTTGCTCCATGGAAGGAGTTACAAGATTTGGGAAGAGAGGAAAGCTCAATCCATGATTTATTGGTCCATTTCAAATTCTTGACCGAGTAGGAAATGTAGCCTATAGACTTGCGTTACCTCCAAGTATGTCTCGTGTTCATAATGTGTTTCACATACTTGCATTTGTAAATATGTGAAAGACCCGAACCACGTTATAGAGTTAGAACCAGGACGAGATAGCAGAAGACTTAACGTATGAGGAGGTACTGTCAAGATTTTGGATAGGAAGGAGCATGTCCCTACGCCAAGAAAGGTCATACCACAAGTTAAAGTTTTGTGGAGGAATCATTTATAGAGGAAATGACCCTGGAATTGGAAACGGAAATGAAAGCGTAGGTATCCTCACCTTTTGAAACACCGAGTACGTACGCCAATTTAGGACGAAATTTCATAAGGAGGGAGGTTGTAAGACTCAGAAATTTTTTAAATAAAAAGGAATTTCCTTTATTTATTATTTTGAAATAGTAAGGGTTGATTTGATTAATGTGGATAGTTAAGGGTTAAATCACGCAAATATTTTAAAATAAGCAAGTGGTTATAAAATATCCATTTTTTTGGGGAATATTCGTTTGGTCGTGGAATATTCAGATGCTTTGTCGGGGAATATTAAATGCATTTACAAGCACGCCCATGTGGGCCCCATAACTGAAAGCGATTGGATGAGGAAAACAACAAATATAAGTTGTTTAAAAATAACGGCAGAATTGTTACCGTTAAGACCATTGGAATACCCGGTGGTTAAAATACGAATACGCACAAAGAAGAGCACGGTATGACAGACAAGATTGTTGAATTATTGATCCTTACGTAAGAAGGCACTACTCAATAATTTTCACAAGAGTTCTTGTTGTATTTTATTTTATTGATTCAATAATTGTTGCGTTGATATTTTATATTATTATTGTTCAATAATTGTCACTGCACAGTATCTCCATTATCAGATCAATAATTCATATTATTTGAATAATATTATTAGATAGCATTATTGGCAATGTCTAGAAAGTTCTGTCAAGGAGAGGTTTGGTCACCTAATTGCGGCGCAAGAAGGAGAGATCCTTATTGAAAGCCCTCTCTTCCGGGAACTACTGGTTATTCATAATTGTGATTCCGTAATATTATTTGTGAATAATTAATTATTGATTTATATGATAAGAAAATATTTATAAATGATGGATTTATTTGTTTTATGTGGTTATAATTGAATGATTTAATGTTGAGGTGTTTTATCGGTAATTTTGTGGAATGGAGGTATTAAAAAATCAAATCATTATTTTTACGATATATCGTGAGTTATAATTTTTAATCGTAGTTGGATCGTTGTAATTTTGGATATGTTATACATATATAAGTTGAGTATATGTCCACAAATTTTGAACCGATTAAAGATGAGCGTATAATTTATTATGAATTTTAAGAGGTGGTGATTCGTAAATTAGCTTATAAATGATTTTGGTGGAAAATTCTAGAATTGGTGGGCCCCACTTGTGGTTGGTGAAAAAAATGTGCTGAATTTTATTTCAAATGTGGTGGGTGGCAATAGTAGCGAGTAAAGCCATCGTGTAGCGAGTTAAGTCTGCCTTGGCGCTAACATTTTCCTATAAATAGAGAGGCTAAGTTAGAATTGAAAATCACACGAAAAAGTTTTTTTCTCTTTTCTCTCTATATTATCGAGTGTATTTTGTGAGTATTTTGAGTATACTTTGAGTATTGTTAGCGGTGCAAGTTCCTTCAAAGACTATATCAGGTGTTTCAACTAGAAGCACTTGTCTCTTCGAGGTAAGGGATGTTATTTTCTTCTCAAATGATATTATTTCTTCAATATCATTATCTTTGAAATATTAGTTGGAACTTTTATCAAATTTGGAACTTTTTTCATGCCTGAGTTACTATTCATGAGTTACTATTCACGAGTTACTATTCATAAGTTACTATTCACGAGTTACTATTCACGAAAGTACTATTAAATGAAGCGTGAAGATATTTTTTTGTGGAATTTCTATCTTTTGGTGTTGAGTTACTATTCACGATATCAAGACTTATTCACGATACTGACACTATTCACGAATACGGCAAGATATTCAAGAAAAATGAAAATTTTCTTTTCGTCTCAAAATATCTATTCGGATACTAGCTTTGATTGTATCCATGTTTTGATCATTCTTGAATTTTACACCACTATGATTATTTTTGAGGTATTGTTGGACATGGATAAAACAAAGTACTGAATCCTTAATCCTTAATCCTTGTCATTTTGTTTCCTTTGGATTCGTTCTTTAAAAATATTTTCATCATCCTCGGTCTTAAATGATGATATTATTGAATATCTTTGGCCCAGAAAGCAAAAAGATGAATGATTTTCAAGAATATCTTTGGCCCAGAGTGCAAAGATGAGCAGTGTTTAAATGAACACGACCGATCGATGAATATCTTTGGCCTTTAGTGCAAAGATGAGCAGTGTTGAGATGAACATAACCGATTGATGAATATCTTTGGCCTTTTAAAAGATGAACATGAGCAGTGTTGAGATGAACATGACCGATTGATGAATATCTTTGGCACTCAGTGCAAAGATGAATATTTGATTTGAGATGAATATTGATTGATGTTACAGGATAAAATATTGAGTATTAAATTCATAGATTATAGTAGATTTCATTCTCTACGTAACTCTTCTATGAATTATTATTTCATTTATGAATATTGATCCGAAACTTGTTGTACTATCAGATTCTATCGATTTTTCCTCGTTGGAGACTAACGATAATTTGTCAGATATTATCTTAGTCATAGTATTCTTTATGGGCTAGTTGAGCTCACCCTTTTGTAAGACCCCAAATTTTTAAATAAAAAGGAATTTCGTTTATTTTGAAATAGTAAGGGTTGATTTGATTAATGTGGATAGTTAAGGGTTAATTACGCAAATATTTCAAAATAAGCAAATGGTTATAAAATATTCATTGTTGTCGGGGAATATTCGTTTGGTCGTGGAATATTCATCTTCGTCGGGAATATTAAATGCATTGGCAGCGACATGTGTGGGCCCCATAACTGAAAAGCGATTGGATGAAGAAAACGACAAATATAAGTTGTTTTTAAATAACAGCGTAGTTGTCATTAATTATCATCATTGGAATACCGGTGGTTAAAACACACTAATACGCTGCGTTGTTGAGCAACAAAGCAGATACCGGTATTGCACCAATTATTGATTCTTACGTAAGAAGGCACTACTCAATAATGGTTACTGAAGAATTCTTCGCTTTAGTATTTTATTGAGTTAATAATTGTCTGCGTTGATATTTTATATCATTTGTTTTGTTTCAATAATTGTCATTTACAAGATCTTTCATTATCGAAGCAATAATTCATATTATCGAATAATATTATTAGATAACATTATTGGCAATGTCTAGAAAGTTCGCCTAAGGAGAGGTTTGGTCATCTAATTGCCAAGAGAAGAAATTCTTATTCGAAAGCCCCTCTTTCTGAGGAACTGCGCCGGTTGTCAATATTGTGATTCGTAATATTATTTGTGAATAATTAATTATTGATTTATATGATGAGGAAAATATTGATTTTATGTGGATATAGATGGAGAAAATTTTAAAATGACAATTGTTGAAAATTAATATTTTATCTTTTTCTCGATAAAATAATTCATTTAAATATATTATTTTAATAATATATTAGCGGTGATATTTTTACAATGAATGTGGGATATATGAGTATATGAGGAGGAAGAGTATTTTGTGGCATTAAATGTTTAACACATGTTTTGTGTGTTGGTGGACACAATTATTAGTAGAAATTTGATTATAGCTTTACTGTGTAAAATCGCCCGCTTTGTGGATTTCGGTCGATTTTTGTTTGGAATTTGGAAAAACTTTCTTCTGCAAAGTTGTAGAGAATTGAATTTTCTATAAAAACTCATGAGATTCGAATTTTCTGATGAAAGGGCTATTTATTATGAATTATTGAAGTTCAAGCTTCAAATAATTGATTTTGGGAGTTTAAATTATTTTTGTTAAGAAAAACGTTTTTTGTATTTTTTTGGACATCATTAACATGTGTGGCTGGTGTTTTGACCAAAAGGTGGGCTAAGGAAAATTTGTATAATTATATTAATATTATATTAAATTTTACGCTTTGGTGTTCTAAGCATTTTCCTATAAATAGGGTGCTTAGGTTAGAATTGAAAATCACATTTAAACTGAAGTTTCTCTCTATTTCTCTCTCGATATTTTGAGCGTATTCTTGTGAGTATTTTGAGTATACTTTGAGTATTGCTAGAGCACGCGCAAGTTCCTTCAAAGACTATAATCTTAGATTCTATTTAGAAATCTTGATCTTCGAGGTAAGGGATATTATTTTTTTTTTGTAATGATATTATTTCTTCAATATCATTATCTTTGAAATGTTGATCTGAAGTTTTTATCAAATTTGGAACTTTTTCATGTCGAGGTTACTTATTCATGAGTTCTTATTCACGAGTTACTATTCATGAGTTCTTATTCACGAGTTACTATTCACGAAAGTACTATTCATAAGCGTGAAGATGTTTTTGTGGAATTTCTATCTTTTGGTGTCTGAGTTACTATTCACGATATAAAGACTATTCACGATATCAAGACTATTCACGATACTCTGGTCATTTATTCATAGAAAAATAAAATTTCTTCTTTTTCGTCAAAACATCTATTCGGATACTAACTCGATTGTATCCATGTTTTGATCATTCTTGAATTTTACACCACTATGATTATTTTTGAGGTATTTTTGGACGTGGATAAAACCAAGTACTGAATCCTTAATCCTTAATCCTTGTCATTTTGTTTCCTTTGGATTCGTTTCTTTAAAAATATTTTCATCATCCTCGCCTTAAATGATGATATTATGGAATATCTTTGGCTGTAGTGCAAAAGATGAATGATTTCTTAAGAATATCTTTGGCACCGTAGTGCAAAAGATGAATGATTTCGAGGAATATCTTTGGCACAGTAGTGCAAAGATGAGCAGTGTTGAGATGAACATGACCGATTGATTAATATCTTTGGCTCAGTAGTGCAAAAGATGAGCAGTGTTTAAATGAACATGACTAATCGATGAATATCTTTGGCAGTAGTGCAAAGATGAATATTTGATTCGGATGTATATTGATTGATGTTCTGAGGATAAAATATTGATGATGGATTAAATTCATAGATTATAGTAGATTTCATTCTCTACGTAACTCTTCTATGAATTATTATTTCATTGCATGAATATTGATCGAAACTTGTTTCTATTGTATTCTATCGATTCTTCCTGTTGAAGACTAACGATAATTTGTTGTATATTATCTTAGTCATAATATTCTTTCTTGGGCTAGTTGAGCTCACCCTTTTCCTTGTTGTTCCATTTTTCTTCTCGGAGGCGAGAATATAAGCGAGTACTTAGTGGGGTATGGAATGAAGGTTTTAGAAAGGATTGTTTAGTAGTCCTCACCATCTTTGTAAAATAATGAATCAATAATGTGATGAGGATTTATTTGAGTATAGATATTGTCTAGAAGATAATATTTGTATTCAAACTCACAGCTTTTCTTGTTGTAATAATAAAGTTGTAGTTGTTTTGCATACCATGTATTTGGCGACTCGAGAATGGGTGTTGTGTATACCTATTTTGGGGGCATCACAGTTTGGTATCGAGCTTAGGATATGATCTCTCTGGCGGAGATCGGGGAATAAAACTAGGAGGAGAGACGAGTAAATCCTTCGCTAGTGTGTCCTACCTAAGCTTATTTGTTGGTTGGTCATATTATAGGGTATTATGTGAATTGTTAATTTATTTAATTAACCCTTGTTTTATGATAGTTTTTTTAGAATGGGCTGCTGAGAACGTTAACAATGGAGTGAATGAGATCGTGGAGACACCTCTAATCGCCAACCGTGATAATGTGATGTCAAAGTGAAGAAGGAATTAGAGATATCCGTGTGGTGAGTGAAGAATTGATAGTAAGAATTTTAGAGATAATCGCAGAGGTAACAATTTGAGAGTGAGGAAGAAGAGGAAGAAGAGGTACCGAAGAGAGTTTATTAGAGGTATTTTATGATCGAAATATAGAATTGCAAAATCGTATTCATGAGTTAGAAAGAGCAAAGCTAAAGAATTGCAGAAAAATCGTGGAGCAAAAGGATGCAACGATTCAAGCTTGTGTTACCCGACACGTGATGCTTGAACAAAAGCACTCTTTGGCAGAGTATAAGATGATAAAGCTGGAATCTGAGCTGAAAGAAGAAATAACTAAACGAGTGAGAATGAGTGATGCATGGGTAAAAGGCGCACGACGCGTTGATATTATGGAAAGAGATGTCCAATCTAAAAAGAGAAGATTTAACGATGACGGAAGAAGGCGTCGGCGAAGAACATCGGCACCATCAACAAATTCTAGGGGAAGAGAACGATCGCCAGTTAGATGCTGAGATGTGGAGAGGAGGGACATATAAGGTCAAACTGTTCAAAGCCTTCCAAGGTATGCTATAATTGTGGAAAAGAAGGACATATCGCCGAGATTATACGATATCGAAACCAGATCCAGCGTGAATGGTGACTCAAAAGGATGTCCCAGAAAAGTCAAAGTCAACGGTTCTTGGAAGAGCGTTTGTCGTGACCGGTCAAAAATGCAAGGAACCCGAACGAAGTTAGCACGGGTTAGTTAATTATAAATTCTTGCGAAGTATATACCTTACTAGATACCGGTTCTACCCATTCTTTTATCTCTCTTACTTGCGCTCAACGTTTGAACTTGACTACGGAGAAATTAAACTTTGACCTATCTGTGGAGACTCCATTAGGAGAAACTTTCATCACATCCACTGTTTATAAATCTTGCTTGATTCAGGTTGGCACTATCACATTACCTGTTAACCTTATTTCTATAGAGATATTTGCTTTTGATGTGATTTTAAGGTTAACTACTCATCATGCCGAAATTGATTATTTTCGTAAGGTTGTTAGTTTTCATATTCCTAAGCAACCTGTTATTCGAATTCAAGCAATCAAACCATTGTAGTCAAACATTTTCATATCAAGCCATGAAGTCATTCGTTTATTACGGATGTCAAATTTTCTTAGTCCATGTTATGGATTTGAATAAAGACACGTCAGATTTGAATAATATTCTGTTGTTATTGATTTTCCCGACGTATTTCTGAAGAATTTCTTGGCTTACTCCCAAAGCTCGATATTAAATTTTGTATCGACTTTGAACGGTGACAAAACTCATTTCTAAAATCTCATATCGAATGGCTCCTATTGAACTTCGTGGAGTTAAAAATTCAACTATAGAATTTGGTACTGAGCCTTTATCTTGTGACTTCCTTTGTGGAATTCACTAAGCCGAACTCTCTGTAGGGGACGTCATATTAAATGCGATAGTAAAGCGATAGGTGTCATTGTGACGTCTTTATCCAAGATTGGGATATGAGTCACGATTGAGAGCAACCTAAGTCGAGAATCGAAATACGTAGCTTTAGAGGCTTAGTTGGTTATTATCGGAGATTCGTTGAAGGATATTCTCGAATCGCTATTCCGTTAACTTAGTTGACTCGAAAAGATACAAAATTAGTATGGAGCGAGGAATGCGAGAAGATTTTCCAAGAGCTCAAGAGGCGACTCATTTCGCACATATTCTAACCATACCATCTGGAAAAGCGAACGTGGTAGCCGACGCTGTAGCGTTGAGTAGAAGATCATATGCGGAACGAAAAGCGATGATGTCAAGTATACGACAGAGCCAACTTTAATAGAAAAGTTAAGGTTGCTTTCGAGCCACCCAACCCGAAATGACGCGCGTATGAAGAAGAAAGTACAAGAAGGAGCTATTCCTAAGCTTAGAATTGATGAAGAAGGAATACTTCGAGTCCACTCTAGACTTTGTGTTTCCTAACGACTCGATTTGAAGAACAAGATTATGATGGAGGCACACAATACACCATTTGCAATCCATCTCGGGAGTACCAAAATGTATTATGATCTTCAACATACATTTTGGTGGAGCAATATGAGGAGAGAGATCGCGTAGTTTATCTCGAGATGTTTAACTTATCAACATGTAAAGGCGAGAGCATCAAGTGCCAAAGGGTCCATTGCAACCACTTGAGATTAGGAATGGAAGTGGGAACACATTACTATGAATTTCGTTCACGGGTCTTCCCGGTTTCTCAAGGCATCAATGCTATTTGGGTTATTAGATTAACCAAGTCGCTTCATTTCTTACCGATACGAGAGACTTATTCCTTGAACGTCTTTTCTCGTATATACGTAAATGAGATTGTGAGATTGCATGGCATGCCGGTATCCATAGTTTTAGATCGTGACCCAAGATTCACTTCATGATTTTGGGTTAGTTTGTAGAAAGCTATGGGCACGAATTTACTATTGGGTTTGGCATACCATCCTCAAACGGATGGGCAATCGTAAGGACTACTCAAACTCTTGAAGATATATTAAAACTCGTGTCCTAGATTTCAAAGGAAGTTGAGATAAGTACTTGCCATTGGTGGAATTCTCATACAACAATAGTTATTAAACAAATATAGGCATGGTTCCATTCAAGCATTATATGGACAAAATGTCGTTTCTCAATATGTTGGGATGAGGTGGGTGAAGCAACATTGTTGGGACTTAGAGTTAGTACGTATGACTAATGATTCGACAACGTATACAAACCAAGGTACAAGATCGACAAAAGAGTTATGCGAATCTTCATCGAAAGGACGTGGAATTTAGTGTAGGGGATCATGTATTGTTGCGAGTTGCTCCATGGAAGGGAGTTACAAGATTTGGGAAGAGAGGAAAGCTCAATCCACGATTTATCGGTCCATTTCAAATTCTTGACCGAGTAGGAAATGTAGCCTATAGACTTGCGTTACCTCCGAGTATGTCTCGTGTTCATAATGTGTTTCACATATCTGTACTTCGTAAATATGTGAAAGACCCGAACCACGTTATTGAGTTAGAACCGGACGAGATAGCCGAAGACTTAACGTATGAGGAGGTACCTGTCAAGATTTTGGATAGGAAGGAGCATGTCCTACGCGCAAAGGTCATACCACAAGTTAAAGTTTTGTGGAGGAATCATGCTATAGAGGAAATGACCTGGGAATTGAAAACGAAAATGAAAGCGAGGTATCCTCACCTTTTCAAAACACCAGGTACGTACGTCAATTTCGAGGACGAAATTTCATAAGGAGGGGAGGTTGTAAGACCCCGAAATTTTTAAATAAAAAGGAATTTCGTTTATTTTGAAATAGTAAGGGTTGATTTGATTAATGTGGATAGTTAAGGGTTAATTACGCAAATATTTCAAAATAAGCAAGTGGTTATAAAATATTCATTGTTGTTGGGAATATTCGTTTGGTCGTGGAATATTCGATCGTTTGGGAATATTCGCATTTGCGAAGGCAGCCCATGTGTGGGCCCCATGTGAAAGCGATTGGATGAAGAAAACGACAAATATAAGTTGTTTTTAAATAACGGCGTAGTTGTTCTTAGTTTAATATTGTTGGAATACCCGGTGGTTAAAACACACTAATACGCGTTGTTGAACAAGAGTAGCACCGGTATTGCACCAATTATTGATTCTTACGTGAAGAAGGCACTACTCAATAATGGTTACGATAATTATCGCTCGATATTTTATTGAGTTAATAATTCTTTGCGTTGATATTTTATATTCGTTGTTGTTTCAATAATTGTCATTACAAGATCTTTCATTATCGAAGCAATAATTCATATTATCCGAATAATATTATTAGATAACATTATTGGCAATGTCTAGAAAGTTACATCTAAGGAGAGGTTTGGTCATCTAATCAAGGCTTGCCAAGAAGAAGAAATTCTTATTGGAAAGCCCCTCTTTCTGGGAGCGCACTTCGGTTGTCAATATTGTGATTACGTAATATTATTTGTGAATAATTAATTATTGATTTATATGATGAGGAAAATATTGATTTTATGTGGATATAGATGGAGAAAATTTTTAAAATGACAATTGTTGAAAATTAATATTTTATCTTTTTCGATAAAATAATTCATTTAAATATATTATTTTAATAATATATTAATGTGATGATATTTTACAATGAATGTGGGATATATGAGTATATGAGGAGGAAGAGTATTTTGTGGCATTAAATGTTTAACACATTTTTTGTGTGTTGGTGGACACAATTATTATTGGTAGAATTTGATTATAGCACTTTGTAAAATCGCCTGTTTGTGGATTTGGTCGATTTTTGTTTGGAATTTGGAAAAACTTTCTTCTGCAAAGTTGTAGAGAATTGAATTTCCTATAAAAACTCATGAGATTCGAATTTTCTGATGAAAGGGCTATTTATTATGAATTATTGAAGTTCAAGCTTCAAATAATTGATTTTGGGAGTTTAAATTATTTTGTTAAGAAAAACGTTTTTTGTATTTTTTTGGACATCATTAACATGTGTGGCTGGTGTTTTGACCAAAAGGTGGGCTAAGGAAAATTTGTATAATTATATTAATATTATATTAAATTTTCGCTTTGGTGTTCTAAGCATTTTCCTATAAATAGGTGCTTAGGTTAGAATTGAAAATCACACCGTAACCCAAGTTTTCTCTATTTCTCTCGATATTTTGAGCGTATTCTTGTGAGTATTTTGAGTATACTTTGAGTATTGCTAGGCGGTGCAAGTTCCTTCAAAGACTATATCTTAGATTCTAGCTAGAAGTACCGATCTTTCGAGGTAAGGGATATTATTTTTTTTTTGTAATGATATTATTTCTTCAATATCATTATCTTTGAAATGTTGATCTCAAGTTTTTATCAAATTTGGAACTTTTTCATATCGGGGGTTACTATTCATGAGTTCTTATTCACGAGTTACTATTCATGAGATTCTTATTCACGAGTTCTTATTCACAGTACTATTATTCTGTAAGCGTGAAGATGTTTTTGTGGAATTTCTATCTTTTGGTGTCTGAGTTACTTATTCACGATATCGGACTATTCACGATATCTGACACTATTCACGATACTCTGGTGACTATTCAATAGAAAAATAAAATTTCTTCTTTTCGTCTAAAAACATCTATTCGGATACTAACTCGATTGTATCCATGTTTTGATCATTCTTGAATTTTACACCACTATGATTATTTTTTGAGGTATTTTTGGACGTGGATAAAACCAAGTATTTAATCCTTAATCCTTAATCCTTGTCATTTTGTTTCCTTTGGATTCGTTTCTTTAAAAAATATTTTTCATCATCCTCAGTCTTAAATGATGATATTATGGAATATCTTTGGCCTGTAGTGCAAAGATGAATGATTTCTTAAGAATATCTTTGGCCTGTAGTGCAAAGATGAATGATTTCTGAAGAATATCTTTGGCCTGTAGTGCAAAGATGAACAGGTGTTGAGATGAACATGACCGATTGATTAATATCTTTGGCCTGTAGTGCAAAGATGAGCAGTGTTTAAATGAACATGACCAACTGATGAATATCTTTGGCCTGTAGTGCAAAGATGAATATTTGATTCCAGATGTATATTGATTGATGTTACAGGGATAAAATATTGATGATGGACTGTTAAATTCATAGATTATAGTAGATTTCATTCTCTACGTAACTCTTCTATGAATTATTATTTCAATGCGAATATTGATCTGAAACTTGTTGTCTATTGTATTCTCATCAGATTCTTCCTGTTGAAGACTAACGATAATTTGTTGTATATTATCTTAGTCATAATATTCTTCTTCGGGCTAGTTGAGCTCACCCTTTTCCTTGTTGTTCCATTTTTCTTCTCGGAGGCGAGAATATAGCGAAGTACGAGTTAGGGTATGGAATGAAGGTTTTAGAAAGGATTGTTTAGTAGTCCTCACCATCTTTGTAAAATAATGAATCAATAATGTGATGAGAATTTATTTGAGTATAGATATTGTCAGAAGATAATATTTGTATTCAAACTCCGCAGATTTCTTGTTGTAATAATAAAGTTGTAGTTGTTTCTGTACCATGTATTTGGCGACTCAGAATGGGTGTTGTGTATACCTATTTTGGGGGCGTCACACTTTTCCTTGTTGTTCCATTTTCTTCTCAGGAGGCGAGAATGTAGCGAGTACTAGTCGGGGTATGGAATGAAGGTTCTAGAGAGAGTTGTTTAGTAGTCCTCACCATTTTTGTAAAATAATGTATCAATAATTATGATGGGGATTTATTTGCGTGTGGATATTGCAGAAGACAATATTATATTTAAACTCATGATATATATATATTGTCGTATTTCACACGACATTTGTATTATTGAAGTTGTAGTTTGTTTCTTGTACCATGTATTTGGCGACTCAGAATGGGTGTTGTGTATACCTATTTTGGGGGCGTCACAATGGACGTCCTGAAACTGGTCGAACTATGACATCACACCCAGTTGGTGGTAAGTAGTCATGCTGTAATAACCCGATATTTTCTATATATTTAAATCAGAAATTTTGTGTATATTTTTTTTAAAGGTGGGAATACGTGCAAGGTAAATTATATGTATATATGTGATAAATAAAATTTATTTATTACATGAATAATTTCAAATAATTTTCTTAGAATTGTTGACCATTATAAATTATATTTTTATAATTAATTTTGTAGTAAAAATATTTTTATTATTTATTTTCCATGAAAATATGATTATATATTATTTAAATAATATATGAAATGATTATTGGAGTTATTATAATTACTATTTTATTATATGAATTTTAGTTCAAATTATTTAAGTTAATTTTTTAACTTAATTAATAATGTTATATTTGTAAGAAAAATCAAATATGAAATCCAAACCCTAATTTTGGATTTTAAACAAGGAATGAGAATAATAATAAAATATTTTTTTTATTTCAGTGTTATAAATATGTACTGTATGTATAGACTGATAATGGTTGGTCAATTATGGTGTAACAGTAAAAAACCTAGTATTACTATGTTAAAACCTAATTTAAAACTCATTTACGAGCTTTAGACTGTTATTTAATCACGATAATGTGATCAATGACCGATATTATAGGAAAACCCTTTATTATTGGAAACCCTAGTTGTTAATTAAAAACCCTAATTTCCCAATTTAAAACCCTAATTGCCAATTTATTAACCTAATTGCTAACTTAACAAGCTAAATTATAATTTATAAATCTTAAATCCTAATTTCAATATCTTATGTAATTAGGAAACATAATGTGATTATGAAACTCTAATTGTCCATTTTTAGAAACTTACTTTTTACTATTTTAAACCCTAAATAAAAAGCCTAGAAAATTAAATTTTTGAAAACCATAGGGTTAAACCCTAAGGGTTTGACAAGATTGCATTTTTGCCATTAAAATCAACAGTTAAGTGACCGAATTACCTTTTTGCATTATTGAAGCTAGCTTGTCAAATTGGCTAATGCTTTAGTTGGTGAACTACCCTAAGCTTAGCCATGTGCCTACAAACTCTACAATTCAGCCATTTTCCAGCCAAATCCATTGCATACAAGTTATATATAGAGATCAAGAGAGAGAAATGTTCATTATTTAGTTCATTTTTACACCAACTCTCATCCAAGACCATCTCTCTCTAAAACCCACGAAATATATTAGTGGGTCAGTCCCAAAAGATAGCCCCACTATCACTCATAACCAATCAGAAGCTTAGAGTAAAGAATTTGTTCATAAAGGTATAAACCCTAACCCAGAAATCTGAACTTTGATTCCATGTTAGATCTTATGTTTTTATGTTTAAACATGTTGTATGTAGTGTATATTGATGATCTGGGTTACTAGATGTTAGATCCATAACATCTATAGGCTCGAATTTGATGTTTTTCAAAATCTGGAAAATTTTTAAAATGATGTCTGACAACAAATGTCAGACCCCATAGATCTCAGTCCGTTATGTGTTTTTGTGTTTTAAAGGTTTGTTTGTGTAGTATGTCATGTGGTCTTTAATCTGGACTTTAAATCATGCTTAGATCATGTGTATATTTCAAGTTATGGAAGGTCAAACTGCGTTGACCGACCATGACTTGCTAATTTCTGGGTAACCCAGAACTTGCCCATAAAGCTCTGACAGCAAGTTCATGGGCCCAGATCTTGCTTGTTCTTATTACTTTGATTCTGCTGTTGTATCTAGATTGTTGTATGGTATATGGACTACAGATTTGTGTCTTTAAATCACATATATAACCTATAAATTTGATGTAATGACTGGTCAAACTAGCTAGCTCGTTCACGAACTCAATTTTCTAGGAAACCCAGAAAACTCAAGAACATCCTTTCTGACATGGTTTGACTAGATGCTATGTGACATCCCCAAATCCAGGTCCTAATCACCACAGATCAGGTATAATCATTCTACAACTATTGCGAAAGATATAAACATAAATTGTTTATATATTAAATTTTACACACTATTCCCCAAGGTCGAGTAACCTTAACTTCACTACTACAAAGTATTAAATAGACAACACTTAAACTACAACGTTTTTTATAAAAACGTTGCTGTATTTTTTTACAACGTTTTTAAAAAAAACGTTGTAGATATATATACAAAAACATTATCTATTTAAAAGGACATTTTTTTGTTTTAACTAGATAACGTTTTTTTAAAAACGTTCTTTATCAAAAAAAACACGTAGCTCTAACAGAACATTTAAAATTACGCGGAAGTGAAAACACGGAGCTCTATCAATATGTTTTCTCCTATTTTGCCCTAGCCGCTCCTCAGCCTCTTCCCTCTTGCCTCTCGACTGTCGGGGGGAAAGTGATGAGCTGCTTTTCTTTGTTTCTCTCCCGCAGTTTGTAGATGGTATTGTAGTCGAATCTGGTGTCGTCGGCTTCCACGAGCGAGTTGAAGGTGTTTTATTTGAAGATGAAGGGGATATTGCAGTGACAGAAAAAAGAGGGGGTTTAGAGATTGAGGATGGTGTGTTCAACTCGAATTTTAGTTCCGTATCCTATAACGCCATTAAATTCCTATAATTCGTGGTTCTTGAGCTCTAGATTTCTTAGAGGAAAGCTCAAATCTAACCTAAAATGGTGATCGATATTATTGGGTCGTACAGGAAATGGAGTCTACTCACAGCCCCACCTATAATATTGGGCAAAATCGTCGGCACTGTGATCGTTTGCGACTTTCTCTTTCGTAAAACTGTACGATATATTTCTCTCTTAATTTCAAACCCTAGATTTCTTTTACCGATTTCGATTTGATTTGGCATGTTTCATAATTTTCCCTTCTATAATCTATATATTGTGTTATTCTTATTGTCATTTTCCACAGTAGTCTTGTGGCATTCACTCATCTTGTCTGTAAGACTGTAACTCAATAGTAATATTTTAATTTTAAGTACTGGGTTGCTAAGTTAGGCTTGGAGTTTCGTAAGGTAGCAATATATAGTTGAATTTGTCTTTATTGAGTTTTATCTTACATTAATTTTCAGTTTCATTTCATTTTTGTGTATCTTTTCAAGATTCAAACAGAGTTCTATAATTTTATATGGAACATGCTTAGAATTTCATTGTAATTTGGGAAATGTATATGGTTTGTCAAACTTTATGGAGTCTATGATAAATTAACACAGTAGGATGAGCGATTAGAGCTGTAGAGCATTTACAATAACGATTGTTCTAATTTTAATGTTTTGAATCATGACATATTTTGGGATGGTACCTAACCTTGACAGTATTTATGTAATGATTGGTGAAAAAATAAATCTACGTATCAAACCGTGGGTCTGAACCCAGTGTGAAATGAACCAGCTTTCATTCAAATTTTTGCTCATGTGAGCAATAATAATTGGAAACAAATCGATATTCATTAAGCTATTGAAATTACTTTAAACATTTTGTTAGCCTTTACATTAGAATTGGATATTGATAGTTTAAACAGTCATCAGGATGTCACTCACTAAAGGAACAAAGTTACCAGAATGTGTACCCATATAACTGGTGTTCTGCTGCCTAATTTGCTAAAATTGATGTTGCTCAGAGTATGGTGCTCTTACCTCCTCCCGGGCACTACCCAAACAGTACAAGAGATGAAATATATTGGCATTGTACTGAGGTTTCTTGTATATTATTTGAATCTGTCAATCTAATATTTGCTGGCATGTTATTAATGTAGGGTGTTGCCCCTAAACCATAGCTAAGGAAGGAAGGCACGACGTCATCGAACAAGTAGAGAAATAGAAAAGCAATATGTGCATCTTGACTGTGAGATAAACTTTGTTTGGGCTTCCTGTTTGTTGCGTATGTCAGTTGCAAATGTACATTTAAAATTTCCATCTTTTACATGAAGTTTTAGTTAAAATGCATCTGTTACATCTTGCATCACTCTCGGAAATACTAAAATGTAAGTTTTTTGTATGTTTTTCTAAGTAATCATAGTTGTTTACGTACCGAGGTTGGATTTTGCTACTTTTCAGGTATATGTAGGTATTTTAGGAATTCTTCTAGATCATTGCCTATTCTTCAATTACCTATTTGTGCAATTCCTTTGGGCACCTGGGTTCCAAAAATTGGAGAGGCAAATTGACGACCATTATCGATGTTGAGACCAAGTACCTCTCTTAATGCAGCATTAAATTTGTTAGTCCCAAGGTTTTCTTATTGTTTGATAACAATTTGTTTGCTTAAACGAAAAATATTTTCAAGACCATTCTCTTGGAAAATGACTTAAAGTGAAACATATGTTTCCCTGTTATTGTAGTTACTTGGGAGCACCTTTTTTTGGGTGGAAAATCCCTTGGATCTTACTAAATTATTTTTTAAATTTTGCTTTGTTTTACTTGTCAAAAAGAAAAAATAAGTTGAGTTGTTTTGGATGAATTTAATAGCATGCATTATTTATGCTTCCATTTAGCATGACATCTTTTCTTAGCTTAAAGAAGAATATTTTAATAGAGAGATTACAAAGTAGAGGTGGACAAATTGGCCTAACAGATTTGATTTTTGAAACTCTAGTGACTAGTTCTCATGATGAATAGGTATGATTTATTTGGTGCCTTCACGAATTATATTTATAGCCATTGAAAAATCGACTTAATTATAAAAGAGAGAAAATACATCTTTTCCACATTTGTACATTAGTGGGGATTCATTCTGTAGCCGCTGAGTCCACTTCATTGTATGCAAGTGCAATCAGATGATCAAAAGAAGTTGCTAATAATTTTAACTTGTAATTTTTTTCTTTAGGACTAGGTTCTCAAATCCTTTAAATGAAATAATTTCAAATAAACCAATATCAAATTTTTAACAAGCCCACAGGATAGCAAATCGTTTCCGCTCTATATCTCCATTTTCTAATTCTTACCTACAACGTCTTTACTTTTGCAGCTCAAGTTAGTTCAGTTCCAATAGTGGATGATAATGACACACTATTGGATGTTTACTCTCGAAGGTAAGCTGTGGTTCTAATATAATTTGGACCCCTGCCTTGCTGTCAGTGACCAATTGAACTGATATCTGGTGTTTTTTTCTCTTTAAAGTTGCATACCATATTGAACTGACATATGTTTTTTTCTCTTTAAATTCTGATGTCCAAACAGCAGTCATGAATTTGAAGAAACTCTAGTATGTGGAAAACTCTAGTGTGTATATATTTTTGTTGAAATGGGTTTCTTGACTATTGTGATAATACAGTTGAACATAAGTAAATTCCATGAATTGATTTAGCTTTCAAACACTGGGGGAAGACTTATAATTGCTTCTGATGGTATCTGGGATGCCTTATCATCTGATATGGCTGCTCAAGCTTGCCAGGGATTACCTGCTGAGCTTGCTGCAAAGCTGGTTGTTAAGGTGAGGACTAGACAGACAGTGACCGTATAATCTGGTAATATAGTATATATTGATATAATTTTTTCTCTAGCAGTGTGAGCATGTTTGGTTTCATTTGCGGTGTTATTGTTATAGATGTGTAAAAGATATGAAGTAAAGATAGAGAGAGTTGGTAGGTGTTTGGAGATAGGTAAGTTTGTTTTAATTCTGGTTTGTGCACAGCTGTTGAACTGACTGACCAAAGAACAAATATTGCACTTGTTTATCAAATCTGATATTGCACTTGTTTATCAATTCGATATTGCATGACAGCATGTGCGATTCTCTAACAATTTTCAGTATCCGATTTCAAAGTTGGTTACTCTATATGATTTGAATGGAAAATATATATCCCGCTTTTTTTTCTTAAAAATGTAGGTATACATCAGCGTTGTGTAAGGGTGTCAAATAGATGACACCCTTAACCACAACGATTTTTTCCTGATCGAAAACAACAACGTTTTTTCCACGTATTCTATTTTGTGACGCCCCCAAATATCGAGTCGCCAAAAAAATACAACAAATACAATCTTTAATATACAACAAGAGAAGCTATGTGTTTAATACAAATACTATCTTCTAGACAATATCCACTCTCGAGAATAAGTCCTCATTACATTTATTATCACACTATTTTATAGAATAGTGAGGGACTACTAAGACACCATCTCGGACCGTCACTCGGTTCCCGCTAGTCCGGCTACGTTCTCATTTCTGAAGAGAACGGTGAAAGAAAGGGTGAGCTCAACTAGCCCGATAAGAAATATTATGACTAAGATAATGAGAATAAATTATCATTAGTCTTCAACAATGTTAAAGCGATAAAATATAATAGACATCAAGTTTAGCTGCGGTTGAACAAGCAATCCATTAAAAAGTCAAGTAGAGAATAAAATCTACTATCTTTTATGATTTAAAAGGTTTTCATCACTTTTATCATTTGGGACTCGACAATAATAATCCATATCATCCTGCACTACGGCGAGAGGATATTCATTAGTATCACGACCACAAATTATCCATGCACTACTGGGCGAGGATATTAGTGTATTCATCGATAGTCGTGATCATATGCCAACAACTATCCATCGATCCACTACAGACGATGAGGACTTTTACCACATCATTTGTAACATTACGGTCATGATTACAAGAATAATCACAGTCATAATCATACCAAGTCCATCATATACTTCTGAGGCCACGAGATGACTTTCAAAAAAAATATAAACATGAGGATGATGACAATGATATAAGAAATTCAATAAAACAAGTTCAAGAATTAATTTATCCGAGAAACTAATACGCGTCAAATTGTTAACATGATACTTCTTTTGTAGAGTAAAATTCAAGAATGCTCGGAAGAATATTTCCATGAAAAGATCTTTGGATGAAGCGAAATATCGAGGATATTCCACTAATTTCATGGAGTATAGAAGTCAAAACTTTAACCAATTTGAGTATAATAAAGAATGGAATAACAAAAGAAATCACCGGGCATGCGATAGGCGCATTGCGAGGTTATTCCAACGAGAATAATAAATAACGGAACCGGTCCGGCGTAAAATGCATGAATGGATATTCCAGCGAGAATAATAAAAAGCGGAACAGTGCAGAATAATAAAAAGAGATATTCAAGAGAATAATAAAAAAATGAAGTCGTAAAAAGCATGACAGGATATTCAGCGAGAATAATAAAAATGTAATAATAAAGACGAGGATAAGAATGGAATAATAAAGAATTTCACCAAGAAGAATTTCACCAAGTATAGGGTAGCAGCGTATCTGAGTTATTCAATAGAATGATAAATAATGGAATAATGAAGTTCTCTTTATGAATACAAAAGAAATAATACCCTTACCTTAGAAAGAAAATCTTTGGATATAGGAGTAGTGAAGTAGCGAACTTTTTTTCTTCTTTCTCTCTATAGTTTCTCTCTACAGAGTTTTGATAAATTCGTGAAATTATGAAGGAATGAGCTTCTATTTATAGAAGAATGGAATACGCATAGTAACTAATTCATGAATGGTCAGATTGATTTATTTTTAATCGAGACGGTCAGATTTAAAGCAAAATATTTTAAATAAAATATAATATATTCTATTATATATATAATATATATATATATAATAATAATAATAATAACTCCTCAGTATAAGTATGCCTCAAATTTCTTCCCCTCCCAAAGACTCAATATATATATATATATATATATATATATATATATATATATATATATATATATATATGGCACCTTTTATATATATATATATATATATATATATATATATATATATATATATATATATTATAATAATAAACTCCTCTAGAACAAATTATCAACATAATGCTTTGTTTGAAAAGTTTGGCCACTAAGTCCAAGTCTTTGAAAAATAATGCATCTGCCAAAATCCACAAAACCACCACCATTCACCCACATATATTATATAAATATATAATATATATATATATATATATATATATATATATATATATATATATAATAAAATAAAAGCGAGATAATAACTCTCGACTATTTTGAAAAATGGGTAAATGGGAGATCCATAAATACTTCATAAAAAATCCCTTCAATATTTTTTAACAACATTTATCATCATTATTATAATTCACAATATTAATCGACCGAAGTCGTTTCCTAAGAAAGAGGGGCTTTCAATAAGGATTTCTCCTATTGCGTATAATTAGGTGATCAAACCTCTCCTTTGAGAACTTACTAGACATCGTTAATATTGCAAATAATAATATTAATAACTTTGTCATCTCAATTATTGATTTAATAATATATAAAATATTGACAATAATTGAATAAAACTATGTGACTTCTCACGTAAGTATTAATAATCAATACTGGTGACTTGTTACTATCCAACCGCGTATTACATGTACTTTTTACTAAAGAGTAGTTCAGCGGTATTAACGGTAAAACTTTCGCCGTTATTTTCATAAAAAATATTTTTGTCGTTTTCTCAATCAAATGATAATAATAATTAGTTGTAGGGTCCACCAATGATTGTCTTTGTAAATACGAATATTCCTGTTAAAGCGAATATTCCCAGAGCCAATCGAATATTATATAACAACTTGTGTACTTTGCAAAATTTATAAATATTACCCACAACTATAACATTATATCAAATTTATTCCATAATATTCAAAAATGATATTTATAGAAAATTCATTTTTATTCATAAAAGTTGAGGGTCTTACAATCTCCCTTCTTATGAAATTTTGCCCTCAAAATTAAGTGCATTACGGTATGTCGAAGAGGTAAGGATACCTTGATTTCATTTGATTCTAACTCCCGGTCATTTCCTCAACATCGTGGTTCCTCCATAAAACTTTGACTTGAGGTATAACTTTGGGGCGTAGAATATGTTCCTTCTTATCAAGATTTGAGCAGGAACCTCTTCATACGTTAAATCTTCCGCTATTTCATCGGTTCTAACTTTCGATAATGTGGTTTGGGTCTTTCACATATTTACGTAACATGGATATATGAAAAACATTATGAACACGAGACATACTTGGCGGTAAAAGCAAGTCATAGGCTACAGTCCCTACTCGATCGAGGATTAAAAATGGGCGATGAATCGAGGATTGAGCTTTCCTCTCTTTTCAAATCTTGTAACTCCTTTCCATGGAGCAACACGTAATAACACATGATCTCGATATCGAATTTCACGTCCTTTCGATGAAGATCGGCATAACTCTTTTTATCGGTCTTGTGAGGTTTTTATCGTTGTCGTATCGTTTGAATCTTTTACGTAGTCATACGTACCAACTCGGTCCCAACAACGTTGCTTCACCCACCTCATCCCGGCATCTTTGGAGAGCGACACTTTCTTCCATCTGGCGCTTGAATGGAGCCATGCCGATACTTGCTTGATAATTGTTGTTGTAGGAAAATTCCACCGATGGTAAGAACTTATCCCAACTTCCCTTGAAGTCGAGGACACAGAGTCTTAATAAATCTTCGAGTTTGAATAGTCCTCTCGATTGTCCGTCAAATTCGAGGATGATATGCTGAACTAAATCGTAAATCCGTGCCCATAGCTTTTTGCAAACTAACCCAAAATCGTGAAGTGAATCTTGGGCCTCGATCAGAAACTATGGATACTGGCATACCATGCGGTCTTATAATCTCGTTTATGTATATATGAGCAAGACGTTCAAGTGTATAAGTTTCTTGTATTGGTAAGAAATGAGCAGACTTGGTCAATCTATCAACAATGACCCAAATTGCATCTATGCCTTGAGAAACCTTGGGAAGACCGATGCTTGAAATCCATGGTAATGTGCTCCCACTTCCATTCTAGAATTTCAAGTGGTTGCAATGGACCTTTTGGTACTTGATGCTCCGCCTTGACTCGTTGACAAGTTAGACACCTTGAGATAAACAACGCTATATCTCTCTTTATATTGTTCCACCAAAATGTATGTCGAAGATCATGATACATTTTGGTACTCCCGGGATGGATTGCAAACGGTGTGTTGTGCGCCTCCATCATGATTTTATACTTTAAATCGGTCGTTAGGAACACAAAGTCTGGAGTTGACTCAAAGTATTCCTTCTTCATCGATTCTTGCTTCGGCGTAGCACCTTCTTGGACTTTTCTTCTCTCATACGCATCGGCTCCAGTGCGTAGTTTGAGCGACTTTAACTTTATCAATTAAAGTCGGTTCTACTCGTATATTTGCCATCATCACATGGGTCCTGAGTCTTTAACTCTATCTCCATCCTTTGCAAGTCACACAAAATGGGCCTTTGCGTTGACAATATCGCTTTTCGTACGCATATGATCTTTTTACTCGATCGTTAGCTACCACGTTCGCTTTTCCAGGATGGTATTGGATAGTATGATCATAATCTTTCAATAGTTCAAGCCAAGCGTCGTTTGTCGCATATTGAGTTCCTTTTGAGTGAAGAAATATTTGAGGCTTTTATGATCCGTAAAGATCTCCACTTTCTCCCCATACAAGTAATGCCTCCAAATCTTTAGTGCAAAAATGATGGCTTTACTTGACTCTAGATCATGAGTAGGATAATTCCTCTCATATTCTTTGAGTTTTCGTGAGGCATAGGCTATGACTTTCCCATGTTGCATGAGAACACATCCTAACCCTTTGCTGAAGCATCTTTGTAGATGACAAATCCCCTCGAGGCGGATGGTATTGTCGAGAGCAGTCTTTGAAATGAGTCTCCTCTTGAGTTCTTGAAAACTCTTCTCACATTCCTCGCTCCAGCCAAACTTTGTATCTTTTAAGTCAATTTGAGTTAGTGGAGTAGCGATTCGAGAAAATCCTTCCACAAATCTCAGATAATAACCCGGCTAAGCCCGAGAAAGCTACGTACTTGATCATTGATTTAGGTTGCTCCCGACTTTGAATAGCTTCAATCTTTCTTTGGGTCAGCAGATATTCCATGACTTGATACCACGTGCCCAAGGAATGCTACTTCCTCAAGCGAACTCGCATTTCTTCAACTTGGCATAAAGCTTATATTCACGAAGCTTTTGGAGTATCGACCTCAAGTGTTGCTCATGATGATCTTCGGGTTTTGGAATATATGAGGATGTCATCGATAAAGCGACCACAAAGTGATCCAAATATTCCTTGAATACTTGGTTCATCATATCCATGAAGGCATCAGGTGCATTAGTTAATTCAAAAAACATGACTTGGAATTCATAATGCCCGTACCGAGTTCTGAAAGTCGTCTTTAGAATGTCATCGGTTCTAATCTTCAATTGGTGATATCGGAACGAAGATCGATCTTTGAAAAAATTTGGCTCCTTGCAAATTTGGTCAAACAGGTCATCAATACGTGGCAATGGGTACCTATTTTTGATGGTGACATGATTGACTCCGATAATCAATACAAAGTCGCATACTCCCATCTTTCTTCTTCACGAATAGAGCAGGAGCACCCCGAGGAGAAGTACTAGGATGAATAAAGCCGATGTCTAACAATTTCTGCGGTTGGGTCTTTAACTCCACGAAGTTCAATAGGAGCCATTCGATATGGGGCTTTGGAAATGGGTTTTGTCTCTGGGTTCAAGGTCGATAAAAATTCAATTTCATGCTCTGGGGGTAGGCGGGGAAGTTCTTGAGAGAATCGTCGGGAAATTAATTAACAATAGAAATATCATTCAAAAGCGGCGTATTTTTGTTTAGATCCGTGACATGAGCTAAGAAAGCTTGACATCCATTTTCAATAAGCGAATAGTTTTATGGCTTGAGATAGCGGTGATTGATTTTAATGGTTTGGTTGCTTGAATTAGCATAATAGGTTGATTAGGAATATGAAAGCTAACAACCTTACGAAAATAATCAATTTTTGCATGATGAGTAGTTAACCAATCAATCCTAGAATTACGTCAAATGCAAGTATTTTCAATGAAATAAGATCGACAAGTAATGTGAGGGTGCGATTTGAACCAAACAAGACTTATAAGCAATGGATGTAATGAAGGTTTCTCCCAATGGAGTTTCAAATAGATAAGTCGAAGTCTAATTTCTCGAGTCAAATTTAAGCGTTGAGCGCAAGTAGGAGAAATAAAAGAATGGGTAGAATCGGTATCAAATAAGGTATAAACTTCGCTAGAGTTTATGATAAGCTTACCGTGATGACCTCGTTCGGGTTCCTTGCTTTACGGGAGGTCACGACAAAGCGCTCTCCTTGCACTACTGGCTTTGACTTTTTGGGACGTCCTTTGGTGCCTCCATCTAGCTGAACTTGTCTTTTGGTGAGCGACAAAATCGGGCTAGGTGACCTTCTCTTCCACAATTATAACATGCTTTGGATGGGCATCATGAAGTTTGGTGATGTGTCCCTCCCCTCGCATTTGAAGCATATGATAGGTGGTCGTTCTCCTTCCTTAATAGCAGGTCTTTGGTCTTGGCGTCTTTCCATCATTGTTGAATCTCCTCTTCTTGAAATGTCCATTCTTATTATTTTGGCCATGATTACCACCAGAAGTGGTTACCATTTACGGCATGTTGATTCCCTCCATGCTTATTGTCAAGCCGATGGCTGCTATCACTAGTATTATCATTTTTGCAACTGCTCTCTCTTTTGGTTGGGTTGACTCATTATCGCGCTCAATAATTGAGCTCTATTAACAACATCCGAATACAAAACACGGTTTATGAGAGATAAGATATTGGCGTATCTCGGGTTTCAAACCTCTTAGAAACATTCGCGTCATTCTCTCCTCATTATCAACCAAATGGGACGAAACAGGGACAACTTTCGGCGAACTTGGCTCCCGTCTTTGCGACACGTCATGTTGTTTTGCTCGACTTGATGAACTCTACCTCTTTCATGTAGCGAATACTTTTGGGAAAGTACTTGTCGTTGAATAATTCTTGGAACTTCTCCCAAGTCATCTTGGTGCGGCGGGTTGAGTACGTTTCTGATTCCCACCGATAATCTGCCTCTACACAAACATGAAGGTGGCAAAGGAACCTTTTGCTCCTCAAAGCATCCCAAGACATCAAATATCTTGCGGATCTGCTTTATCCACGTCTCGCCTTAAGTGGTTTTGGCTCTCAAAAAACTCGGTGGTCCCAGTTCCTTGAAGCGCTTAGCGGTGGCCGTCGAGAGTTGCCGGTGTTTCCACTGCATTTTGGGCGAGGGCCGCTCTTTGCGATGTTGCATGAATTGCATAAAGCCTCTGAACATTCCATCGTTCATCATTTGGTCGGTGTTGTTGTTTGCTTGAGATTTGTCGCCTTCACGATGCACATTATCACGATTATTGATCTGTGGAGACTCAGCGGTCTCTGTGCTCCATTGATGTTCTCAACATTCTCGGATGCCATTTTCAAACAACGCCACAAAACAAGGGTTAATTAACATATCACATATTATCCCTATATTACGACAGACCAATTAAATACCAAAAAAACTTAGGTAGGTCATACTAGCGAAGAATTTCCGTCTCTCCCTCCTAGTTCTTGTCTCACATCTCGGCCGGGGATCATATCCTAAGCTTTGATACCAGCTGTGGCGCCCCCAAAATAGGTATACATCACCTATTACGAGTAGCCAAAAAAACATGGTACAGAATACAAATACAATCTTTAATATACAACAAGAGAGCTATGTGTTTTAATACAAATATTGTCTTACAGACAATATCCACTCTCGAATAAGTCCTCATTACATTTATTATCACACTATTTTATAGAATAGTGAGGGACTACTAAGACACCATCTCGGATAGTCACTCAGGTTCCCAGAGCTAGTCCGGCTACGTTCTCATTTCACAAGAGAAAAGTGAAAGAAAGGGTGAGCTCAACTAGCCCGATAAGAAATATTATGACTAAGATAATGCGAGAATAAATTATCATTAGTCTTCAACAATGTTAAAGCGATAAAATACAATAGACATCAAGTTTAAGCTGCGGCGAGAACAAGCAATCCATTAAAAAGTCAGTAGAGAATAAAATCTACTATCTTTTATGATTTAAAGGTTTTCATCACTTTTATCATTTGGGACTCGACTTAATAATAATCCATATCATCACACTCTACGACGAGGATATTCATTAGTATCACGACCACAAATTATCCATGCACTACGCCGAGGATATTCGTGTAGTCATCATCGATGGTCATGATCATGCCAACAAGCTGTCCATCGATGCACTACGGGCCGATGAGGACTTTTACCACATCATTTGTAACATTACGATCGTGATTACACAAGAATAATCCACAGTCATAATCATACCAAGTCCATCATACTACTGGGCCACGAGATGACTTTTAACAAAATATAAACATGAGGATGATGACAATGATATAAGAATTCAATAAAACAAGTTCAAGAATTAATTTATCCGAGAAACTAATAACGTCCAAATTGTCAACATGATACTTCTTTGTAGAATAAAATTCAAGAATGCTCGGAAGAATATTTCCATGAAAGATCTTTGGATGAAAAGCAAATATCAAGGATATTCCACTAATTTCATGGAGTATAAAGTCAAAACTTTAACCATTTGAGTATAATCTGAGAATGGAATAACAAAAGAAATCACCGGGCATGCGATAGAGGTTATTCCACAAAATAATAAATAACGGAACCGCATAGATAGGTTATTTCAATAGAATAATAAATAACGGAACCGGTCGGCGTAAAAGCGCACAAACAGGATATTCAACAGAATAATAAAAAGCGGAATAATGCGGCGTAAAGATATGAACAAGGATATTCAACGAGAATAATAAAAAAGCGGAAACGAGGTAAAGGGATATTCGAGGCAGGATAAAAGAATAATAAAGAATGGAATAATAGAAGAATTTCACCAAGTATAGGGTAGCTGGCGCGTATATGAGGTTATTCAACGAGAATGATAAATAATGGAATAATGAAGTTCTCTTCATGAATACAAAAGAAATAATACCCCTTACCTTAGAAAGAAAAATCTTTGGATATAGGAGTAGTGAAGTAGCAAAACACTTTTCTTCTTTCTCTCTATAGTTTCTCTCTCTAGAGTTTGATGAATTAAGTAAGAAATTATGAAGGAATGAGTTTCTATTTATAGAAGAATGGAATTTGCATAGTAACTAATTCATGAGCGGTCCAGATTGATTTATTTTTAATCGGACGGGTCAGATTTAAAAGCAAAATCTTTTAAATAAAATATAATATATTCTATTTATAAAATATATATATATATATATATATAATCGTAACTCCCTCGTGATTGCCTCAAATTTCTTCCCCTCCCACTTGCACTCAATCATACATATATATATATATATATATATATATATATATATATATATATATATATATATATATATTATAATAATAAACTCCTCTAGAACAAATTATCAACATAATGCTTTGTTTGAAAAGTTTGGCAACTAAGTCCAAGTCTTTGAAAAATAATGCTTCCTGCCAAAACCACCACCATTCACCCACATACTTATATAAATATAAATATATATTATATATATCGTATATATATATATATATATATATATATAATAAAACAAAACTAAGATAACTTTCTCCGACTATTTTGAAAAATGGGTAAATGGGAGATCCATAAATACTTCATAAAAAAATCCCTTCAATATTTTTTAACAACATTTATCATCATTATTATAATTCACAATATTAATCGACCAGGTCGTTCCCAGGAAAGAGGGGCTTTCCAATAAGGATTTCTCCTTATTGGCGCGCGTGCAATTAGGTGACCAAACCTCTCTTTGACAGAACTTCTAGACATCGTTAATATTGCAAATAATAATATTAATAACTTTGTCATCTCAATTATTGATTTAATAATATATAAAATATTGACAATAATTGAATAAAACTATGTGACTTCTCACGTAAGCATTAATAATCAATACCGTGTGCTACTATGCAACCACGCGTATTACTGTACTTTTACTACCGAGTAGTTCAACAGTATTAACGGTAAAACTTCCACCGTTATTTTCATAAAAATTTTTTTTTGTCGTTTTCTCAATCCGACAATAATTCTGTTGTGGGATCCACCAATGATTATGCCATCGTACGAATATTCCCTGTTAAAATGAATATTCACCGACCAATCGAATATTATATAACAACTTGTGTACTTTGCAAAATTTATAAATATTACCCACAACTATAACATTATATCAAATTTATTTCATAATATTCAAAAATGATATTTATAGAAAATTCATTTTTATTCATAAAAGTTGGGGTCTTACATCAACCTTTCATACTTGATACATGCAGTACGCATAGAGTGCAATTTAATAATTCTTAGACATGACAATCAGAAATGATTAACCACGAGCATATTTGAATGAAATAACTCGAGGCCGAGTTTAAAGAAAACTTACCTGTTTGGTCGATTACGGTTACACAATTTAATAAGCTTTGTTTGAAGACCTATTATTAATTATATTTATTTCTAAGTTAGAATAATATCATCACAGTATGTAAAATAACCTAAACACATAGCACATAACCTTATAAGTCTACAACACATATAAAACTCGGTATCAAGTCAAACTATTGCAGTATGAGTTGAACCCAACACAAATCTGACATCCCGACGGTCTAGTCAGACTATTCACGAGTTTAAGTTCAATTAAACTCTGCCTTAACACTTAACAATTATCTTTGATAATTTTATTATCAATCAAAATAATTTTCATAGGCTTGTAATAAATTTTCAGATAATTATAACCATTTATCATGATTTTTCAATCATTTATATCGTATTTATATTATATAAATACCACATTATTCTATTATCATTAATATTTATTTAATATTAAATATTAATAAAAATCATAACACAATACTATAATATATTTATAATATTATAAAGTATTTTTATTACCTTAAAATCATATTTATATGATTTTTAAACAATTAAATTTATTATCCGATAATTGCTATTAATATTAAAATAATAATATTTTCATGGCAAAATATCAAAAGTTATATTTTATAACTCAAAATATTTTTCTAACCCTTAAATCATTTTTATATGATTTTTAAAGCATTAATTCTAATTTTCTATAATTTATTTAATATATTCATTAAATAAATTAATTACATTTAATATTAATTTATTAATGAAATTCATCATAAAATATCAAAAGTTATTAAAAATAACTTCAAATATTTTCTTATACCATAATATAATTTTTCATGATTTTCAAAGTATTAAAATCATTTTTAAATAATTTATTTAATATTAGAATTAAATAAATTAAATACCATTTATATTCTAAAAATATTAAATATTTATGAAACATTCTTAAAATAATAAAAAAAACTAATTTTCAGGCTTTAAAATAAGTTTTCATAATTTTTTATGTATTTTTAATAATTAAAAACTATTTATTACAATTTATTTAATAAAAATAATTATTTTTCTAAGAAACTGTCGCTAAAAGGCCCTATAGAGAAAAAACTGTCGCTATAGGTGTTCTCGAGGAAAACCCAGAACTTCATGTCAGACTTCGAGAGGCTTGGTTTGACCACTTATAATTTCCTATCCAAAGTGTTTCTAGGGCATGTTAAACGTTGACCGTGTAGTGTTTATGTAACACTACATGAAACAATCATTATCTCGATCATACAACAAACTAACAAGAAGATCTTGGCTTGCAAACTCACTGTCAGAGTGTTTCTGGGTTTTCCCAGAAACCCAGCAGTTCGAGTGGCCATCTTGTTACTCGATTATATACATGTTCCGATCATGTTTCATGTGATGTTAAAGTTCAAATCTATATTAGTTATGTCAAGGTACATCATTAAAACAACAGATCAGTCTAAAAACAACAGTATCACAAATTATTCTTTGATCAAACTCGATCGAAAACTTAGTCCATATGTTTTCTGGAATTTCCAGAAAATAGAAAATCATAACGGATGGACTACTTTGACCATTCACTACATCCGATCAATTGATGTTTTAAGGGATATTAAGGGCAGGATATATAGTCCACATTACAGGCTACAACATGTATATAACAAAGACCTCAAGTCTCTTACAAACGGACATAACCGGTCCTTAGAAAAACTTAACAGACACTAGTATTTGCTTTCTGGGTTACCTAGATTTCTACTCGGTCATGGTCGGTCAACCGACTTTGACCGATTATATCTTGAAATCTGGAACTCGAATAGCTTGGACTCCAATTCCACATCACAGACAACGTATCAAAGTATAGATTAAAACTCTAAAACAACAAAAATAACAAACGAACAAGAATCCGTGGCTCCTGATATTAGCTTGTCAGACCACAAAACATGTTCTTAGACAGTTTTGGAAAAACTTAACTTTTACCCACTTTGATGCTACGGATCTATGGTATATCACCTTAGATCATCATAAAACATCTTCTAGCAAGATTATAAACACTTCAACATGAATTTTGACAAAGCATACAAGATCAAAGTGTTAGCTAGGGTTTATACATTTCTAGTGCAAAGCTTTGATCTTAGATCTTTTTAACCGTTCTTGATGTTTTAGAGAGGTAATATGTGACTGATCTACTTAGCAAATTCGAAAGTCTTGGAGAGAGAGAGAGTAGGTGAGAGCTTGGATGAAAAAATAAGTAAGTTTTATGCTTTTCTCTCTCCCAAATCTATATATATTGTGACATATGCACTAGATTTGATGTATTCAGTAGATTTTGCTGGCAATTTGAAGTCACAAAGTCAACATAGTTGGTCACCTACCACAAATATACAAAGATTTGCAAGCTACTAATTAAAGAATGTGACATAAGGGCATTCTAGTCATTTTGCATACCATTTTAATTCTAAAATTGTTATTTGACGCAACCCTTAGGGTTTAACCCTTAAGGTTTAACCCTTAGGGTTAAAACCTAAGGTCTCCATAATTAACTTTTCTAGGATTTCCAGTTTAGGATTTTTGAAATATAAAATTAATATTTCAAAATTATAATTAGGATTCTATATTTATATTTAGATTTCCTAATCATAAGCTCAATCTTGCTAATTAGGATTATTATTTCCTAATTAAAATTGCTAATTTAGCAATTAAGGTCTAAATTGTACCTTAGGGTTTATAACCCACGAATTAGGGTTTTAAATAATCTTTCTAATTTAGAAATTAGGTTTCCTAATTAGATTAGGGTTTTCTAATTACTTGTAACTTGATAATTAGGATTAATATTTCCTAATTAACATTAAAATTATTACACTAACAATCAGGTTTTCCCTAATTATAAATTAGGGTTTCTAAACCAGAAATTAGGGTTTTCTAAATCAATTAGGGTTATCCCTAATTAGGTTATCATTAATAACGTTTAAACCTTATACCAGCATTTGCATTCCCAAACTAGGGTTTTCAATTTTTGAATTAAGGTTTAGAATTCCTAGAATTGAAATTAGGGTTTTGAATTCCCGGAACCGAAATTAGGGTTTCAGAACCGGTTTCTAGGGTTTCTTATCCATTGCTAGGGTTTTCTAACTGAACGTTGACGTTCTTAATATATAACTAGGGTTTTACACTGATAAAATTTGTCTGGTCAAACCTTGACCCTTAACCACATTCTGAACACATAAATGACCATATACACAGAACATATTCATGTATACTCTTAATCTTGAATAATTCACCTAAATGCTTCACTGAATTTTGAAATCCTCAAAATTCCTTCCCAAAAATATCAAACACATACACTTATTTTCTGTCTAGGTCCTAATATTGAACCTTAAATCAATCAATTAAGATTTTAAAATTTTTTTAAATTCTCAGGTTGGCACATGCACCCCTTCTTCTAAAAATTTCGTCCCCAAAATTCACCTTACACCCTAAACCATACAACTTACACCATACTGCTTACACCATTCATACACATCATCACATGCTACCCAATACACCACTCACAAGAGTAATAAATTTTCAATTGTGCTGAGGAGTCTTATAGACTATTTATCTGTCATTTTTGCAAAGGTTTTATGGAAATTCATCCGCAAACCCTCATAACTTACGGACATAGTGGGTAATTAATCCAGTATGCCCTGTACTTATTAAGTATTGTTGGTCGACTCTGTTTCTCGTCACTGCCATAGGCACAAAAAAAATTTCTCAGTCTTATTGGATTCCGCACCAAAACAATTTGGTTCGGGAATTTTCTTTCAATGAACACTTAGAGTTTTCATAAACATTTGTCTAGCTGAATCGAATAGCATAGACTCGTATCAATAATTCAATTCAATCGAATTATTTAGGTGTAGCCAAACCCCGTTGGCAATTTAAAATTTTTAAAAATATTTTTGAGAATGACGTCATGATGTCGTACTGTATTAACAGTCCGTTTGAGGATGCCTTCATTGTATGACTTTGTCATAACACATCATACAATAGTGGAATAATGATTTTTAGATCGAATTCACACTAACTATTTTTGTATTTACAACTCCATCAACTTTTTATCATCTCTGTACCAGGTTACATGGTACATGAGTGATAAATAAAATATATTTTGATATTTCAAATCATTTGCGTCTAGCCAAAATAAGTAGCATAGACTATACTTTAAACCATTCAAAAAATGATTACGACTCTACATATTTTTTATTTTTTTTAAAAGCACATAGTGCGTATTTAGCTTGATGTCAAAATTTCAAAATCTAGCATAGCTAGGAGTTTTGGAAAACTTATGTCTCCACTAATAATCATTTGCTTAAACAGTATATCTATTCCTATAATCCCCAAATCCCCATTCGCACACAACTATACCCAGTTCGTCAAACCACACTAATGAGTTCATAAACTTGCCACAATCATATGAGTTTAAGAACTTACCCTAGTCAGACCTTTGGCATCCATTCGCTGAGGGGTTCATAAATATTTCATATAACTATGAGTCAAGAATTTCACATAAGTATTACTTTTAAGAACTCATACTTAACCTTCTATCCTCTACCTATATCCTATCTATTTATTATATACATGAGAAAGGAATCACCCTCTTAACATATATATAGCAAATAGCGCGACACAAACATTTCAATGATTATCAGTGCCAAAAACTAAGTGGTTGTTACACCAAGTACAATTCCTCGCCCATACAAGGAATCATACAACTTAGCTGCTGACATGAGTTCTCAATTGAAATCCCCACCTAATCTTAACTCCCTTCTCAATACGAATTTCATTTAATCCGTATTCATAATCCTTTCCTGAATATGTACCAATTTATAGTACAACTTTCACACAACATTCTTGCTGTAATTTTCTTATCATCAAATTGATTCTTTTCCCTGATATGTCCTTATTAGATCATGGGGTGATCTCATCGTATATATTATGATTCATTTCTATATCTTAATCATTTTGTTTTACGATCTCCTATCCCTGCACTTTCAGTCGTTTAGACTCGATCTATTCATCACCACTGTTCAACTTTATTATCAAAGTAAGGGAACTATATATCTTAATAACTTACCGAGATTCATCTTTGAATCTTACCAACCAACTAACTCTATGTGAGTTAAATCTTATCCTAATCACCGCGATTATTGGTCTCAGGTATTCATACCTAAGGTTCATAACCAACAGCTTTGATACCAATTGTGACATCCCTAAATTCGGGTCCTAATCACCACAGATATGGTATAAACATTTTATAACTATTGCGGAAGATATAAACATAAATTGTTTATACATTAAACTTTACACACTATTCCCCAAGGTCGAGAAACCTTAACTTATACACAATTAATAACTTGTCTAACATATAACATTATTATCATACAATACTATTATAAATCTAGCTGCACACATTAACTTAAAGCTGAAACTATCTTTAACCTTTCCTTGTATCCGACATATTCGTCTTAATCTGTAATATTTATCATGATATAGCAAGGGTTGAGCATAAGTTTGCCCAACAAGTATAATTTTATTTGAGCATGTATCATGATTGAAAGAATTTGAATAATAAGCTGGCTATAATTCAACAATATAGTTGTGAATTAGCACGAACATACTTCTGACTGAACAAGTATTAAACATGAAAAATTATATATGGATCTAATGGTAATGAAGGTGATCAGTCTTTCATACATGATACATGCAGTACGCATAGAGTGCAATTTAATAATTCTTAGACGTGGCAATCAGAAATGATTAACCACAAGCATATTTGAATGAAACAACTGGAGGTCGAGTTTAAAGAGAACTTGTTTGTTCGGTCGATTACGGTTACGCAATTTAATAAGCTTTGTCTGAAGACCTATTATTTATTATATTTATTTCTAAGTTAGAATAATATCATCACGGTATTTAAAATAACCTAAACACGTAACACATAACCCTATAAGTCTACAGCACACATAAAACAAGGTATCAAGTCAAACTATTGCAGTATGAGTTGAACCCGACACAAATCTGACATCCCGACGGTCTAGTCGGACTATTCACGAGTTTAAGTTCAATTAAACTCTACCTTAACACTTAACAATTATCTTTGACAATTTTATTATCAGTCAAAATAATTTTCATAGGCTTGTAATAAATTTTCAGATAATTATAACCATTTATCATGATTTTTCGATCATTTATATCGTATTTATATTATATAAATACCACATTATTCTATTATCATTAATATTTATTTAATATTAAATATTAATAAAAATCATAACATAATACTATAATATATTTATAATATTACAAAGTATTTTTAATACCTTAAATTAAATTCATTATACGGTTATTGCTATTAATATTAAAATATTAATATTTTCATGAAAAAATATCAAAAGTTATATTTTATAACTCAAAATATTTTTCTAACCCTTAAATCATTTTTATATGATTTTTAAAGTATTAATTCTAATTTTCTATAATTTATTTAATATATTCATTAAATAAATCAATTACCATTAATATTAATTTATTAATGAAATTCATCACAAAATATCAAAAGTTATTAGAAATAACTTAAAATATTTTCTTATACCATAATATAATTTTTCATGATTTTCAAAGTATTAAAATCATTTTTAAATAATTTATTTAATATTATAATAAATAAAAATACCATTTATATTCAAAAATATTAAATATTTATGAAACATACTTAAAATAATAAAAAACTATTTTAGGGCTTAAAAATAATTTTTCATAATTTTTATGTATTTTAATAATTAAAAACTATTTATTTCAATTTATTTAATAAAAATAATTATTTTTCTAAGAATCTGTCGCTAAAGGGCCCTATACCAATAAAACTGTCGCTATAGGTGTTCTTGAGGAAAACCCAGAACTTCATGTCAGACTTCGAGAGGCTTGGTTTGACCACTTATAATTTCCAATCCAAAGTGTTTCTGGGGAATGTTAAACGTTGATCGTGTACTGTTTATGTAACACTACATGAAACAATCATTATCTCGATCATACAACAAACTAACAAGAAGATCTTGGCTTGCAAACTAACTGTCAGAGTGTTTCTGGGTTTTCCAAGAAACCAAGCAGTTCGAGTGGCCATCTTGTGGCTCGATTATATACATGTTCCGGCCATGTTTCATGTGATGTTAAAGTTCAAATCTATAGTAGTTATGTCAAGGTACATCATTAAAACAACAGATCAATCTAAAAACAACAGTATCGCAAATTATTCTTCGGTCAAACTCGGTCAGAAACTTAGTCCATATGTTTTTTGGAATTTCTAGAAAACAAAAAATCATAACGGATGGTCTACTTTGACCATCCACTACATCTGATCAATTGATGTTTTAAGGGATATTAAGGGAAGGATATATAGTCCACATTACAGGCTACAACATGTATATAACAAAGACCTCAAGTCTCTTACAAACGGACATAACCAGTCCTTAGAAAAACTTACAGACACTAGTATTTGCTTTCTATGTTACCTAGATTTCTACTCGGTCATGGTCGGTCAACCGACTTTGACCGATTATATCTTGAAATCTGGAACTCGAATAGCTTGGACTTGTAACGATCCGGAAATTTGGATCGTCCAGAATTTAAGTTTAAAGAATTAGTTATTAATAAAATGAATTTTTATTAATAATATTATGTGCTATGTGTTTATTAATCGTTCTAGAACTTAGGATGATTATAAGTCGGGAGGATTCTGGCTACGAGCTAGCCTGAACGAGTAATAATTTTTCAAAAAAAAAATGAAAATTTTTCGGGAACAAAAATATTTCCGGGGAAAAAGACGAAATAGGCACTATTCACCTGACGAAACTTAAGGGTTAGGGTTTGAATAACCTAAGCCTTTTCGAGAGTTCGGTATATCGAAATGACATTCCGTCGAAAGATTAGATGAAAATATATCTTGAAAAGTTAAGTAAGCCAATAAAAGTTTTTCTCAAAAAGCGCAGTAAATCAAAGAAATAAAAACGCATTTAAAAAAATCTTTGTTATGTACTTTTCATTCGTTTACCTACGTTAGGGGAAAACGTGAAGGAAAATGCTTAACACCAAAAAGTGTTTTTCCATTTTTCAGAAATCCGAAGAATACGTAAAAGTTAATCGGTAAAGGAAAGACGAAATATCCAAAAATATTTGAATTCCTAGAATCGTAGTTTTTAAAACTGTCGGAGGAAAGCCGAAAGACGGAACCACGAAACTTAAAGGCTAAGTAGACTTAAGGGCTAAGTTAACTTAACACTTAGGTCATGAATAGTATGGAGGTGTGAATAGTAAGGAGGTTAGGGGGTGAAATGACTATTTTGCCCTAGCTTTGGATTTTCTATAAATAGGAAGCTAACTTTCATTTAAATGAGATTTTTGAAAATCCTACAACTAGAGAGAGAGAGGGACGGAGAGAGGAGAAGGAAGAGCATGAGCATGATTGATCAGATCGAAAGTGTTCGTGAAATAGAAAAGCTAGCAAATCGCCGGTTTTGTCTAGCGGAAGAAAAATAAAGAGGAAAGGTATTAAAACCTAACTCCTAAGTTAACTTTTCTTAAGTTTTTATGTTCAAAACATAGATTAATAAGAATAAGAAGTAAATGATGTCAGGAATGATTTCATATGGCTGAAATCGTAAGAAAATGAAGAAGTAAAAATTAAAAGTTTAGTTTATAAATTTCTTATGAAAGTATAAGATTCGTAATGAATTAGAACGATCCGAGTGGATTATATCAATAACTAGATGTAATAAGTAAGGTATGATGATCTATAACATCAAATTCTAGTAAAAAGTGAAATTGTAATAAAAAATATCGATTAAAATGAAGAACGAACGAAGAAGACGAAGAACATGTGAAGAACACGAAGAACGTTGTTGATGGACAAATTTAAAACCATCGTAGGATATTTGTTGTTAATAGACAAGTTTAAAACCATCGCGTATAAGTTAGATGCATATTGCTTGGTTAGGAACGGTAGAAACGTTCATGAAGAACGGATTAAAACTTAGCTATAACGGCGAAAATTTTGTAAAAGATAAACGAGAATTAGAAAGTTAGTAAATGAACCCGAACGTGTAGGATTTCATAAGAATATAAGAGAACATAGAAAACGTGAGTCGTGGACTCAAGAACGAATGAATTTTGAGTTCGGAGGACCGAATTACGGACGAACAAACGAAGAGCGTTAAAAACGTAAAATGAATAAAGGGGGAAGATCAAGCCAATTGAATGGCACGTTAATGGATTCAGAACAAAGTTCTGTCTGGGGGGTATTGAAGTACGTAAGATAAGGAAGATAATGGCTTTGGAATGACCTTTTTTGAGTTATAACGAATAAGTTATGGAAGCGGGAAGTAAGCATCTCAAATTGGATTTAACACTTAAAGAAATTTTCAAGGGTTAGGGCTTGGCGCCGCGGCGCCAACCATGCCTTGTAAGGTGGCGCTGCATCGCCAGACCAGGAAGCCGGGTACTACAAACTCGCATCACCTTGAAGATAAAAAGGAGAGGAAATAGAAATGCCGATTGTAGGGAAAAAAGCCAAAGAAGAGCTTTTAACTGTTCAACTCTTGGGGGAAACGTACGGGAAGATAAAGAATATAATGTTCACCTAATGTAACCCTTAATTATGTGTTTTAAACCTTTAATGAAGGTTGAATGAAAAGATTAGATGAGAGATTAAAAGATGAGCAACGTGAACGTTAAATACGTAAACGATCCTCGTGAATCGTATTCACGTCGGACGAACGTTCTAAGTATACCCTGGTTGTATGACCTAGACGTTGACAAAGGTAGTAAGTAAGACATGAATTTTTGAGAAAGTCGTAATGAACGATAATAAGAGTAATGAAAGCCGTAGGTGAATCGTATAAGAATGAATCCTGAGGGGTGGCATTTAGTTGTCAGGGAGCCATAAGGAATGAGAAATTAACTTAACGAAGATTATAGTTTAATAAGTTCGGATAAGATAAGATGAGTTAAGTTGTAGTACAATCTTAACCTTTGATGGTTGACATATGGGAGCTGGGCTAAACAATTCCTACTAAGAGCGAAGGTATATACAAAATAGGCAATCGATCTAACTCACTGTTATGGGCAGTGTAGACGAGACGAGAACTTGTTTGTTGGTTGTTTGTGGGAAACCACTCAGAGTACCATATGGACTACTAGCAGAGAAGCGATGTGTGCTGAGTCCTAGAGAAGTTATCAGAAGAAGATAAAAATGTAAAACATCAAAGATGATGAACGTATAAGTAAGACATCAACGTATGTCATGAAGCCGTAGAACGGTAATTAAAGTGGTCGCGTAAACTTAGGTTACAAGAACGCGAACCTTAAGAAGTAAAGTTAAGGAAACTAATGCATAAGTCAAATATACATGACTAATTAGTGTATGTGTTGTTTTTCTTATGTGCTACATAAGAACTGGAATGAGCAGTTCAGCGTAAGCTGTAGCTGTGCGTAAGTCAAGTTTCCTAACTTCATTCATATTTCAAATGAATGCTAGTTTCTTAAATTTCTCAGATGTTGAACTTGAGAAGTTACGTACTATGTGCTAATGTGCGATATTTGTGCAAGGTGGTAGAATATATGAGGCCTTGTGCTACAATGTGAACGCCGGTGTTTCTATGAGATGAAGCGCTCGTGATTTAAGCTGTTTCGATAAGAGAATGCTCTGTTCATACATGATCCATTATTGTTAAGGCATGCTAATGATTCTAGCAGCAGCAAAGTATGTGTATGAAAAAGGTGGAAGAATGAAAGTATTTTATAATAAAAGTGAATATTATTTTAAAATGATGATAGAATCGAGATTATTCCTATTATTCAAGCCGCCCATAACCTTTGTTCTTGGTTATTGAAGTCTTAAAAGAATGTTTGAATTCTTGAAGATGTTTGTTCAATTTGTTATGACTTCTTTGGGCAATTGAATGCTCACACTTGCTTTAAATGAAAAACATTTTAAGCGAACGATGTTAGAAGAACTTAAGGATCCCGTAAAGATCAAGCTAACGGTATCCAGATGCAGTGTCATTCAGTATGTGAATGAGCGTGACGATCGAGAGAAGACTTGTAATATAAAATAAGTTAAATGAATTTTAGATTAGTTTGAAGAACTGTTATGTATCCTTGGTGGCGGATAAAAGTCACTCTTGTAAGATGAAATGAATAATGTATTTATAATTATTTGTAATGAAAAAGGTTATAAGGTTTCCAGAACCTGGGATTTGAGAGTGTGTGTTGTTATATGTAGTTATATAGTGATGTATGTTTGGAAGAAGATGGGATCATGACGTACGGAATCCGGATGTGAAAATAGACAGGATTTCAGGGCGTTACAGATTGGTATCAAAGCTGATAGGTTATAAATCTTAGGTAAGAGTATCTAAGACTATAATTGTAGAGAGAGGGATCAGAAGATCACCACGTGATCATAGTGAATCGTAGTAACAGATGAGCTGTTAAACGATGAATGATGTATAAGTACTACAAAGTAGTACGGGAAGAAGAACTCAAATTGAGTTGTGAAGGATAATATATGAATTAAAGAAAATTTGTACTTAGTAAAGAGAGATGTTGAAGTTGTAAAAATTTCAATTGAGGACTCATGTGATAGCTGAGTTGTATGAACCTTTGTTATGGGCAGAGGTTTGTGCTTGGTGTAACAACTACTTAGCTTATTACAGTGATAATCATTGGAATTGGTCGCGCTGTCAAGATGTATATAATGAGAAGGTGAATCTTTTCTCATTTATATACTTGATAGGTAGAGAACGATAAGGTAGGTGCGAGTTCTTGAAACTCATACTTATGGTACGTTCGTGACTCATAATGATATGGTAGGTTTTTGAACTTCTCGTGAATGGACGCTATAGTGTCTGCGAGATAGTTCTTAAACTCATATTATTGTGGAAAGTTCCGAACTCATAATGTGTGGTAAGTTGATGGACCTGCATTTTAAGGTATAAGGATGTTTAGACTGACAACAAGTTATTTTCAGTAGGCTTAGTATTGAAGGTGCTAGAAAAGATTAAGTATTGTCACAGTAAGACAATGAAGGAAGATGGAGAATAGGATATTCCAAGTCATCTAGCTATGCTAGATTTCGAAGTTTATTGAAATCGTGCTTATGTGTTCGTATTTTGAAAATGAAAGAATTGGTTCAACTTTTGGAATCAATAGATTTTGAAAAGAACTATTCTTGGTATGTCTACGCTAATTATTTTGGCTAGACAGAAATTGATTTGAAATATCAAAATGAATTTTATATCATCAGTGCATTTGATGCAATGATGGTAAAAGGATGTAGTTATTAATGTAATTGAACCTGATGTTGGATGTGATCTTAGGATCAACAACCCACTATGGTATAATGTATAATGACGAAGTCAGAAACTGACGAAGTCCTCAAGGTACTGTGAAAAGTACGGTATCATGACATCATAAAACGTTTTGATGTATTGAAAAAGAATTTAAAGAAGTAGTCAATGTCAATTAAGTTGACTACGTGAATGTTTCCCATTGATATCCAATTTATGGTATGGTCTAAGCTACTTGATTCGGCTAGACAAATGGTATGTCATGTTTAAAAGAAAATCGAGCTTTTTTTGACGAAGTCGTGCCAAACCAAATTGTTTTGGTGCGGAATCTAATGATTAAGTCTGAGGTGAAAATATCCCGAAATGGGGTGTACGATGGGTAAAAGGTAGTTTGCTTTCTTTGTGATTTTAAACTGACTGTGGAAGAAAGGTTACGGTATCATGCTGTTAAACCTAGTAAGAGTTCATGGTCGGTTTGACCCCTCAACAAAAGTATAAAATATTTTAAAGGAATTCTTATATTCCTCGTTGTTCATTCTACTTCTTTGAAGAGAAGTTGAGAAGAGGGGTAGGCTAAAATTTCGAGGACGAAATTATGTGAAGAAGGGGTGAATGTGATGACCCGGGTAAGGGTGGGGTTTTAAGAAATTCCGAGGACGAAATTTTTATAAGAGGGGAAGAGTGTAACGACCAAGAAATTTGGATCGTCCAGAATTTAAGTTTAAAGAATTAGTTATTAATAAAATGAATTTTTATTAATAATATTATGTGCTATGTGTTTATTAATCGTTCTAGAACCTAGGATGATTATAAGTCGGGAGGATTCTAGCTACAAGCTAGACTGAACAAGTAATAATTTTCAAGACAAAAATAAAAATTTTCCGAAAACAAAAAATATTTCCGGGAAAAAAGACGAAATAGGCACTATTCACCTGATGAAACCATAGGTTTAGGGTTTGAATAACCTAAGCCTTTCCAAGAGTTCGGTTTGTCGAAATGACATTCCTTCAAAAGATTTGACGATAATATATCTTGAAAAGTTAAGTAAGCCGATAAAAGTTTTTCTCGAAAAACATGCAGAAATCAAACAAAATATAAACGACGAAAAGTACTGTTATGTACTTTTCATTCGTTTACCTACGTTAGGGGAAAATGTGAAGGAAAACGCTTAACACCAAAAAGTGTTTTTCCATTTTTCAGAAATCCGAAGAATAAGTAAAAGTTAATCGGTAAAGGAAATACGAAATATCCAAAAATATTTGGATTCCGAGAATCGCAGATTTTAATACTTTCGATCGAAACTCAAACACGTAAACACACTAAACTTAAAGGCTAAGTAGACTTAAGGGCTAAGTTAACTTAACACTTAGGTCATGAATAGTATGGAGGTGTTAATAGTAAGGAGGTTAGGGGGTGAAATGACTATTTTGCCCTAGCTTTGGATTTTCTATAAATAGGAAGCTAACTTTCATTTAAATGAGATTTTGAAAATCCTACAACTAAAGAGAGACAGAGTTTGGATGGAGAGGGAGAAGGAAGAGCATGAGCAAGATTGATCGAATCGAAAGTGTTCGTGAAATAGAAAAGCTAGAAAATTGACAGTTTTGTCTAGCGCAAAAGAAAAATAAAGAGGAAAGGTATTAAAACCTAACTCCTAAATTAACTTTGCTTAAGTTTTTATGTTCAAAACATAGATTAATAAGAATAAGAAGTAAATGATATTATGAATGATTTTATATGATTGAAATCGTAAGAAAATGAAGAAGTAAAAATTAAAAGTTTAGTTTATAAATTTCTTATGGAAGTATAAGATTCGTAATGAATTAGAATGATCCGAGTGGATTATATCAATAAGTAGGTGTAATAAGTAAGGAATGATGATCTATAACATCAAATTCCAGTAAAAAGTGAAATCGTAATCCAAAATATCGTTTAAAATGAAGAACGAATGAAGAACATGAAGAACATGCGAAGAACACGAAGAACGTTGTTGATGGACAAATTTAAAACCATCGTAGGATATTTGTTGTTAACGGAGAAGATTAAAACCACGCGTATAAGTTAGATGCATATTTCTTGGTTAGGAACGGTAGAAATGTTCATGAAGAACGGATTAAAACTTAGCTATAACGAAGTTATGGCGAAAGTTTCGTAAAAGACAAACGAGAATTAGAAAGTTAGTAAATGAACCCGAACATGTAGGGTTTTATAAGAATGTAAGAGAACATAGAAAATGTGAGTTGTGGACTCAAGAAAAAATGAATTCCGAGTTCGGATGACCGAATTACGGACAAACAAATGAAGAGCGTTAAAAACATAAAACGAATAAAGGGTAAAGATCAAGCCAATCGAATGGCACGTTAACGGATTCAGAATGAAGTTCTGTCCAGGGGGTATTAAAGTACGTAAGATAAGGAAGAGAATGGCTTTGGAACGACCTCGTTCTGAGTTATAACGAATAAGTTATGGAAGCGGGAAGTAAGCGTCTAAAATTGGATCTAATACTTACAGAAATTTTCTAGGGTTAAGGCTTGGCACCGCGGCGCCAACCATGCCTTATAAGGTGGAGCTGCAACGCCAGATCAGGAAGCCAGGTATTGTAAACTCGCGCCATGGTGCGAGAGATAAAAGGGAGAGTGGCGCCGCAGCGCCAACGTAGGGAAAAAGCCAGAGAAGAGCTTTTAACTGTTCAACTCTTGGGGGAAACGTCAAGAAGATAAAGAACATAATGTTCAACTAATGTAACCCTTAATTAAGTGTTTTAAACCTTTAATAAAGGTTGAACAAAAAGATTAGATGAGAGATTAAAAGATGAGCAACGTGAACATTGAATACATAAACGATCCTCCTGAATCATATTCACGTCGGACGAACGTTCTAAGTATATCCTGGTTGTATGACCTAGACGTTGACAAAGGTAGTAAATAAGACATGAATTATCGAGAAAGCCGTAATGAACGATAATAAGAATAATGAAAGCCGAAGGCGAGTCGTATAAGAATGAATCCTGAGGGGTGGCATTTGGTTGCTAGGAAGCCATAAGGAATGAGAAATTAACTTAACAAAGATTATAGTTTAATAAGTTCGGATAAGTTAAGATAAGTTAAGTTGTAGTACAATCGTAACCATTGATGGTTGACATATAGGAGCTGGGCTAAACAATTCCTTCAGAGAGCGAAGGTATATACAAAACAGGCAACCGATCTAACTCATTGTTATGGGCAGTGTAGACGAGACGGGAACTTGTTTATTGGTTTTTTGTGGGAAACCACTCAGAGTACCATATGAACTACTAGCAGAGAAGTGATGTGTGCTAAGTCCTAGAGAAGTTATAAGAAGAAGATAAAAATATAAAACATCAAAGATGATGAACGTATAAGTAAGACATCTCCGTATGTTATGAAGTCATAGAACGGTAATGAAAGTGGTCGCATAAACTTATGTTACAAGAACGTGAACCTTAAGAAGTAAAGTTAAGCAAACTAATGCATAAGTCAAATATACATGACTAACTAGTGTATGTGTTATTTTTCTTATGTGCTACATAGGAACTGGAATGAGCAATTCAGCGTAAGCTGTAGCTATGCGTAAGGCAAGTTTCCTAACTTCATTTATATTTTAAATGAATGCTAGTTTCTTAAACTTCTCAGATGTTTACCTTGCTGGTTAAGGGTGTGGTTTTAAGAAATTTCGAAGATGGAATTTTTATAAGAGGGGAAGAGTGTAACGACCCAAAAATTTGGATCGTCCAGTATTTAAGTTTAAAGAATTAGTTATTAATAAAATGAATTTTTATTAATAATATTATGTGTTATGTGTTTATTAATCGTTCTAGAACCAAGGATGATTATAAGTCGGGAGGATTTCGGTCATGCGAGCTAGATTGAGCGAGTAATAATTTTCAGAAAAAATGAAAATTTTAAGGAACAAAAAAATTTCGGGAAAAAAAAAGACGAAATAGACACTATTCACCCGACGAAACCTAAGGGTTAGGGTTTGAATAACCTAAGCCTTTCCGAGAGTTCGGTAAGTCGAAATGACATTCCGTTGAAAGATTTGATGATAATATATCTCGAAAAATATGCAGAAATCAAACGAAATATAAACGACGAAAAGTACTGTTATGTACTTTTCATTCGTTTACCTACGTTAGGGGAAAATGTGAAGGAAAACGCTTAACACCAAAAAGTATTTTTCCATTTTTCAGAAATCTGAAGAATAAGTAAAAGTTAATCGGTAAAGGAAATACGAAATATCCAAAAATATTTGGATTCCGAGAATCGCAGTTTTTAATACTTTCAGACGAAACTCGAAACACAGAACCACGAAACTTAAAGGCTAAGTAGACTTAAGGGCTAAGTTAACTTAACACTTAGGTCATGAATAGTATGGAGGTGTTAATAGTAAGGAGGTTAGGGGGTGAAATGACTATTTTGCCCTAGCTTTGGATTTTCTATAAATAGGAAGCTAACTTTCATTTAATTGAGATTTTTGAAAATCCTACAACTAAAGAGAGAGACAGAGTTTGGATGGAGAGGGAGAAGGAAGAGCATGAGCAAGATTGATCGAATCGAAAGTGTTCGTGAAATAGAAAAGCTAGAAAATCGACAGTTTTGTCTAGCGGAAGAAAAATAAAGAGGAAAGGTATTAAAACCTAACTCCTAAATTAACTTTGCTTAAGTTTTTATGTTCAAAACATAGATTAATAAGAATAAGAAGTAAATGATATTATGAATGATTTTATATGGTTGAAATCGTAAGAAAATGAAGAAGTAAAAATTAAAAGTTTAGTTTATAAATTTCTTAAGGAAGTATAAGATTCATAATGAATTAGAATGATCCGAGTGGATTTTATCAATAAGTAAGTGTAATAAGTAAGGAATGATGATCTATAACATCAAATTCCAATAAAAAGTGAAATCGTAATCCAAAATATCGATTAAAATGAAAAACGAACGAAGAACACGAAGAACATGCGAAGAAAACGAAGATCGTTGTTGATGGATAAATTTAAAACCATCATAGGATATTTGTTATTAATGGACAATTTTAAAACCATCGCGTATAAGTTAGATCCATATTGCTTGGTTAGGAACGGTAGAAACGTTCATGAAGAACGGATTAAAACTTAGCTATAATGAGGTTACGACGAAAATTTCATAAAAGACAAACGAGAATTAGAAAGTTAGTAAATAAACCCAAACGTGTAGGGTTTCATAAGAATGTAAGAGAACATAGAAAACGTGAGTCGTGGACTCAAGAACGAATGAATTTCGAGTTCGGATGACCGAATTACGGACGAACAAACGAAAGCATTAAAAACGTAAAACGAATAACGGGTGAAGATCAAGCCAATCGAATTGCACGTTAACTGATTCAGAACAAAGTTCTATCTGGGGGGTATTGAAGTACGTAAGAAAAAGAAGAGAATGGCTTTGGAACAACCTCGTTCTGAGTTATAACGAATAAGTTATGGAAGTGGGAAGTAAGCGTCTCAAATTGGATTTAACACTTCAAGAAATTTTCTAGGGTTAGGGCTTGGCCCCGCGACGCCAACCATGCCTTGTAAGGTGGAGCTGCAGCCTTGCACCGAGAAGCCGGCATCTGCAAACTCTCGCCATGCAAGTGCCGGAGATAAAAGGAGAGAAAGCAGTCATTAGTGTAGGGAAAAAGCCAAAGAAGAGCTTTTAACTGTTCAACTCTTGGGAGAAACGTACGGGAAGATAAAGAATATAATGTTCAACTAATGTAACCCTTAATCAAGTGTTTTAAACCTTTAATGAAAGTTGAATGAAAAGATTAGATGAGAGATTAAAGGACGAGCAACGTGAACGTTGAATACATAAACGATCCCCGTGAATCGTATTCACGTCGGACGAACGTTCTAATTATACCCTGGTTGTATGACCTAGACGTTGACAAAGGTAGTAAGTAAGACAGGAATTATCGAGAAAGCCGTAATGAACGATAATAAGAGTAATAAAAGTCAAAGTTGAGTCGTATAAGAATGAATCCTGAGGGTTGGCATTTAGTTGCCAGGGAGCCATAAGGAATGAGAAATTAACTTAATCAAGATTATAGTTTAATAAGTTCAGATAAGTTAAGATAAGTTAAGTTGTAGTACAATCGTAACCTTTGATGGTTGACATATAGGATCTGGGCTAAACAATTCCTTCAGAGAGCAAATGTATATACAAAATAGGCAACCAATCTAACTCATTGTTACGGGCAGTGTAGACGAGACGAGAACTTGTTTATGGGAAACCACTCAGAATACCATACGGACTACTAGCAGAGAAGCGATGTGTGCTGAGTCCTAGAGAAGTTATAAGAAGAAGATAAAAATGTAAAACATCAAAGATGATGAACGTATAAATAAGACATCTCCGTATGTTATAAAGCCGTAGAACGGTAATGAAAGTGTTCGCGTAAACTTAGGTTACAAGAACGCGAACCTTAAGAAGTAAAGTTAAGCAAACTAATGCATAAGTCAAATATACATGACTAATTAGTGTATGTGTTGTTTTTTTATATGTGCTACATAGGAAGCTGGAATGAGCGATTCGGCGTAAGTCAGTAGTCATGCGTAAGGTAAGTTTCCTAACTTCATTCATATTTCAAATGAATGCTAGTTTCTTAAACTTCTCATATGTTGAACTTGAGAAGTTCTGTCTATGTGCTAATGTGCGATATTTGTTCAAGGTGGTAGAATATATGAGGCCTTGTGCCACAATGTGAACACTTCGGTGTTTCTATGAGATGAACTGTTCTGTGATTTAACTGTTTGATAAGAGAATGTTCTGTTCATACATGATCCGTTATTGTTAAGACTGTGTTAATGATTCTAGCCAGACAGAATGTGTATGAAAAAGGTAGAAGAATGAAAGTATTTTAAAATAAAAGTGAATATTGTTTTAAAATGATAGGAATCGAGATTATTCCTATTATTCAAGCTGCTTCATAACCTTTGTTCGGTTATTGAAGTCTTAAAAGAATGTTTGAATTCTTGAAGATATTTGTGTTAGGTTTGTAATATTCATGAGCGCAATCAAATTGCAAAAATAATGCGGAAACGTGTAAAAATCAGAGTTTAAAATTTTTACAAACCATATACCCGGATCACCCTTTATGCACAATTATTAATTAAACGAAAAAGATAATGAATAAGAATCATACCCTTGAAGATCGAGCTTCCTCAGGTACAAGTTTACCTCCAATCCTTTTTCGTGTTCAACTTGAATCCACCGGGTTTGGTTCCTTCCTTTGATCAACGTTAGCCACCCAAGTGTTTGGCCTCTAGAGGTGATCCGCCAAGGAATAATAAAGATTCAAGAAAATGGGTGGTTGGCTAAACCCTAGTTTTTCTATCTCTATAGAAAAAGAGCGTACTCTCCAACTCTTGGAATAACATAACGTTGATATCTGATATAAGACTTTTCTTATATAGATATCAAGTAACCCTATAAAATAAGGTATTATTTAATTAAACTCTTTTAATTAAATGGGCTCCCTAATCTTATTAGGGATAATTAATTAAACTCCTTTAATTAATGTTCCCTCCTAATCCTATTAGGAATAAATGAGAGTACTTATATTAAATTAATTCCTAAACTCTTTTAGAAATTAAAATAATAATAATTGTAATAATATTAATAAGACTCCTCTTATTAATTTATATTTAATATTTCTAAAATATTAAATAATAATATTAAGCTATTTAATTTATTCTATCACCATAGATTAAATTAAATATACTTAATATATTATTACGATTATGCCATTAACTTCTTAAATAATTATTCTTCCTTTTATGGTGTGACCCTTTAGGTTCTCCATATTAAACTTAGGTTGTGAATAAATAAATTAGAACAATTCTAATCTTATTTAAATAAATAAATTAAACAATTAATTTATTTAAATAAATAATATTTATTCTACAATAGGGATAAGCCTCCCTAGCGATCAACGACTTTCCAGATAATATAGATTTCAACATTAATCATAAAAGAACCTTTGAGTAAATAATTCTTGAAATGCAATTCAATCCTTCCACCATACAATGTCCCAATTAAATATAAGGCATGGAATTATTGTCAAGTCTTATTTTATTTAATTATATGTATTTCGACTCTTAAATGCACAACTCAAATAATGCAAATTAGAATCTCCTTTCTAATTTCATTATGCCTAAGCCAAGGACTCTTTGGGTTGTCATTTATCAAATCACATAGGACATTTCTCTTCTTTTAATAGAAGTGGTAGATTCTTTATTGATCATACATTATCTCCACGTACAACTTATTATACCCAAGCATACCTTTGATATACCCTAAGGGTCTTAAGGAATAAGTCAAAGTATAACTCATCATACACAAGATACTATGATGATCTCAAGTCCAAGGATCACGACAGACTACTATCACTACGAGAATTCCTATTGACGAGGCAAGTAAAACTCCATTAGGTATTCCTTAGCGAGCCAACGTTCGATGAACTTATTCTCTAATAAGCACCTACATACTTGCTTTAGTGTATCCACACAAATGATCATGAGATCAATCATCCACATCCAATGAGCAAGCAACGTATGTACCAATCTATCCGGATTTAGTAATCCAACGATTGGAAACTATTTTAGTTTTAAGCTTTCTAAGAATTTAGATCTCATTAGAATGATCAACATCATTATTCTAAAAGCATTGCTTAAAACTATGGGTTTATCACATATTATAAAACAAAGATCATGTAGATAATTAAAAGCCTTTAATAAATTAATACTTTTTATTAATAAATGAATAAGATTGTTACAAAGTATACGCTTTATCATCAAACATGATTGGCTTGTGTGCATACTACTTTCAATCTCCCACTTGCACTAAAGCCAATCGTCATGGTATCTCATACTCTTCTTCTCTAAGTGAAGATTATCCCCTTCATTGGATAAGCTTTAGTTAATGGATATGTAATGTTGTTCATGAGAGTCCACTATCTCTATAGTGATTTCCCATCTTTCAATTATTCTAATAATCAAATGAAAGTTGTTACAACACATGTTTAGATCCAAGATGAGACTTAGGAACTATTCTAGTTCGTAATGAACTTTTAATCCAAACAATCAACTTGCGACTTCATTTATAGCTATATACTTTGTCTTTATCACTAAACCAAAGAACTCTTTCATTGTTTGGAACCTTTCAATTCACTTCACCTTTGCTCAAGATAACGCTTTACCTTAAGGTGGATTTTACGTCATCTTGGTGCGTGCGAAAAAACTTGAGTCTGTTAAGCCCTCTAGTTTTAATTTAGACCCACCATGAATATGATCACATCCTTAGTGCTTGGTTAAGCACTTTAAGATGTTTTCAGCGACTCATAGTAAACTTCTCCATAATATGTGATCGATCAACATCGGTCTCGTACACTTCATTGCATATATGATTGTCACTCATGCGACCTCTTTTCGTGAGTCTGTGGGAACTATTAAGAGAGATACACTCCATAGCTCATCGACATGAGACATCTCTTGGAGTTTGCCATGCTAAACGACTTTAACATCAAATGAATATCGTTCCTTGGGTTAAGTCGAGCATCCTCTTAAATCTATCTATATAGATTTATATCCCCAATTAAGATACTCTTCCAAATCATTCATGGAGGAATGTTTAGACAACTTTATCTTTCTTGATTGTAGCATTGGTATGTCATTCCTTATAGTAGTATATCAACATATAATACTAGAAATTTCACGACACTCCCACTGACCCTTTTGTACACACTAGAAGTCTTACCTCGTCGAATGTAACTCTGGATCATCATCTTCTATGATGTGTACCTCATCATCATCATCCATGATGAATCCATACCTCCTAGGTATCTTTTGTACTATTCCAGATTTACGATTTGGTTGTGGTACAATAAGTCTATCTACAGGTTCCTCTTATTTGACTTATAGTGTTTTGTGGTTCTTGAACTCTTCAAGATCTATTATCCTCCCACTAGCCCCTTTTAATGATAAACATCTTTATCTTAGAAGGCAGCGTGTTTCGTAACAAACACCTTTTTCTAAGTAGAATTATAGAACATATACCCTAAACTTACTTTAAGATGTCCCACAAATCTGTACATGTCAAATCTTGTCCCTAGCTTATCCTTCGAAACCTTTTCACATAAGTTGGACAACCCCTTATCTTAACATACTTAAGATTAGGAATCCTCCCCATCCATAACTTTTATGGAGTCTTGAAATTTGGATTTTGAGGTTACCTTTTCGTAGATATGCATCCATTTCTAGGACATGATCCTAGAAGGATACTGGAATGTCGGTAAAATCATTTTGGACCCCACCATGTCCAACAAGGTACGATTTTTCCTTTCAGATACATCAATCAATTATTGCGTATCAGGAGGCGTCCATTATGAGAAAACCATTTGAAATGATCTAGAAACTTATTGCTCAAGTATTTATTCCTTGATCTAATCAAAGAATCTTAATACTTTGCCAATTTGTTTTACTTCTGAATTCTTTGAACCTTTCAAATAATTCACACTTGTATTTCAACAAATACATATGTTCAACCTTTTGAACGATCATCTCCTTTTCTTATACTAGTTTGTTCAATTTGCAAAATATATTTTCACGTAAGTCAAGTATACAAAATCCATTAAGTAATATTCCAGTTCTATACAAAATATTATTATTATAAATAGAACACCAATTGTTCTTAATTATAATACCAAAAATTTTATTGTCCAACAACAAAATAGAAATAATATTTCTAACAAGAAGCTGAAATACAATAACAACTTATTGACTTAATAGATTTTCCCATAGGCATCGCTAAACTATAAGTTTCTATGGCTAATGTAGCAACCTTTGCTTCATTTTCTACACATAGGATTACTTATCTTTGTTTAGCTTTTTACTTCGCTTGGTCCCTTCATAAATCTATATTTATGATAACCAAAGTGGTATCCAATACCAAGTAAAACCTTGACTTAAAGAAAAATTTATTTCAATCATGAACAAAAGCGTATTATGAACCAAACTTCACTAAGCTTCTTTGGTTAGCCTCTGCAAGATGCTTCGCAGATTTCTTTCCAATTGTCCGGGCTTATTGCAATGGAAGCAAACTCCTTTCTTTATCCGTATCGATTTTGTTCTTATTATCCTTTGTTTACGCCTTTCTATTTACCTTCTTTGACTCGTTCTTCTTCTCGGAAGATCCTTTGGCCCCTACCAAGAAGACATGGTCTTTCTTGGTTTGAAAGTGACTCTCAACATTTTTCAACATGTTAAGCAAATCAAGCAAAGGCGATATCTAGCTTGTTTCATATGAAAATTCACAACAATTGTGAAAGGAGTCCGGAGTGAGTGCACGAAGATCAAATCTTGGCTCAACTCTCCATCCATGACAAAACCGGTTGTCCTAATTGATCAATCAAATTGATTATGTTAAGAGCCTTTTATGCATCATTTATAGTGCCATTGGCCATTCTAGATCGGAAGAGCTCCTTAGATATCTCGATATCTACGGTCCTACTTTCCTCACCATCAACTACTTGATGTGCAGGAATATAGTAGGAGCATCCATAGTTTCATCTTGATTTGAAGCTCGTTACTCGTGGATGCGAGCATGATGCATTGAGCCAATCGTGCACCATCTTACCACTTTCTAAAAGTAGCAATCTCTTCCTCGGAGGCATTATGCGCAACCATTTCGTGGATAGGCGTATTAAGGACATAAGATAGCTTTTTATTTATGAGAACTATTCTCAAATTCCTTAACCAATCCGTTTAATTGATGCCCCGTTAATTTAGCATCTAATATGCTTCGCATTGATAGTAATTTTAGACATTGTAAAATTCTGTAAATGAATTTGTAATTAACAACATTTTAATATATATTCTTTTATTAATTACCAAAATAATTTAGGTCTTGTTTTAAATTGGTATCTCCCACTATTTTCTTCAAACTATATTACCCTCACTTATATAGTTTGGCAAAATCTAATTAAAGATTTGCTAGTGAGAATAAGGATCCCATTTCAAATGTATATAGCCTTGTGGTGACATAACAAACTATATATAAATAAATAGGTAGACAACTTTTGTCAATTACATCAACTATGCAACTCCTTTTCTTTTGCCTCTTAGATTATTTTGATCAAGTGGTGGCACATCCGAATCAAAATTATCCAAGTTAAGTCCGACCTAGCACTCCATATATTGAAAAAAGAAAAATATCATCCTTGTGGTGACACAACAAAACAATATTGTTCAATTTTCTTTATAAGCATCAAATGTGATAAATTAACATCTTAAATACTTAATACTTGCCTTGTGGTGACACAACAAACTCATATTAAATATTTAATACTCTATTAATTTTATCATGCTAGAAAGCGACGTTCGATATTCCAAATATCTTTGAGCGCTTAGGACTTAATATAAAAAAATTGAGGGTTTTGTTATTAATTTGTCTCATCTTGTTTAAGCGGCATGCATTATATATATATATATAAAATCGCGTCGTATTAATGAACATGAAAGCATGTTTGCATAATATATAATATATATAGTATAAGCATGCACATATAGAATACTATATTCTACCCGGATTGATTATGGACTTTTATTCTAGTTTGGTTCACTAGAGCCACTAAGTGAACCAAAAGGTCAAACCCCAGGGTGCAAGAAATAATATTTAAATATAACTATTACATTTAAACCCGGGCTTCATTACAAAACGGGTCTTCAAGCGCTCCTTGCTCCTTGATCTCCAATTTTTCAAAATTAATTCTAACTATTCCTATTACAAAATTATTTAAAATAAATAGAAACCTTGATCGTGATCGAGGGAAGTACATAGGAGGGAGATAGAATTTACATTAAGAAAAATTAGAGAAGACGAGGTACGCAGACCCCATTTAATAAAACTCATACATTCATGAAAGTAGTATGCACACAAGCCAATCATGTTTGATGATAAAGCATATACTTTGTAACAATCTTATTCATTTATTAATAAAAAGTTTTAATTTATTAAAGGCTTTTAATTATCTACATGATGCTGTTTTATAATATGTGATAAACCCATAGTTTTAAGCAATGCTTTCAGAATAATGATGATGATCATTCTAATGAGATCTAAATTCTTAGAAAGCTTAAAACTAAAATAGTTCCCAATCATTGGATTACTAAATTGGGGATTAGTGAATTCGGATAGATTGGTACATGCGTTGCTTGCTCATTGGATAAGGATGATTGATCTCATGATCATTTGTGTAGAGACACTAAAGCAAGTATGTAGGTGCTTATTAGAGAATAAGTTCACTGAACGTGGCTCGCTAAGGAATACCTAATGGAGTTTTACTTATGCATCAATAGGAATTCCTGTAGTGATAGTAATCAAGTGATCCTTGGACTTGAAATCATCATAGTATCTTGTGTATGATGAGTTATACTTTAACTTATTCCTTAAGACCCTTAGGGTATATCAAATGGTATGCTTGGGTATAATAAGTTGTACATGGAGATAATGTATGATCGATAAAGAATCTACCACTACTTATTAAAAGAAGAGAAATGTCCTATGTGATTCGATAAATGACAACCCAGTAGTCCTTGGCAAAGAGTAATGAAATTAGAAAGGAGTTTCTAATTTGCATTATTTGGAGTTGTGCATTTAAGAGTCGAAATACATATAATTAAATAAAATAAGACTTGACGGTAATTCCATATCTTATATTTAATTGGGACATTGCATGGTGGAAGGATTGAATTGTCTGGTAACTATTTACTCAAAGGTTCTTTTATGATTAATGTTGAAATCTATATTATCCGGAAAGTCGTTGATCATTAGGGGGAGGCTTATCCCTATTGTAGAATAAATATTATTTATTTAAATAAATTAATTGTTTAATTTATTTATTTAAATAAGATTAGAATTGTTCTAATTGATTTATTCACAACTTAGGTTTAATATGGAGAACCTAAAGGGTCACACCATAAAAGGAAGAATAATTATTTAAGAAGTTAATGGCATAATCGTAATAATATGTTAAGTATATTTAATTTAATCTATGGTGATAAAATAAATTAAATAGCTTAATATTTATTATTTAATATTTTAGAAATATTAAATATAAATTAATAAGAGGAGTCTTATTAATATTATTACAATTATTATTATTTTAATTTCTAAAAGAGTTTAGGAATTAATTTAATATAAGTACTCTCATTTATTCCTAATAGGATTAGGAGGGAAAATTAATTAAAGGAGTTTAATTAATTATCCCTAATAAGATTAGGGAGCCCATTTAATTAAAAGAGTTTAATTAAATAATACCTTATTTTCATAGGGTTACTTGATATCTATATAAGAAGTGTCTTATATCAGATATCTATGTTTTTGTTATTCCAGGAGTTGGAGAGTACGCTCCTTTTCTATAGAGATAGAAAATCTAGGGTTTAGACAACCATCCATTTTCTTGAATCTTTATTATTCCTTGGTGGATCACCTCTAGAGGCCAAACACTTGGGTGGCTAACGTTGATCAAAGGAAGGAACCAAACCCGGTGGATTCAAGTTGAACGCGAAAAGAATTGGAGGTGAACTTGTACCTGAGGAAGCTCGGATCTTCAAGGGTATGATTCTTGTTCTTCAATTTTTCGTTTAATTAATAATTGTGTATAAAGGGTGATCCGGGTATATGGTTTATAAAATTTTTAAACTCTGATTTTTACACGTTTCCGCTTATTTTTGCAATTTGATTGCGTTCATGAATATTACAAACCTAACAATTCATGCATCCAACTAAAATAAAATTCAATCACATTGGTCAATTGTCCATAATCAATCTCATTTATTATCATACACATCATCATATGCATCAATAAATAACATTCATCTTATGAATAATAAATATTTAATATATATTGATATCATTTAATGGGCAAATTTAGTTAGTATAAAATCTAATTTTGAATTAAAATAAACTCCTTTATTTTAATCCAAATTTAAATCAAAATAAAAATATTTTATTTTAATTTATCTAATTTTGAATAAAATAAACTATTTTATTTTAATCAAAATCTTTTAATCAAAATAAACTCCTTTATTTTAATTAATTATGGAATCCAATTCCATATATAAAAAAAACTTTTATTAAAGGAAACACGAATTCTTTTTCCTATTCACAAATAAACTCCTTTATTTTGAATAATATGAAATCTTATTTCATATCTAAATAAACTTCTTTATTTAAGGAAATACGGATTCTATTTCCTATTCACAAATAAACTCTTTTATTTTGAATAATATGAAAACTTATTTCATGTCTAAATAAACTCCTTTATTTAAGGAAAAATAAAATCCAATTTCAACTCCAAATAGTTATCATGGAATCCAATTCAAACTCTAATTAGTTAGCATGAAATTTAATTTTAAAATTAAAATAAACCTTTTTATTTTAAGATTAAAATAAACCTTTTATTTTAAAATTAAAATAAACTTTATTTTAATTATAAAATAATTAAGGATATATATATATATATATATATACCGTTAATATATATATCATATATATATATATATATATATATATATTATATGTTAACAAAAGTTTGTCCATGGAAGGCAAAGCCTGATGACTGGGATGACGAGGAAGATGGTGAGTGGACCGCCCCAACTGTTCCAAATCCCGAGTACAAGGGTTTAGCCAACCAATTCGTTGAAGTAACAAATAATTAATTAACACCATCCTGCTAGCCTTCCTTTACCAAACAATCCGCGCAGCATAACAGATTTTTGGGAAAAAAAAAACGGCTCCTTTTTTTTTTAATTCCGTGCGGTTAGAATATAATATATATATATATATATATATATATATATATATAATATTAAAGCCTTGCAGGATTCACGTAATTCACATGATCAACTGGCATCGTGATCCGCACCTTGAATGTGCAGGAAACAGCAACAACAAAACCGGATCGCGAATTCCTCTTCTTTTTTTTATTTTAAATTTTATACAATAAAATTATGCCCAATTAAATTGTTCTAAACACATATCAATATACAAATTAAATCTGAACAATTAATAATTTGCATAAAGGTTTGGCTCTGATGCCACTGTTAGGTTTGTAATATTCATGAGCGCAATCAAATTGCAAAAATAATTCGGAAACGTGTAAAAATCAGAGTTTAAAATTTTTATAAACCATATACCCGGATCACCCTTTATGCACAATTATTAATTAAACGAAAAAGATAACGAATAAGAATCATACCCTTGAAGATCGAGCTTCCTTAGGTACAAGTTCACCTCCAAACCTTTTTCGCGTTCAACTTGAATCCACCGGGTTTGGTTCCTTCCTTTGATCAACGTTAGCCACCCAAGTGTTTGGCCTCTAGAGGTGATCCGCCAAGGAATAATAAAGATTCAAGAAAATGGGTGGTTGACTAAACCCTAGTTTTTCTATCTCTATAGAAAAAGAGCGTACTCTCCAACTCTTGGAATAACGTAACGTTGATATCTGATATAAGACTCTTCTTATATAGATATCAAGTAACCCTATAAAATAAGGTATTATTTAATTAAACTCTTTTAATTAAATGGGTTCCCTAATCTTATTAGGGATAATTAATTAAACTCCTTTAATTAATTTTCCCTCCTAATCCTATTAGGAATAAATGAGAGTACTTATATTAAATTAATTCCTAAACTCTTTTAGAAATTAAAATAATAATAATTGTAATAATATTAATAAGACTCCTCTTATTAATTTATATTTAATATTTCTAAAATATTAAATAATAAATATTAAGCTATTTAATTTATTCTATCACCATAGATTAAATTAAATATACTTAATATATTATTACGATTATGCCATTAACTTCTTAAATAATTATTCTTCCTTTTATGGTGTGACCCTTTAGGTTCTCCATATTAAATAGGTTGTGAATAAATCAATTAGAAACAATTCTAATCTTATTTAAATAAATAAATTAAATAATTAATTTATTTAAATAAATAATATTTATTCTGATAGGGATAAGCCTCTCCTAGCGATCAAGCGACTTTCCGGATAATATAGATTTCAACATTAATCATAAAAGAACCTTTGAGTAAATAATTTACCGTACAATTCAATCCTTCCACCATACAATGTCCCAATTAAATATAAGGCATGGAATTCTTGTCAAGTCTTATTTTATTTAATTATATGTATTTCGACTCTTAAATGCATAACTCTAAATAATGCAAATTAGAAACTCCTTTCTAATTTCATTCGCCTTGGCCAAGGACTCTTTGGGTTGTCATTTATCAAATCACATAGGACATTTCTCTTCTTTTAATAGAAGTGGTAGATTCTTTATTGATCATACATTATCTCCATGTACAACTTATTATACCCAAGCATACCCTTTGATATACCCTAAGGGTCTTAAGGAATAAGTTAAAGTATAACTCATCATACACAAGATACTATGATGATCTCAAGTCCAAGGATCACCTGTACTACTATCACTATAGGAATTCCTATTGACAGGCAAGTAAAACTCCATTAGGTATTCCTTAGCGAGCCACGTTCAGTGAACTTATTCTCTAATAAGCACCTACATACTTGCTTTAGTGTCTCCACACAAATGATCATGAGATCAATCATCCTCATCCAATGTGCAAGCAACGTATGTACCAATCTATCCGGATTTACTAATCCCCAATTTAGTAATCCAACGATTGGGAACTATTTTAGTTTTAAGCTTTCTAAGAATTTAGATCTCATTAGAATGATCATCATCATTATTCTAAAAGCATTGCTTAAAACTATGGGTTTATGTAAGACCCCGAAATTTTTAAATAAAAAGGAATTTCCTTTATTTATTATTTTGAAATAGTAAGGGTTGATTTGATTAATGTGGATAGTTAAGGGTTAAATACGCAAATATTTCAAAATAAGCAAGTGGTTATAAAATATTCATTATCGTCGGGGAATATTCGTTTGGTCGTGGAATATTAAATCATCGTTTGGGAATATTTAAATTTGACTACGCGCAACCATGTGTGGGCCCCATAACGGGAAGCGATTGGATGAAGAAAACGACAAATATAAGTTGTTTTTAAATAATCGGCGTAGTTGTTCAGTTATTATATTGTTGGAATACCCGTTGGTTAAAACACACTAATCTGGCGTTGTTGAGCAAGAAGATACCAGTATTGCACCAATTATTGATTCTTACGTGAAGAAGGCACTACTCAATAATGGTTACGATAATTATTGCTCAAAGATTTTATCGAGTTAATAATTCTTTGCGTTGTTGATATTTTATATCGTTGTTGTTTCAATAATTGTCATTACACAAGATTTTTCATTATCGAAGCAATAATTCATATTATCTGAATAATATTATTAGATAACATTATTGGCAATGTCTAGAAAGTTCGCATACAGGAGAGGTTTGGTCACCTAATTGCGCTGCCAAGAAGAAGAAATTCTTATTGAAAGCGCCTCTTTCCGGAATTGCACGGTTGTCAATATTGTGATTCGTAATATTATTTGTGAATAATTAATTATTGATTTATATGATGAGGAAAATATTGATTTTATGTGGATATAGATGGAGAAAAATTTTAAAATGACAATTGTTGAAAATTAATATTTTATCTTTTTCTGATAAAATAATTCATTTAAATATATTATTTTAATAATATATTAACGGTGATATTTTTACAACGAATGTGGGATATATGAGTATATGAGGAGGAAGAGTATTTTTGTTGCAATAAATGTTTAAAACATGTTAAACATGTCGGTGGACCCCATTTATTGACAGAAATTTGATTATAGCCTGTAAAATCGCCCGTTTGTGGATTTCGGTCAATTTCTATTTGGAATTTGGAAAAACTTTCTTCTGCAAAGTTGTAGAGAATTGAAATTCCTATAAAACTCGCGAGATTCGAATTTTCTGATGAAAGGGCTATTTATTATGAATTATTGAAGTTCCGAAGCTCCGAAATAATTGATTTTTGGGAGTTTAAAATATTTTTTGTAAGAAAAACGTTTTTTGTTGTAATTGAGTGGCTCACATGTGTTATAAATGATCTGAAATCAGATTTCTAAGGTGGGCTTGAATATTTTTAAGAAATATTATTATTTTATTAAATTTTTTCGCTTTGGTGTTCTAAAGATTTTCCTATAAATAGGGTGCTTTAGGTTAGAATTGAAAATCACACCGTAAATCAAGTTTTCTCTCTATATTATCGAGCGTATTCTTGTGAGTATTTTGAGTATACTTTGAGTATTGCTAGAGCGGTGCAAGTTTCCTTCAAAGACTATACCCTAGTGATTCTAGCTAGAAATCTACCGATCTTCGAGGTAAGGGATGTTATTTTCCTCTCAAATGATATTATTTCTTCAATATCATTATGCTGAAATATTGGTTGAAACTTTTTATCAAATTTGGAACTTTTTCATGTCGGGGTTACTATTCACGAGTTACTATTCACGAGTTACTATTCATGAGTTACTATTCACGAGTTACTATTCACAAGTACTATTCATTAAGCGTGAAGATGTTTTTTGTGGAATTTCTATCTTTTGGTGTTTGAGTTACTATTCACGTATACTCGGACTATTCACGATACTGGCACTATTCACGATATATACGGTATTATTCATAGAAAAATAAAATTTCTTCTTTTCGTCTAAAACATCTATTCGGATACTAACTCGATTGTATCCATGTTTTGATCATTCTTGAATTTTACACCACTATGATTATTTTTGAGGTATTTTTGGACGTGGATAAAACCAAGTACGAATCCTTAATCCTTAATCCTTGTCATTTTGTTTCATTGGATTCGCTTCTTTAAAAAAAATATTTTCATCATCCTCGGCCTTAAATGATGATATTATGGAATATCTTTGGCCCTGTAGTGCAGTGCAAGATGAATGATTTCTTAAGAATATCTTTGGCCTGTAGTGCAAAGATGAATGATTTTGAAGAATATCTTTTGGCCGTAGTGCAAAGATGAAACAGTGTTTAAATGATACATGATTAATCGATGAATATCTTTGGCTTTGTAGTGAAAAAGATGAATATTTGATTCCAGATGTATATTGATTGATGTTACAGGATAAAAGATAGACGATGAACTTTTAAATTCATACATAGAAGATAGTAGTTTGCATTCTCTACTTAACTCTTCTAATGAATTATTATTTCATCATGAATATTGATTTAAAATTTGTTGTCTATTGTATTCTATTATATTTTTCCTCGTTGAAGACTAACGATAATTTGTTGTATATTATCTTAGTCATAATATTCTTTCTTCGAGCTAGTTGAGCTCTCACCTTTTCCTTTTTGTTCCATTTTTCTCGGGAGGCGAGAATATAAGCGAGTACGCAGTGGGGGTATGGAATGAAGGTTTTAGAAAGGATTGTTTAGTAGTCCTCACCATTTTGTAAAATAATGTATCAATAAATGTGATGAGGATTTATTTGAGTATAGATATTGTCTGTAAGATAATATTTGTATTCAAACTCACGCTTTTCTTGTTGTAATAATAAAGTTGTAGTTGTTTACGTATCATGTATTGACAACTCGAATAGGTGATGTATACCTATTTTGGGGCGCCACAGTTGGTATCAGAGCTTAGGATATGATCTCCGCGGAGATCGGGGAATACAACTAGGAGGGAGAGACGAGTAAATCCTTCGCTAGTGTGTCCTACCTAAGCTTATTTGTTAGTTGGTCAAGATATAGGGATATTATGTGATATATTGATTTCCTTAATTAACCCTTGTTTTATGATGGTGTTATTTGAGAATGTCGATCGAGAATATTAACAATGGAAATGAGACCGTGGAGATGCCTCAGACTCACCAACGAGGAGAACGTGCAACAGTCGGGCAATGTTCCTCCCGTGAACAACACCATTGAAAGCGAGATGATGAACGAGGGATGTTTAGAAAGTTTTTGCAGATTCATGCAAAATCGATTTAGGGAAACTCGTGTTCAAAATCTGAGGAGGAAATGATAGCAATTCACGGGTTGTCACTGCCCAAGCAGTTTAAAGAGTTGGGACCACCGAATTTAAGGGAAAGCAGATCCGATCATGGCGGAAACACGAGTCAAACAAATTACCAAGATATTCGATGTCTTGGGATGCACGGAGGAACAGAAGGTTCCATTCGCCACCTTTATGTTCCGTGGCGAGGCGGACTCATGGTGGGTCTCGTGAAGCGTACTCCATCCAAACCGCACTCAAAGCATGTCTTGGGAGATGTTTGAAGCTATTTAATGACAAATACTTTCCGAAAGTGTTCATCATATGAAGGAAGTGGAGTTCATCGATTGGAACAAAACAACATGACGGTGTCTCAAAGACGAGGCAAAGTTTGCAGAGTTATCGAGTTTGCACCTCATTTGGTGGAGAATGAGGAACGATGACGCGGATGTTTTTTAGAGGTTTGAAACCCAGATACGTCAAGATCTCATTTCTCATAAATTTTCTCTTTATTGAGATGTTGTAAAATGTGGCTCAATTATTAGAGCGAGATAACGAGTACGGCCAATCGAGGGACCACAACCAGGATCGTATCGGAGATAGCGATCAGCAGAATAATGATAACTCATGGAGAAAAAAGCAGACGGAATGAAATGGTAACCACTCACGGTGGTAATCATGGCCATGAAAATAGAAGAAGCGAGTCGAGGAGATTTTAAAAAGAGGAGATTTAACAACGATTATGTGAAGATGACAAAGTCTTGCGCAAAGAATCGGTTCTAAGGGAGGAGAAACGACCACCGGTCATATGCTACAAATGCGAAAAAGAGGGACATATCACCAAACCGCCCACAACAGATTCAAGGTATGCTATAATTGTGGAAAGGAAGGACATATCGCCGAGATTATACAAGAGAAAAACCTAGTTCAATGGGGACGGTGACTCAAAAGATCGTTCCCGTAAAAGTCAAAGTCAACGATTTAGGGAAGAGCGTTTGTTGTGGATTGGTCATAATGCGAGAAACCCAAACGAGGTGATCACGGGTAAGCTATTTATAAATTCTTGCGAAGTTTATACCTTACTTGATAACTGGGTGCTACCCATTCATTTATCTCTCCGCATGTGCTCAACGCTTAAACTTGACTCAGGAGAAATTAGACTTTGACCTATCCGTGGAAACTCCGTTAGAGAAACTTTCATCACATCCATCGCTTATAAATCTTGTTTGATTCAAGTTGGCACCATTACCTTACCGTTGACCTTTATCTCTTTAAAGATACTTGCTTTTGATGTGATTTTAGGGATTGATTGGTTAACTACTCATCATGCCAAAATTGATTGTTTTCGTAAGGTTGTTAGTTTTCATATTCCTAACCAACCCGTTAGATTTAATTCAAGCAACTAAACCATTAAAATCGATCACCGTCTATATCTAATCATAAAGCTATTCGTTTATTAAAAAACGGATGTCAAGCTTTCTTAGCCCATGTTATGGATTTGAATAAAGACACGTCAAATTTGAATAATATTCTGTTGTTATCGACTTTCCGACGTATTTCAAGAACTTCCCTTGCCTACCCCGTAACGTGAAGTCGAATTCTTTATTGATCTTGAACCTGGTACAAAGCCCATTTCTAAAACCCCATATCGAATGGCTCCTATTGAACTTCGTGGAGTTAAAGGTCCAACTACGTGGAATTTTTGGACATCGGTTTCATTCGCCCCAAAGTACATCTCCTTGGGGTGCTCTGTTTTATTTGTAAAGAAGAAAGACGGAGTATGCGATTTTGTATTGACTATCGGGAATTGAACCATGTCACCATCAAGAATAAGTATCCTCTACCTCGTATTGATGACTTGTTTGACCAAATTCTGTAAGGGGCACAATTCTTTTCAAAAATCGATCTTCGCTCGGATATCATCATCAAGATTAGAATCGAGGATATTCCAAAGAGCGCCTTCGTAACTCCCAGATGGGCATTATGAATTCTTAGTCATGTCTTTCGGACTAACTAATGCTCTCGCGGCTTTTCATGGATATGATGAATCGAGTATTCAAGGAATATTTGGATCAATTCGTTGTTGTCTTTATTGATGACATCCTCATATATTCCAAAAGCCGTGAAGATCATGAGCATCATTTGAAGTCGGTACTCCAAAGGCTTCGTGAAAACCAAATATATGCCAAATTGAAGAAATGCGAGTTCGGCGAGGAAGTAGCATTCCTTGGGCACGTGGTGTCGAAACATGGAGTATCCGTTGATCCGGCCAAGATTGAAGCAATACAAAGTTGGGAGCAACCAAGTTTGTGACTAAAAAGCACGTAGCTTTTTGGGCTTAAATTGGTTATTATCGAGATTCGTGGAAGGGTTTTTCGAATCGCTACTCCATTAACTCGCCTAACCGGAAGGATACAAAATTCGTTTGGAGCGAAGAATGCGAGAAAAGTTTCCAAGAGCTTAAGAGGAGACTTATTTTTAAGACTGTTCTAACAATACCATCCGGTTTGGATGGATTTGTTATCTCAAACGATGCTTCGTGCAAAGGGTTAGGATGTGTACTCATGCAACGTGGGAAAGTCATAGCCTATGCCCTCGCGACAACTTAAAGAGTATGAGAGGAATTATCCTACTCATGATCTAGAGTCAAGCAACAATCGTTTTTCGCTTAAAAATATGGAGGCACTATCTATATGGGGAGAAAGTGGAGATATATTCGCACCATAAAAGCCTTAAATATTTCTTCACTCAAAAAGAACTCAACATGCGGCAAATGACGTTGGCTCGAGCTATTGAAAGACTACGACCACACTATTCAATACCATCCCGGTAAAGTTTAACGTGGTAATGACGATTGAGTAGAAGATCATATATGCGGAACGAAAAGCGATGGTGTCAAGTATACGACAGAGCCAACTTTAATAGAAAAGTTAAGGTTGCTTTCAAGCCACCGACCGGAGTGATGCGTATATGAAGAAGAAAGTATAAGAAGGAGCTATTCCTAGGGCGAGAATTGATGAAGAAGGAATACTTGAGTCCACTCTAGACTTTTGTGTTCCTAACGACTACGATTTGAAGTACAAGATTATGATGGAGGCACACAATACGCCATTTGCAATCCATCCGGAAGTACTAAAATGTATCGTGATCTTGACATACATTTTGGTGGAACAATATGAAGAGAGAGATTGCAAAGTTTATCTCGATGTGTTTAACTTGCTAACGTAAAGCGCGAGCATCTTGTACCTAAGGGTCCGTTGCAACCACTTGAGATTCGGAATGGAAGTGGGAACACATTACTATGGATTTTTCACGGGTCTTCCTACGGTTTCTCAAGGCATCAATGCTATTTGGGTTATTGTTGATAGATTAACCAAGTCGCTTTCATTTCTTGCCGACACGGAGACTTATTCCTTGAACGCCTTGCTAGTAGTATATGACGTGAATGAGATTGTGAGGTTGCATGGCATGCCAGTATCCATAGTTTCGGATCGTGACCCAAGATTCACTTCAAGATTTTGGGTTAGCTTGCAAAAAGCTATGGGCACGGATTTGCGATTTAGTTCGGCATACCATCCCAAAACGGACGGACAATCAGAGAGGACTATTCAAACTCTTGAAGATCTATTAAGACTCTGTGTCCTAGACTTCAAGGGTAGTTGGGATAAGTATTTACCATTGGTGGAATTCTCCTACAACAACAGTTATCAGGAAAGTATAGGTGTGGCTCCATTCGAAGCATTATATGGACGAAAATGTCGTTCTCCAATATGTTGGGATGAGGTGGGTGAAGCAACATTGTTGGGACCCGAGTTAGTACGTATGACTACCGAAAAGATCCAAATGATTCGACAACGTATACAAACGGCACAAGATCGACAAAAGAGTTATGCGGATCTTCATCGAAAGGACGTGGAATTTAATGTAGGGATCATGTATTGTTGCGAGTTGCTCCATGGAAGGAGTTACAAGATTTGGGAAAGAGAGAAAGCTCAATCCACGCATTTATTGGTCCATTTCAAATTCTTGACCGAGTAGGGAATGTAGCCTATAGACTTGCGTTACCTCCGAGTATGTCTCGTGTTCATAATGTGTTTCACATATATCGTGCTTTTAGAATATGTGAAAGACCCCGAACCACGTTATTGAAGTTAGAACCGGACGAGATAGCCAAGACTTAACGTATGAGGAGGTACTGTCAAGATCTTGGATAGGAAGGAGCATGTCCTACGCAAGAAAGGTCATACCACAAGTTAAAGTTTTGTGGAGGAATCATGCTATAGAAGAAATGACGGGAATTGGAAACTAAATGAAAGCGAGGTATCCTCACCTTTTCAAACACCAGTACGCACGTCAATTTCGAGGACTAAATTTCATAAGGAGGGAGGTTGTAAGACCCCAAAATTTTTAAATAAAAAGGAATTTCATTTATTTATTATTTTGAAATAGTAAGGGTTGATTTGATTAATGTGGATAGTTAAGGGTTAAATACGCAAATATTTCAAAATAAGCAAGTGGTTATAAAATATTCATTATCGTTGGGAATATTCGTTTGGTCGTGGAATATTCGTGATCGCTTTGGGAATATTTAAATACTGCCAAGCAACCATGTGTGGGCCCCATAACGGAAAGCGATTGGATGAAGAAAACGACAAATATAAGTTGTTTTTAAATAACTGGCGTAGTTGTTACCAATTATCATTGTTGGAATACCCGGTTAAAAAACACAATACGCTGCGTTGTTGAACAAGAAGATTACCAGTATTGCACCAATTATTGATTCTTACGAAGAAGGCACTACTCAATAATGGTTATGTGAATTATTGCTCAAGATTTTATTGAGTTAATAATTGTCTGCGTTGATATTTTATATTATTTGTTGTTTCAATAATTGTCATTACACAAAGATTTTTCATTATCGAAGCAATAATTCATATTATCCGAATAATATTATTAGATAACATTATTGGCAATGTCTAAAAAGTTCATCTAAGGTGAGGTTTGGTCACCTAATTCATGCGCCAAGAAGAAGAAATTTTTATTGGAAAGCCCCCTTTCCTGGGAACCGCCTGGTCATCAATATTGTGATTCTCGTAATATTATTTATGAATAATTAATTATTGATTTATATGATGAGGAAAATATTGATTTTATGTGGATATAGATGGAGAAAATTTTTAAAATGACAATTGTTGAAAATTAATATTTTATCTTTTTCTCGATAAAATAATTCATTTAAATATATTATTTTAATAATATATTAACGGTGATATTTTTACAACGAATGTGGGATATATGAGTATACGAGGAGAAAGAATATTTTTGTTGCAATAAATGTTTAAAACATGTTAAACATGTCTCATTGGACCCATTTATCGATCGAAATTTGATTATAACTTTAAAAAATCGCCTGCTTGTGGATTTCGGTCAATTTCTATTTGGAATTTGGAAAAAACTTTCTTCTGTAAAGTTGTAGAGAATTGAAATTCCTATAAAAACTCATGAGATTCAAATTTTTTTCTGATGAAAGGGCTATTTATTATGAATTATTGAAGTTCAAGTTCAAATAATTGATTTTTGGGAGTTTAAAATATTTTTTTGTAAGAAAAACGTTTTTTTGTTGTAATTGAGTGGCTCACATGTGTTATAAATGATCTGAAATCAGATTTCTAAGGTGGGCTTGAATATTTTTAAGAAATATTATTATTTTATTAAATTTTTTCGCTTTGTGTTCTAAAGATTTTCCTATAAATAGGTGCTTAGGTTAGAATTGAAAATCACACCGTAAATCAAGTTTTCTCTCTATATTATCGAGCGTATTCTTGTGAGTATTTTGAGTATACTTTGAGTATTGCTAGATTTTGCAAGTTTCCTTCAAAGACTATACCCTTAGATTCTAGCTAGAAGCAATCGATCTTTCGAGGTAAAGTGGATGTTATTTTCCTCTCAAATGATATTATTTCTTCAATATCATTATCTTTGAAATATTGGTTGAAACTTTTTATCAAATTTGGAACTTTTTCATGTCGGGGTTACTATTCACGAGTTATTATTCACGAGTTACTATTCATGAGTTACTATTCACGAGTTACTATTCACAAGTACTATTCATAAGCGTGAAGATGTTTTTTTGTGGAATTTCTATCTTTTGGTGTCTGAGTTACTATTCACGATATCTGGAAGACTATTCACGATATCTGACTATTCACGTATACGGTATTATTCACCGAAAAATAAAATTTCTTCTTTTCGTCCAAAACATCTATTCTGGATACTAACTCTGATTGTATCCATGTTTTGATCATTCTTGAATTTTACACCACTATGATTATTTTTGAGGTATTTTTGGACGTGGATAAAACCAAGTACTAATCCTTAATCCTTAATCCTTGTCATTTTGTTTCACTTTGGATTCGTTTCTTTAAAAAATATTTTCATCATCCTCGCCTTAAATGATGATATTATGGAATATCTTTGGCCTGTAGTGCAAAAGATGAATGATTTCTTAAGAATATCTTTGGCCTCAGAGTTAGCAAAGATGAATGATTTCTGAAGAATATCTTTGGCCCGTAGTGCAAAGATGAACAGTGTTTAAATGAACATGACTAATCGATGAATATCTTTGGCTGTGAGTGCAAAGATGAATATTTGATTCAGATGTATATTGATTGATGTTACGGGGATAAAAGATAGACGATGAACTTTTAAATTCATACATAGAAGATAGTAGTTTGCATTCTCTACTTAACTCTTCTAATGAATTATTATTTCACTGCGAATATTGATTTAAAATTTGTTGTCTATTGTATTCTATTATATTTTTCCTCGTTGAAGACTAACGATAATTTGTTGTATATTATCTTAGTCATAATATTCTTTATCGAGCTAGTTGAGCTCACCCTTTTCCTTTTGTTCCATTTTTCTCGGGAGGCGAGAATATAGCGAGTATTTAGCCTGGGGTATGGAATGAAGGTTTTAGAAAGGATTGTTTAGTAGTCCTCACCATTTTGTAAAATAATGTATCAATAAATGTGATGAGGATTTATTTGAGTATAGATATTGTCTAGAAGATAATATTTGTATTCAAACTCACGCTTTTCTTGTTGTAATAATAAAGTTGTAGTTGTTTCGCATCATGTATTGACAACTCGTAATAGGTGATGTATACCTATTTTGGGGCGCGCGATTTATCACATATTATAAAACAAAGATCATGTAGATAATTAAAAGTTTTTAATAAATTAATACTTTTTATTAATAAATGAATAAGATTGTTACAAAGTATACGCTTTATTATCAAACATGATTGGCTTGTGTGCATACTACTTTCAGTTTGTTCAACTGTTATGACTTGCTGGGCAATTGAATGCTCACACTTGCTTTAAATGAAAAATATTTTAAGCGAACGATGTTAGAAGAACTTAAGGATCCCGTAAGGATCAAGTTGACGGTATCTAGATGCAGTGCCATTCAGTATGTGAATGAGCGTGAAGATCGAGCGAAGACTTGTAATATAAAATAAGTTAAATGAACTTTAGATTTGTTTGAAGAACTGTTATGTATCCTTGGTGGCGGATAAAAGTCACTATTGTAAGATGAAGTGAATAATGTATTTATAATTATTTGTAATGAAAAAGGTTATAAGGTTTCCAGAACCTGGGATTTGAGAGTGTATGTTGTTATATGTAGCTATATAATGATGTATATTTGGAAGAAGATGGGATCGTGACGTACGGAATCCGGATGTGAAAATAGACCGAATTTTGGGGCGTTACAGGACTCCAATTCCATATCACAGACCACATATCAGAGTATAGATTAAAACTCTAAAACAACAAAAATAACAAACGAACAAGAATCCGTGGCTCCTGATATTAGCTTGTCAGACCACAAATCATGTTCTTAGACAGTTTTGGAAAAACATAACTTTTACCCACTTTGATGATATGGATCTATGGTATATCACCATAGATCATCATAAAACATCTTCTAGCAAGATTATAAACACTTCAACATGAATTTTGACAAAGCATACAAGATCAAAGTGTTAGCTAGGGTTTATACCTTTCTAGTGCAAAGCTTTGATCTTAGATCTTCTTAACTGTTCTTGATGTTTTAGAGAGGTAATATGTGACTGATCTATTTAGCAAATTCGAAAGTCTTTTGGTGAGAGAGAGAGTAGGTGAGAGCTTGGTTGAAAAATAAGTAAATTTTATGCTTTTCTCTCTCCCAAATCTATATATATTGTGACATATGCACTAGATCTGATGTATTGAGTAGATTTTGCTGGCAATTTGAAGTCACAAAGTCAACATAGTTGGTCACCTACCACAAATATACAAAGATTTGCAAGCTACCAATTAAAGAATGTGACATAACGACATTCTAGTCATTTTGCATACCATTTTAATTCTAAAATTGTTATTTGATGCAACCCTCAGGGTTTAACTCTTAGGGTTTGACCCTTAGGGTTTAACCCTTAGGGTTAAAACCTAAGGTTTCCATAATCAACTTTTCTAGGATATCCAGTTTAGGGTTTTCGAAATATAAAATTAATATTTCAAAATTATAATTAGGATTCTATATTTATATTTAGATTTCCTAATCATAAGCTCAATCTTTCTAATTAGGATTATTATTTCCTAATTAAAATTGCTAATTTAGCAATTAGGGTAAAAATTATACCTTAGGGTTTATAACCCAAGAATTAGGGTTTTAAATAATCTTTCTAATTTAGAAATTAGGTTTGCTAATTAGATTAGGGTTTTCTAATTACTTGTAATTTGATAATTAGGATTAATATTTCCTAATTAACATTAAAATTATTACACTAACAATCAGGTTTTTCCTAATTATAAATTAGGGTTTCTAAACCAAAAATTAGGGTTTTCAAAATCAATTAGGGTTATCCCTAAGTAGGTTATCATTAATAACGTTTAAACCTGATACCGGCATTTGCAATCCCAAACTAGGGTTTTCAATTTTCGAATTAGGGTTTCAATTCGGCAAAATTAGGAGTTTTAAGCTGGTTTCTAGGGTTTCTTATCCATTGCTAGGGTTTTCTAACTGAACGTTGACGTTCTTAATATATACATAGGGTTTGACACTGATAAAATTTATCTGGTCAAACCTTGACCCTTAACCACATTCTGAACACATATATGACCATATACACAGAACATATTCACGTATACTCTTAATCATGAATAATTCACCTAAATCTTTCACAGAATTTTGAAATCCTCAAAATTTCATCATAAAAATATCAAACACATACACTTATTTTCTGTCTAGGTCCTAATATTGAACCTTAAATCAATCAATTAAGATTTTAAAATTTTTCTAAATTCTCGGGTTGTCTCATTCACCCCTTTTTTCTAAGAATTTTATCCCCAAAATTCACCTTACACCCTACACCATACAACTTACACCATACTGCTTACACCATTCATACACATCATCACATGCTACCCAATACACCACTCACAAGAGTAAAAAAATTTTAAATTGTGCTGAGGAGTCGTATAGACTATTTGTCTGTCATTTTAGCAAAGGTTTTATGGATATTCATCCGCAAACCCTCATAACTTATGGACATAGTGGGTAATTAATCCAAGTATGCCTCAGACTTATTAAATAATTATTTGGTCGATTCGCTGTTTCTAAATCCGCCATAGGCATTAAAATTTTTCCTCAGTCTTATTGGATTCCGCACCAAAATAATTTAGTTCGATAATTTTCTTTCAATGAACACTTAGAGTTTTCATAAACATTAGTCTAGCTGAATCGAATAGCATAGACTCATATCAATAATTCAATTCAATCGAATTATTTAGGTGTAGCCAAACCTTGTTGGGAATTTAAATTTTTTGAAAATATTTTTGAGAATGACGTAATGATGTCGTATTGTATTAACAGTCCATTTGAGGATGCCTTCATTGTATGACTTTGTCATAACACATCATACAATAGTGGACACTAGTACAAAGTAGTAAATAGACAACACTTAAACCACAATATTTTTATAAAAAATATTGTGGTATTTTTTTTCACAATATTTTTTAACAAAACGTTGTAGATATATATGAAAAAACGTTATCTTTTTAAAAAAGGTATTTTTTGGTTTTAACTAGACAACATTTTTTTTAAAAAACATTGTGTATCTAAAAAATCACGGAGCTCAAAAAAAACGCAGAAGTCGATTTGAAATTAAAATAAAACGCCAGCACTCTTCTCTCTCACTCTTATAGAACAAAACCCTAGGCTCTCTTCTCTCTCACTCCCAAATCTGTCCAGATCTCGTCAAATGTGGTCTCTGCTTCTCATCACGCCGCTCCAGCTCCGGCCGTCGACTGCTTCACCGTCGTTCTAAACATGGTGGACTGTCTGTCTTACGTCAGCAGCGGCAACACAGTTAGTAAGCCAGAAGGGACGTGCTGCTCTGGCCTCAAAACTGTTCTCAAATCCAAGTGTCTATGTGAGGCTTTCATGAACAGTGCTCAGTTTGGTGTCTCTTTGAATGTCACCAAAGCCTTAGCTCTTCCATCCGCCTGCAAAATCTCTGCCCCTTTTGTTAGCAATTGTGGAGGTATGGGTATTTTTCCCCATTTTTTGTGGACTATAGTTAAGAAATTAGGTTCCCTTTCTCACATACCCTTTATCAGAACACCAAAATCAAGAAAACCCGTTTTTTGATCTTGAACTGTAACAAGGGGATTGAAGTTTCCGTCCCGGACAACCATTTGAGCTTTTCCAATTATTCTGGCAAAGGAGAGGCATTGAAAAGTGTTGTTAACAAAGAATTTGATGTGGCCACTCTTGGAAACCTCTGTGTGGATATCGTACTAAATGTCCCAAAATTGCCGCCCTTATCTCCTGAGGAACGTAAAGCTTACATGGATGAATTATCCAAGTCCCCACCTGATAAAGTTTGTGAAATTCAATAATTTTCTTGTTTTTAGATGAAATTTGACAATTATTTGTAATTCTTTTATTTACTTATTTATTTTTTATCCACTTGTATAACTGCCTTGCGATTATTATTGTTTTGCCAATTTCTTGACCATTTTTAAGTAGAAACCAACTACTTAGATTAACAGAACGAACGGTAGTTAATCCAGAATCCAAATGTATAAAATGAATCACCAAATGTTAGTGATTATGTAGATATTACTGGGTGCTTTACTGAACAATGTCTAGGCCTATCTCCCTTTCAAAGTAGATGAAAAAATATGTTTTAGTTCAGTAGGATCTTTGATTTTTAGTCTATAAATTCCAAATTAGTAAATATACTTTGGGGTTCATCTTGCTGAAAAGGCTGGGGCTTCTTCAACTAAACTCATGCGTCTTCGTTATAATGCACTAAGGGTTTACTCATATGGAAATGCATGTATCAGTTTCTATACATTTTCTTCCATTTATTTTTGCATATATTAGTTATGTCTTAGTTTTGTTTGTTTAACTTTGATAATAACAATACTAGAAGGCTGGTAGAAACTGCAATATGGCTATAGCAGCTGCAAGACTGGACTCCATTGTATAACAATTGGTCATGTTGGAGACGAAATCTTTGGAAACTTCTTCTCAGATGTGCTTCGCAAAGAGGGAATTGCAATGGTTCGTATGAGTGAACATGATCTTATTGGTAATAGTTCAAGCAGTGCATATGAAATACTCATGTGCTGGGTTTTGGTGGACCCTTTGCAACGACATGGTTTTTGCAGGTATAAGTGCAGAATTTGAGATTTCTTCAGATTATTTAGAATGCATCTTCACAGTGAATTTTTATCTACATATTTCTTGTTGGCAAATTGTTGTGACCGTCACTTTTTTTGATGTTCATCAGTCGAGCATATTTTAGTAAGGAGCCTGCATTTAGTTGGATGGTTAAACTATCAACTGAAGTAAAGATGGCCATAAAATAGTCAAAGATCCTGTTCTGCAATGGTTATGGTTTTGATGAGCTCCAACCAGATCTGATTGTGTCTGCTCTGGAGTATGCTGCAGAAGTTGGGACATCAATTTTTTTTGATCCTAGGCCTCGAGGAAAGACCCTTGCTAACGGAACACCTGAAGAACAAAAAACACTTGACAAGTTCCTAAGGATGAGCGTCGTTCTTCTTATAACATCTGAGGAGGTCCAATACATACCTGGTTCAGTTGTTTCTTTTTGTCAGAGTTCAGTATTGATACATAATTTTGTTGATGATGAGAAATTTTCCTTTATTTTTTGTAGTTTTCTTGTACATGTTTCTTTCTTGTGTTCATGCAATTATTCTGCCACACTCTTCCCACCCTTCTGCCTGGAATAGGGCAGGATGTTCTACAATGTTTAATCACTTGATGAAGTGTATGATGTTGGTTAAGCCCTCATTATGTCTAGTTATTTATTATTGAAGGAAAGACGGTATCTCTTGCTTTAGTATGTATTCATGAAAGTTGGAGCCTTGAATGAACATTTTATTTGTGAAAGTTGGAACCCTGAATTTATAGTACGACATCATACTGTATAGATCTGTTTAAAGTAATACGCTCATACAAAATCTATTTAATACATGCCATTATTTTTAGCTTGTTCATGCTCTCTTCTCTTGTTTACTTTCCTCTTTTGTTTGCTAAACTGATGGCAGTGTTCCAAATACACTGGTTATTGCCAATTGTGAGGTAGTTAAGAAGAGGGTTGCAGCGGGAGACCACATTGCGCATGTAATACTACTATAATGTCATTCTATTAGTTATTTTGTTTCCTCTTCGGCTGTGAATTATTTTAACGTGCTTTTCTGATATCTTCTATATAATCACTTTATTTTTTTCAGTTCAACGAGGAATCACGCTCACCTTTTGTGAAGAAGTACAAAACTATTATACATCCAGGAGAGGTATGAACCAAATAAAACACACTTATATCCATAAACAAAGACATATATATATATGCACAATTTGTGTGATCTTGTTTAATCTTATCTTATGCTCTATGTGATGCAAGTAGTTATTTGTTTAGTTATGTGTAAATTTATGGAGTGGAAACTTATTTATTTATTTTTTGTGGCTTATCCTCATTGATAGTTTTGATGCTTGCATTAAAGCTCTCTCTTGTGATGGTGTTATTTTAGTTTTTTTTATTTAATTTATTAATTTTTTATTGCAGTTGAACAGGATAAGGGAACTTCCTCAAAATAATAGCATAATAGCCACCCATACGGACTGTCCTAAGGTAAGTGATTGAATTAATAGTTACGAGACTTGTTAATATGTTAAAAAGTTCAACGGAACGTATTAATTTATTGTATTCTTTTTTTAAACTATTGAGAAAAAGTAAAGTATGCTATCTCTAATTTAATCTGTTGAAGTATCAAGTTCCCCTTCTTCCTTTGTTGTAGACTCTTAGGCTTATGCTATATGGCCTTTTAGAGGGAGGTGGGGGTTATTGGTTCCCTTTCCCAAACAAAAATATATATCTTCGTTCTAGACTTCGCTTGGGCCATGGGTGATTGTATAGTTAGTTATATGTATTTTTTTTATAAGTATAGTTATCATTTAAAATGCTCTATGTTAATGTGAAAAATGGCTAGTTGAGTGCCATTAACAGCTTGTAACATTTTACGATTGCTGTCTAGAAAATCATACCTAAAATTATTAGCATATTTTAACTATACAAGCAGCTATGCAGAAGTTCGAGGGCTTTTACCGATAGTTTAGGGATAGCAAAAAGAGTGTTAAGAATTTGTAAGTTATGTTCTCTTCCTTCTCTCGCTGTCTCTCGTAATTAGTAAGTTATGTTACTTTCTTTGTATAAATTTGGAAAATTAGTTATTGAGAATAGTATAATCTGGTTTACTTGGGATTTTATGTTTTCTCGTTAAAGAATATTGGGGAATTATGATGTAATTGATGGGAAGTGTGCGATAATTGTGGCCAAGGTAAACCGGTGGAGTCTCCATGTTTCGATTTCTCAAAACTTTAGTTTAGAAGCTTATGTACTATACCTCTCGCCACCGATTAAGGGAGTGATTAAATTTACTTATTGAAATGTGGTTAGATTTGGTTTGTATACTCAAAATACAGCTTATAATCTTGATAGAAATTTTTCTCATCAAATGTCATTTGTAATTCACGATATATAGCAAACATTATTCACCGCCAAGTAACCAACATTAAGAGGAGTTCCTAAAATTATCAATTAAGATTTAAGAACATGCATCTACTGAGATCATTCCTTGAAGTAACACCGAGTTCCAAGAATTTATTTTCAATGAAAGACATTTGAAGGTGAACTTGTATAAAACACAAATAGTTCTTTCCTATCTACATTCGAGTATCTGAAGGCTCTTAACCAAAGATACATATATGGTTTTGGTGAACATTTATCCTCTAGTTGAGATGATGACATCTTGGGAGATAAATGCATCCCAAGCATCTTGAAATAAAGTAATCATATTAGAAAGAATCACAATGAGAAACCAGAATCTGCACAATATAAAATTTCCTTCCGTGATAAGAATCACATCGTGTGATCCTTTAGGAGAGTGCTTGTTTGCTTTATTTATTGGACTTGTTTGTTTTTTGGTATATTCCATCTAAAGCTGATTCTTCAATTATAACTTAATAGGAAACTCCAAAACTCAGCGAGGACAAGGTGAAGCAGTGTGTTGACACTAGACTTAATGGAGAATACCCACCCAAGGCAGTTGCTAAGGTAATATAGGCATTTTAGATTTTATTATAGTCCAAAATTCCCTACTTATAAATGAAGTATAGTTCATTTTAAATGTCAAGTTACATGAGTTTTTTTTTGTTTTTTTTATGCAGGGGATGCTTCTACTAACTATGACAGTAGTAGTTTCAAAGCAGTTTCAGATTAGGAATTCCAACACTTCTTATGTTCTTTTCATGTGTGTTCTTCTTTGTGGGTACAAGAATATATGTCATAGTATTCCACAAGGTAGTCCCTTGCTAGGTGTTGTGCAAGACAAATTGAGAAATGGTATTGATATTCTTTGTGTATGATTGAGACCTTTCTTTACAGTAGTAATTTATATTGAAAAGTGAATTTGAGATGTATATATGGATAGTTTGGTATATATTTTGTGGATGTAGTAATTTGAAACTGTAAACGAATGGTATTATTGGGATGCATTTTGAATGGTTGGTACATTTTGGCTTTAAATTTAAATGAGAATTTAGACCGTTTTTAGCTATATATCATGGCATTAGCAGATTGCAGGTGACTGGTAATATAGGTGAAGCACAACTTTTTTTTTCTTTTTAAAAACGTTTTCAAGTCGATCTACAACATTTTAAAAACGTTGTATATATGTGTCTAAACGTTGTTTGATATATTAAACTACAACAATTTTAGCTAGAAAACGTTGTGGAATCATACCTTCTACAACGTTTTTAAGCATTTATTAATTTATGGAAAACAAATCAACGTTTTTTTCTTAAAAAACGTTGTAGAATGTGCTTAACTACAACGCTTTAAAAACGTTGTGTAAGGGTGTCAAATAGATGACACCCTAAACCACGACGTTTTTATGATTGAAACCACAACGTTTTTTCCACGTTATCTATTTACTGTTTTTTAGTAGTGGGAATAATGATTTTTAGATCGAATTCACACTAAGTATTTCTGTATTTACAACTCCATCAACTTTTTATCATCTCTGCACCAGGTTACATGGTACATAAGTGATAAATAAAATATATTTTGATATTTCAAATCATTTGCATCTAGCCAAAATAAGTAGCATAGACTATACTTTAAACCTTTCCAAAAATGATTACGAGTCTACATATTTTTATTTTTTTTAAAAGCACATAGTTCGTATTTAGCTTGACGTCAAAATTTTGAAATCTAGCATAACTAGGAGTTTTGGAAAACTTATTTCTCCACTAATAATCATTTGCTTAAACAGTCTATCTATTTCTATAATCCTCAAATCTCCATTCGTACACAACTATACCCAGTTCGTCAAACCACACTTATGAGTTCATAAACTTCCCACAATCATATGAGTTTAAGAACTTACCCTAGTTAGACCTTTGGCGTCCATTCGCTGAGGGGTTCATAAACATTTCATATAACTATGAGTCAAGAATGTCACATAAGTATGAGTTTTAAGAACTCGTACTTAATCTTATATTCTCTACCTATAACCTATCTATTTGTTATATACATGAGAAATGAATCACCCTCTTAACATGTATATAGAAAATAGCGCGACACAAACATTTCAATGATTATCAGTGCCAGAAACTAAGTGGTTGTTACACCAAGTACAATTCCCCGACCATACAAGGAATCATACAACTCAGCTGCTGACATGAGTCCTCAATTGAAATCCCCACCTAATCCTAACTCCCTTCTTAATACGAATTTCATTTAATCCATATTCATAATCCTTTCCTGAATATGTAACAATTTATAGTACAACTTTCACACAACATTCTTGCTATAAAATTTCTTATCATCATATTGATTCTTTTCCCTGATATGTCCTTATTAGATCACGGGGTGATCTCATTATATATATTACGATTCATTTTTATATCTTGATCGTTTTGTTTTACGATCTCCTATCCCTGCACTTTCAGTCTTTTAGACTCGATCTATTCATCACCACTGTTCAACTTTATTATCAGAGTTAGAGAACTATATATCTTAACAACTTACCGAGATTCATCTTTGAATCTTACCGACCAACTAACTCTATATGAGTTAGATCTTATCCTAATCAATGCGATTATTGGTCTCAGGTATTCATACCTAAGGTTCATAACCAACAGCTCTGATACCAACTGTGACATCCCCAAATTTGGGTCCTAATCACCAAAGATCTGGTATAAACATTCTACAACTATTGCGGAAGATATAAACATTAATTATTTATACATTAAACTTTACACACTATTCCCCAAGGTCAAGTAACCTTAACTTATACACAATTCATAACTTGTCTGACATATAACATTATTATCATACAATACTATTACAAATCTAGCTGCACACATTAACTTAAAGCTGGAACTATCTTTAACCTTTCCTTGTATCCGACATATTCGCCTTAATCTGAAATATTTATCATGATATAGCAAGGGTGAGCATAAGTTTGCCCAGCAAGTATAATTTTATTTGAGGATATATCATGATTGAAAGAATTTGAATAATAAGCTGGCTATAATTCAACAATATAGTTGTGAATTAGCACGAACAAACTTCTGACTGAACAAGTATTAAACATGAACAAATATATATGGATCGAATGGTAATGAAGGTGATCAGCTTTTCATACCTGATACATGCAGTACGCATAGAGTGCAATTTAATATTTCTTAGACATGGCAATCAGAAATGATTAACCACAAGCATATTTGAATGAAACAACTCGAGGTCGAGTTTAAAGAAAACTTACCTGTTCGGTCGATTATGGTTACGTAATTAATAAGCTTTGTCTGAAGACCTATTATTAATAATATTTATTTCTAATTTAGAATAATATCATCACAGTATTTAAAATAACCTAAACACATATCACATAACCCTATAAGTCTACAACACACATAAAACTTGGTATCAAGTCAAACTATTGCAGTCTGAGTTGAACCCGACATAAATCTGACAGGCTGACGGTCTAGTCGGACTATTCACGAGTTTAAGTTCAATTAAACTCTACCTTAACACTTAACAATTATCTTTGATAATTTTATTATCAGTCAAAATAATTTTCATAGGCTTGTAATAAATTTTCAGATAATTATAACCATTTATTATGATTTTTCGATCATTTATATAGTATTTATATTATATAAATACCACATTATTCTATTATCATTAATATTTATTTAATATTAAATATTAATAAGAATCATAACATAATATTATAATATATTTATAATATTACAAAGTATTTTAATACCTTAAAATCATATTTATATGATTTTTAAATAATTAAATTCATTATCCGATAATTGCTATTAATATTAAAATATTAATATTTTCATGAAAAATATCAAAAGTTATATTTTATAACTCAATTTTTTTTCTAACCCTTAAATCATTTTTATATGATTTTAAAGCATTAATTCTAATTTTCTATAATTTATTTAATATATTCATTAAATAAATCAATTACCATTAATATTAATTTATTCATGAAATTAATCAAAAAATATCAAAAGTTATTAAAAATAACTTAAAATATTTTCTTATACAATAATATAATTTTTCATGATTTTAAAAGTATTAAAATTATTTTTAAATAATTTATTTAATATTATAATTAAATCAATTAAATATCATTTATATTCCAAAAATATTAAATATTTATGAAACATACTTAAAATAATAAAAAACCAATTTTCAGGCTTTAAAATAAATTTTTTAATTTTTATGTATTTTTAATAATTAAAAACTATTTATTTCAATTTTTTTAATAAAAATAATTATTTTTCTAAGAAACTGTCGCTAAAGGGCCCTACAGCGACGAAACTTTCGCTATAGGTGTTCTTGAGGAAAACCCAGAACACCATGTCAAACTTCGAGAGGCTTGGTTATAATTTCCAATCTAAAGTGTTTCTGGGGCATGTTAAACGTTGATCGTGTAGTGTTTATGTAACACTACATGAAACAATCATTCTCTCGATCATACAACAAACTAACAAGAAGATCTTGGCTTGCAAACTCAGTGTCAGAGTTTTTCTGGGTTTTCCCAGAAACACAGCAGTTCGAGTGGCCATCTTGTGGCTCGATTATATACATGTTTCGGTCAAGTTTCATGTGATGTTAAAGTTCAAATCTATAGTAGTTATGTCAATGTACATCATTAAAACAACATATCAGTCTAAAAACAACAGTATCACAAATTATTCTTTGGTCAAACTCGGTCAGAAACTTAGTCCATATGTTTTCTGGAATTTCTAGAAAACAGAAAATCATAACGGATGGTCTACTTTGACCATCCACTACATCCGATCAATTGATGTTTTAAGGGATATTAAGGGTTGGATATATAGTCCACATTACAGGATACACCATGTATATAACAAAGACCGCAAATCTCTTACAAACGGACATAACTGGTCCTTAGAATAACATATCAGACACTAGTATTTGCTTTATGGGTTACCCAGATTTCTACTCGGACACGGTTTGTCAACTGACTTTGACCGATTATATCTTGAAATCTAGAACTCGAATAGCTTGGACTCCAATTCTAGATCACAGACCACATATCAGAGTATAGATTGAAACTCTAAAACAACAAAAATAACAAACGAACAAGAATCTGTGGCTCCTGATATTAGCTTGTCAAATCACAAATCATATTCTTGGACAGTTTTGGAAAAACTTAACTTTTACCCACTTTAATGTTATGGATCTATGGTATATCACTATAGATCATCAGAAAACATCTTCTAGCAGGATTATAAACACTTAAACACGAATTTTTACAAAGCATACAAGATCTAAGTGTTAACTAGGGTTTATACCTTTCTAGTGCAAAGCTTTGATCTTAGATCTTCTTAACTGTTCTTGATGTTTTAGAGAGGAAATATGTGACTGATCTACTTAGCAAATTCGAAAGTCTTGGTGAGAGAGAGAGTAGGTGAGAGCTTGGTTGAAAAATAAGTAAGTTTTATGCTTTTCTCTCTCCCAAATCTATATATATTGTGACATATGCACTAGATCTGATGTATTGAGTAGATTTTGCTGGCAATTTGAAGTCACAAAGTCAACATAGTTGGTTACCTACCACAAATATACAAAGATTTGCAAGCTACCAATTAAAGAATGTGAGATAAGGGCATTCTAGTCATTTTGCAAACCATTTTAATTCTAAAATTGTCATTTGATGCACCCCTTAGGGTTTGACCCTTAGGGTTTAACCATACGGTTTCCATAATTAACTTTTCTAGGATTTTCAGTTTAAGGTTTTCAAAATATAAAATTAATATTTCAAAATTATAATTAGGATTCTATATTTATATTTGGATTTCCTAATCATAAGCTCAATCTTGCTAATTAAGATTATTAATTCCTAATTCAAATTGCTAATTTAGCAATTAGGGTCAAAATTGTACCTTAGGGTTTATAACCCAAGAATTAGGGTTTTAAATAATCTTTCTAATTTAGAAATTAGGTTTCCTAATTAGATTAGGGTTTTCTAATAACTTGTAACTTGATGATTAGGATTAATATTTCCTAATTAACATTAAAATTGTTACACTAACAATCAGGTTTTCCCTAATTATAAATTAGGGTTTCTAAACCATAAATTAGGCTTTTCTAAATCAATTAAGGTTATCCCTAATTAGGTTATCATTAATAACGTTTAAACCTTATACCAGCATTTGCATTCCCAAACTAGGGTTTTTAATTTCGAAATTAGGGTTTCGAATTCCCGAAACCGAAATTAGGGTTTTAGAACCGGTTTCTAGGGTTTCTTATCCATTGCTAGGATTTTCTAACTAAACGTTGACGTTCTTAATATATACCTAGGGTTTGACACTGATAAAATTTATCTGGTCAAACCTTGACCCTTAACCACATTCTGAACACATAAATGACCATCTACACAGAACATATTCACGTATACTCTTAATCCTGAATAATTTACCTAAATCCTTCACAGAATTTTGAAATCCTCAAAATTTCTTCCCAAAAATATCAAACGCACACACTTATTTTCTGTCTAGGTCCTAATATTGAGCCTTAAATCAATCAATTAAGATTTTAAATTTTTTCTAAATTCTCGGGTTGTCACATGTTAGCTAGTGATTCTGATGTAGTTTGACTGATTTGATGAATGGTAGTTATACCTTGACATGTAGACTACAAACCTGAACCCTTATAACACTATAACATCACATCGAACTTGATTAAATTAAGGCATAAAGTAGCTATCAAGCATTGCCGGGCTCGGGTAACCTGTAGAAACCTGAGAAAGGCCCTGACGACCCGATTTGGACCTCCAGATCTTGCTTGTATGTTGTAATCTGACCCATTACTTGCTTGCTACTTGTAGTGTTACACTAACACTACATGATCTGATCAATATCTAGCCCAGAAACACATTAGGTTAAGATTTAATCTTGGTCAAAGTTGCTCAGTCGATCACTGTACATGAATGTTCTTGAGCCTCAAGAACAGAATAGGCTACACTTACTGTCGCTAAAGGCTATAGTGACATACTTTTTAATTTTATTTTCTAAAAATCATTTAAAAATAGAAATTAATTTCTAAAAATTACAAAAATTATTTTAAGTTATAAAAATTAATTTTTAATAATTTGGCATATTTTCCATAAATATTAGTATTTATTTAAATATTATCGATATTTAATTTATTTAATAAATGTATTAAATAAATTAATTAAAAATTATTTTATTATATTAAAAATCATTTTAAATGATAATAAGGTTTTAAAAATATTTGAAGTTATAAAATATAACTTTTAACATTTTAATGTAAATTTCATTAATTATTTAATATTAATGATATATAGATTTATTTTATAATTATAATAAATTAATTAATTAAAAATGTTTTTAATATTATAAAAATCATTTTAAATGAAAATAAAATATTTAAAAATATTTGAGGTTATAAAATATAACATTTAATATTTAAATGTAAATTTCCTTAATAAATTAATATTAATGATATTAGATTTATTTATTAATTATATTAAATAAATAGTTTAAAATGATTTTATTGATTTAAAAATCATTTAAAAAGATATAAATGAACTAAAAATATTTTAAGTTATAATAAATGACTTTTAATATTTTGATAAATAATGCATTAATATTTAAATATTAATGGTAATTATTTAAAAATGATTTTAATTATTTTAAAAATCATTTAACAGTAATATTAATACTTTAAAAGTATTTTAAGTTATTATAAATAACTTTAATATTTTGGCAAGGGTTTCATTAATATTTTTATATGAATGAAATATTAATGATAATAGAATTATTTAATATTTAAATCATTTAATAATGATTCCGGTGTTTGAAAAATCATGATAAATTATAATAATTAATTAAAAATTATTATAAGTCATTTAAAAATAATATAACTTATATTTAAGTTATTTAAATGGATATTGAACTATAGGATAGAGTCTTAGACTCGATAATTACCCGATAAAGCTGTCGATACACTGAAATGTTTGAGAAATTGATCTGGACTTAGATAATTTGACTAGAAACGTGTTTGTTTGTGATACAATGACTGCTAAACATATGTGACAATGTGATTAGGTTATGTGTTGATTGCCAATAGCATTACTATGTGTTATAATATGTTATTCTAATCGAACAAATAATCTTATTAATAATAGGTCTTGATATAAAAGATAAAACTAAGTTGTGTAAGCAACAGACCAGGCGAGTATCTTAACTTTGCATTTATTTTATGCAATGGACATGTGTAAGCTAATATCTGAACTATTCTTTTTCATTGTTCAAATATCTTAACCTTGTATATACTTATGCAATGATTCTGTATAAGTAAGTTATTAAATTATAATCTATTGTACAAGTTCTTTAATTTTGTTATTATAAATCAAGATATATATTCTGTTCATTAATTTCTAAGCATGGTTATACAAGTGACCTCACTTGGATAATCATTATATTTTATCACATGTTGATACATACTTATTGGTTTCCAGTCCGTATACATTGACTTAAAAGCCGTCTAAGCTATTATTTGATTCAGCTAAACATAGATTTAAAAATATTATTGAACAAGATAGAAATTTATTGTATCCAACCTAATTGTTTTGGTTTGGATTCCAGACTAAGTATGAACATCCCGAATTTGGGAAACTTTTATGCGCCTAAGGCGGATATGCTAGACAAAAATATTGTTTAAACATGTAGTATTGATCAATACAGGGCATAACGGGTTGATCACCCCCGTGCCTGCAAGTTGTGACGGTTTACAGATGAAGTTCTGTTTAACCTTTTTGAAAATAGAAAACAATGTTCATAGTCTGTCGACTGATCCCCATTTATAGTCAATACGTAGTTTCAAATATATGAAATCGAAATGATATGTTGTTTATTGTTGCTTCAACTTACTTCATAACTATTGATTCATTGTAGAAGTGTTATTCATGGAAAATATTTTCTTCCTTCAGCTAGCTTTTATTGCTTTCTATTACTTGTTGGGCAATCAAATGCTCATTCTTGCTTTAAATTTAAATGTTTTCAGCTAAGTGTGATCAACCAGAAGGCTCTGCTAAGAATAAGGGAAAAGGAAAGGTTGCAAAATGAGTTTTATGCTATATTATGTAATAGTTTGACTTTATTAAGATAATGATATCTATTAATTATCATGTAATGAATGTTTAAAGGTCGCGTGAACCTGGGATTAGACTCTGATATATGTAAATTAAGTTTGGTATTTATATTATTGTTATTATTATTAGTATTATTCCGCTAATAGAAATGATATCGTGAAGCACCAAGTTCAGGTTTCAAGTACTTGAATTTGGGGGCATCACAAGTTGGTATCAGAGTTTTAGGGTTAGAAACCTTAGGTGGGATAGACCTTAGGCTATAACATTAGGACAGAGGGAAACGTTGAAAATACGAATAACTTATATAGAGTTTAAAAGGAGATTAATCGAATAAATTCATCATCAAACAAAATAAAAGATAACTTGTATAAAACAATTATTTGTTGTGTGTATATACTATATGCTAATCAGGATAATTTATGTGTGTAGATTTCAGGTGAAAAATCACATCGTAAAGAATGAGCCAATATCAAAGCCAATAGCTAAAATAGAGGCTCACAATGAAAGTAACTCGGATGAGGTGGTTATTGTGGAAAACGTAGTACCAGATCCGAAAATGGTGGAACTGACAGATAGTGATTCGGACACTAAAGTTGGAGCTGATCAAGCATCAATGGAGGTGCAGAATCTGAGGAATAAGGTTTCTTCTCTAGAAAAACTGTGGAAAATAGAAAAGTTGTTAAATAGTCAATTGCGGAAAGCATTAATAGAAACAATGGAAGAATAAGATAAGCTTAAAATCCAAATTGATCAAATGGGAGCCAAAAGAAATAAATTATGTACAGCTCCGAGCAAGAAGGGGAAAAGAAAGATGAAAGACCATGATATAGGAAATTTCGATAACAACCAAGGAAACCTTAATCGAATAGAAAAGTGTACAAACTATGATAAGAAACATGAAGGCGTATGCAGGAAAGGGAAAAAGATATGTTACATTTGCAGACATGAGGGACATATCTCTCATCATTGTCCCGACTTTAAGCTAGGTGCATGTTTTATTTATGGGTTGGAAGGTCATCGGGCAAAAGGTTGTCTAGAATAAGGAAAAGGTGTAGAAAATAATTAGGATTAGTAGTTGATTACGTATGTTTGTTAATGTACGTGTGTAATGTAATATTCTAAACTTTTGTATAAGTCAAAGCAGCAAATCCCGACTTTTGTGGTCGCAAAGGGATAGCATTATGTGCTATGTTATGTAAAGTACTATGAAATAGTTAAATGAATATGAATCTACGTTTGATTAATGAAATAAGTTTGATACGTGAAACTTATATAATAAAGTTTAGAATGTAAAGAATAATTTATGGTCTTATTTAACCAGATAATGCCACCAAGATGTCAAACTCGAAATCAAAGGGCAGAAGAATCTTTCAACAACGCTGGGGGACAACAACCAGACCCGATGCAAAACTTTGCAAACATGGTAGCTCAAGCTATGCAACAGGGAATGCTAGCCGTGGGAAATCAACCAGACAATCTCTTGGAAAATTTCAAAGATTTTAAGGTTGTAGGACCGCAAGAATTTAGAGGTACAATGATAAGTAGGTTTTATACCTACTTATCCGGTATCTGTTACTTAAATTAGTTGCTTATATTCATGTTTCTTAGTTACTTTTCATGCATTTTGTGTTCATTTTTTAGGTTATATGGCTGGGAGCGGTGTGAGCGACTATTGGTAAGAAAAAGCAAGGAAAATGCAAAGAAAAGCAAATCGGACATCGTTTGGACTTTCATATTCATTTCATGTTTTTGGCTTGGAACTTAGCTTACATTGTAGAGCTTCTTCTTAGCTCTCCAGAACAACTTGAATCATTCCAATCGGAGTTCGGATGCAAGAGTTATGATCTTTGTACCAACGGACGTCGTACGTCGCTGTTTTGGGTGACCATTTGCATAACAATCACTTCCAGCCCAATTCCAACATTTATTCGTCTGTTATTTCTCAATTCTCAATGAATGAAAGTTGTAGATATCGTCGATATCTTCGATTTAATAGGTGGCACGCCCGTAACTATTTCTGAATCACAAGTTATGGTCATTTTACCAGAGGACGCTATGATAGAAAATGGACCCCCGTCGGGGCTGGCTTTTCCTTAACAAAATGCCCGTCGGGGTGGGCATACCAGCTGCAAAACAGAAAGGACCCCCGTCGGGGTGGGCCCTTTTAGTGTATAAACCCCCGCCGGGGCGGGGGTATGCGTAGAAAAACCATTTTTGTCCCAAATTTGAGTCCAATAAGGATTGTTTTGATTCGATTAACTCAAGGACTTCCAAGAGAACTTAAAGGCAGATAAAAAGGCTTATAAAAGGGGGAGAATCACAAGGATTAGAGAGAGATTTAGATTAGAAGAGAAGAAGAATTCCATTGGATTATATTATGGTAGATTAGGAACTCTAGATTAGATTAGAATTGAAGATGAAGTTATTGATCATCATTGGAGAAACAGATTGGAAGCAAGAGAATACATATTTGTTTATCTCAATTCTAATTTTTTTTCTTATCTAATTTTATCTTTTAATGCTTAATCAATTGTGGATGATGGATTCTAGTTCCTTTATGAATTAAACTCTGTTTTGAGATTACTATGGATCTTATTGTGTAGTTTACTTTGATATGCTTCTTTGTTAGTCTTATTAGCTATATTTGGATTGTCTATTATGATTTGGACTTAATTACTTAATTGCCTAGCTAACAATTACCGTGATAATCTATATGAACTCGAGAGATGAAGTATAGATTTAGATCTGATCATGATAGCATATGTTTGTGATTTCTGCATAGATAAAATTCACGATTCGTGTTTAGGATAGAGATATGCCTTTACGCCATATGTAGTCTAATAAGAACTTGTGCTTAAACCCTTTGTAATTGTAATTCACATAGAGATATAGTGGGTTAGTTAATTAGGATGTTCAATTTGATTCTATCATTTATGGATTTGATTTGATATGAGTATGGTGCGTTGAGAGATGGCCATATTTTACTTTCTTGTTCAAGATTAACAATCCAGTATAAATAACTTGGCTTAAAAGGAAGTGTGTTGACTTTAATGAAATAATAAGATAAATTGTAATCTCGAGTCTTCATTATCTTGTTTCATTCTAGGGATAGTTAGTAATAGTTTAATTAATTATTTTAAATTAAAATATTAAATTATTTGTTTAAATAAGATTAAATTGGTTATAGGTTAGTACTTGGTAATTCTTGTTAACTAATTCTCTGTGGGAACGATACTCTACTTTCACTTTATTACTTGTTGACCACGTATACTTGCATGTTGTGCGTAACTAGATTTTACCCAACAAGTTTTTGGCGCCGTTGCTGGGGAATTAGTTTAATATTTTTTTATCAATATTAATTTCAATCAAATTAGTCTTAATTTAAATATTTTTATTTTTATTTTTAATTCTCTTCCTATATTTCTCTCTTTTTCAGGTATCATGGATGACTTTGCGTATCAATGGCCATACACGAACATGACTCAACCAAAAGCTGGGATTGATGGTCTCAATGCATTTTCTGCATTATCAGCGTAGCTTGAGACACTTTCGAGGAGGTTGGACGTTGTTGCAGCCCAACGTAATCGAAGGATAGCACTTACTTGCAATTATTGTGCTGGTAATCATCTGAGTCATCAATGCACCGTTAGTTTTGGGCTGGGACAATATGGTGGTGAATACCTCAACGATTATTCATATGCTAATTATCATCAAGTTTGGGGGTATCACCCGGATTCTTCATGGAGCTATAATTATCAAGATTAATACTCTAATCCAAATCCAACATACACGCCAGAATTCTCATATCAACCTCCATTTAAGGAAGAAAAGTCAAAGTTGGAGGAATTACTGTCAAAGGTCATAGCAAACCAAGAGGAGAGGATGATGAGTCAAGAAATATCGAGCCACAATTTTCAGCACCAGATGGAACAACTCGTCACCACTTCAACTCATGGTCCTCAATACATGGATTGCAAAACTGAGACAGATAATTCGAGATTGGAGGAATTGTTGTCCAAGTTCATAGCATCAAATGAGGACAAAAGGATTAATCAATAGAAGTCAATTCAGAATCTTCAGAATAAGATAGATCAAATTACCAAAGCCGTAAGCAACCTTCCTCCAAACACTTGGCTTTATGACACGGATGGCGAAATTGATGGAGAACCCGAACCAAATCTACGACTGTATGAGCCACAAGATATCGGAGGTGTGGAGACAATTGGGGATAATGAAATAGAGGTCGATGAAGATCTAAATGGGTCTCCACCAAAGATCAAAGAGTCAATCAGATTTGCAAAATCATGCCCACTTGGTAGTCATGTCATCGGCGAAGCTCTTGATGACATAAGAGAGAGTAAAATTTTGAATCCATGGTGGGATGTGAAAGAGAAGATAGATGAAGAGCCTATTGTGTGTGACAAGCTTTCATGCCCCAAAGTGATCACATACACAATGGAGAAAAAACCTAGCTGTGGGACATTCTTGATTGAGATCATACCAAATCAGAACATCCTAGGTGACTTTGATGCATTGGCCATCGCCTGTGGGAACCTCCAAAAGGATAAATTGTTACTAATGGATGGAGGGTTCCTCAATTATCGATGAGGAATTGGATAGCGTTGAGTAGACAAAATCAGGCTGAAAGACTGAAAATCAAGCGCTGACTGGGAGGTAACCCAGGAATTTTTATATTTATATGTTTTACTAGTTTCATTAGTGCTGTTAGTTCGTCAAAAATTTAGGAGTTATTTTGCTTATTAAGTTCTCTTATAATCTAATCCATGTTGTCTCTCCTCATTGCAGGTATTGGAGGTTCAATGGAAAGGAAAATGATCGTCGCTGCCATCGCCACCATCACCTCACGCTTAGCTAATTACAGGGAAGTTCTCTTCTACTTACCGCTATATTCTTACAATGAGGACATTGTAATTACTAAATTTGGGGGAGTTTAGTTTAGTTCTTTATTGCATGTTTAGTTTCATGTTTATGTTATGTTATTTTGCATAGGTTGTTAATTTAGTTTAGGTTCATTATTAAAAAAAAATCAAATCAAAAATTCAAAAATAATAGTTAGTTACTATGTTCATCTTGCATGATTCCAGCTGTTAGATAGTTCAATTTATTTTGGCCAATGATGAGATTGGAATTGAGTAGACAAGTACAGTACTAATTATTAGAGCTTAGATGTGATTTCTTGTTATGAATTGAATCTTTTCCTATTAAAACCTGTATAATCAAGGTTAGCACGTTAGAAACAACTTTGTTGACTGATTAAGTTTAAATTGATACATAATAGACTTCTCAAGGATAATATTAGTTTGAATGAATGAAAGACATGAATAGACGGAGATGGCTAAATTTAGACAAAAACTTAAGTTTGGGGGAAAATTTGGGATATATAAGCTTCAAAAAAAAAGAAAAAAAATGATGAAAAAAAATAATGTGGCTAGTTTTGTTTCGGGGCCTTTGTTACTTGAGCAAGTATTCCTGAGGGAGTGTCTTTACACCTAGCGCCCTAACGTCTTATATGGTTTGGGAGTTGTTGGTCGTAAGCTCGCTAAGGGGTAGCACTGTTAGCCTAATGGAATGAAACATTGCACAGTCATGGTTAAAAAAAAGTTAAAAAAAACAATAAAATGGGAAAAGACCAAAAAGCCCCCGTAATGAAAAGTAAAGCATAAGTAATTCGGATTGGACTCTTGAGCTTGGTCAATGTTTGACTTTAGTTGGATCTAGCTTGTTCGTGAATTTTGTGAGTTTTTAATGTATGATGCCTTTAAAGAGACCTATTATGTGTTAAATTTGATTTTATATCAATTAACATGGTTGTTGAGCACACACGCACTATATCAGTGATAACAGTTTAAGATTTGATGATTGACTGGGAAATTGTTGATTGGTTTTGATATGATGTATTATCATGTTTACTTGATTTCTCTAAGGCCGATATAATAGACTTGTGTTTATCAATACTGTTGGATTCGTAGGCATATAGATGAGTTGCATTTCATTGCATTGCATTTTTGTTTTATTGTGTTGCTTGAGGACAAACAACGGTTTAAGTTTGGGGGTATTTGATAAATAGGTTTTATACCTACTTATCCGGTATCTGTTACTTGAATTAGTTGCTTATATTCATGTTTCTTAGTTACTTTTCATGCATTTTGTGTTCATTTTGTAGGTTATATGGTTGGGAGCGGTGGGAGCGACTATTGGTAAGAAAAAGAAAGGAAAATGCAAAGAAAAACAAATCGGACATCGTTTGGGCTTCATGTTCATTTCATGTTTTTGGCTTGGAACTTGGCTTACATTGTAGAGCTTCTTCTTAGCTTTCTGGAACAACTTGAATCATTCCATTCGAAGTTCGGATGCAAGAGTTATGATCTTTGTACCAACAGACGCCGAACGTCGCTATTTTGGGTGGCCATTTGCATAGTAGTCACTTCCAGCCCAATTCCGACCTTTATCCGTCCGTTATTTCTCAATTCTCAAAGAATGAAAATTGTAGATCTCGTCGATAGCTTCGATTTGATAGGTCGTAGGCCCCTGTAACTATTTCCGGATCAAACTTTATGGTCATTTTATCAGAGGACACTGTGATAGAAAATGGACCCCCGTCGGGGCGGGCTTTTCCTTAACAAAATGCCCGCCAGGGTGGGCATACCAGCTGCAAAACAGAAAGGACCCCCACCGGGGTGGGCCCTTTTAGTGTATAAACCCCCGCCGGGGTGGGGGTATGCGTAGAAAAGCCATTTTTTGCCCAAATTTGAGTCAAAGAAGGATTGTTTCGATCCGATTGACTCAAGAACTTCCAAGAGGACTTAAAGACAGATAAAAAGGCTTATAAAAGGGGGAGAATCACAAGGATTAGAGAGAGATTTTGATTAGAAGAGAAGAAGAATTCCATTGGATTAGATTATAATAGATTAGGAACTCTAGATTAGATTAGAATTGAAGATTGAAGTTATTAATCATCATTGGAGAAAAAGATTGGAAGCAAGAGAATACATATTTTTTTCATCTCAATTCTAATTTTTTTTCTTATCTATTTGTATCTTTTAATGCTTTATCAATTGTGGATGATGGATTCTAGTTCAGTTATGAATTAAACTCTGTTTTGAGATTACTATGGATCTTATTGTGTAGTTTACTTTGATATGCTTCTTTGTTAGTCTTATTAGCTATATTGGGATTGTCTATTATGATTTGGACTTAATTGCTTAATTTCCTAGCTAACAATTACCGTGATAATCTATATGAACTCGAGAGATGAAGTATAGATTTAGATCTGATCATGATAGCATATGTTTGTGATTTCTGCATAGATGAAATTCATGATTCGTGTTTAGGATAGAGATATGCCTTTATGCCATATGTAGTCTAATAAGAACTTGTGGTTAAACCCTTTTTAATTGTAATTCACATAGAGATATAGTGGGTTAGTTAATTAGAGTGTTCAATTTGATTCTATCATTTGTGGATTTAATTTGATATGAGTATGGTGCGTTGAGAGATGGCCATATTTTACTTTCGTGTTCTTGATTAACAATCCAGTATAAATAACTTGGCTTAAAAGGAAGTGTGTTGACTTAAATGAAATAATAAGTGAAATTGTAATCTCGAGTCTTCATTATCTTGTTTCATTCTAGGGATAGTTAGTAATATTTTAATTAATTATTTTAAATTAAAATATTGAATCATTCGTTTAAATAAGATTAAATTGGTTATAGGTTAGTACTTGGTAAGTTTTGTTAACTAATTCTCTGTGGGAACGATACTCTACTTTTACTTTATTACTTGTTGACCACATATACTTGCGTGCTGTGCATAACTAGATTTTACCCAACATACAACTGACCCTGTAGAAGCCCAAACTTGGGTTAAGGAAATTGAAAAAGCGTTTGTGATAGCTAAGGTAGCTGAGGGGCAAAAGATAGCTTTTGCCACCTACATGATGAAAGGGGAGGCGAATTGTTGGTGGGAGGCAAATCAAGCGAGGGCAGTAGATGGTGTGGTAACTTGGGCTAGGTTTAAGACTTTGTTTTTTGATAAATATTTCTCGTCTAGTATGCAGGCTAGGATGGAGGTGAAGTTTCTGGAATTAAAGCAGGAGAACATGACAGTTGCGGAGTATGCCGCAAAGTTTAATGAGTTGGCTAGGTTCGTTCCGCATCAAGTTGATACGGAGGCTAGGAAGGAGAGAAGGTTTAAGGTGGGATTAAAACCCTGGCTGTGACACCCCCAAATTCGGGTATCTTCCAACCCGACATATGGTGCTCCACTGTACTAACATCCATACAATCATTCCATTGAAATACCACAAAATGAATGTAATTACTATCTACTTATTACAATCAAAGTATAATCCTTCCCAGGTTCATAAACGAATTATATCGTTCATTGTTCATAATGTATAATACATACAAACTTACTAATCTATTACACAATGGCTAAGCATCCATCTTAGCTTTACCCTTATCTCTTTTGGCATTCACAGTACGTTCATCCTTAACTGGAGTTATATAATTCACGTAAGAAGTGAGCATGACAGCTCAACAAGTTTAATCAAGGATAACAGTAATACCACATTCGTGAATTATATAACAATTCGACATAACTGAACAATAGTTATGAAGTATTATGAAATGATAATACTTTAACAGTTCATAACATCAATTCCCAAAGTATATAATAGATTAGGAATTCTAAACCTATTCGATAGACCATGAACGATAACTTCGGTTTTCATACTTTAAAAGGAGTCCACAAAGACTAAGGTCGTTTCATCCGCATTACTTACGAGCACTTCTAGGTGATCGACTATAGTACTTTTGTTGATCAACACTCATTCATTAAACGTATTTACGTTTAATATTTTTGGCAAACTCGCGTGCCCATCGAATAATCGATGAAAAATACTTTTGTTTGTTCATAGACAAACCTTACCTTCACGTCCATACCAATTACTTGGCATAGGATAGCGTTAACATTTCTATATAGAAAGATATGAATATCAATCAATCTATATATTACGAATAGTCTAGCCGAGTTAAAATCTGGCATCAACCCTTTCTTTAAAATCAGTCGTGCAATTCAGTTCAACGAATCACATACAACTTGGCTAACTTGGAAGTTAGACAAGCGTTAAGAAAAATTGCCTTTCAGCGTCTTCAAATAACTTAATCGACTGACCACAGCCTTTTCAGAATCTACATGTTATATTCATATAGCACACTGTAATTAGCTAACAAACAAATGTTCACATTGTTTTACCAACTTCTTTCTCTTCTATGTCTTGGTTAACTTAATATTAATAATAAAGTCAACTCGACTCATTACCCTTTATCCCGGCTCATTAACCAACCGACGTTATTAACAGGACTCGAACATTGTTGATAAAGTACCAACTTTGTTCATCAATCATAACTTACTCACATGCATTCAACTTCTAAATTCAATACCATATACCTTAGTATAGGTAGCATAGGAATAGCTTTAATACACTTATGAAGTGTACAAACATTACCCCTATAGGTCCATGAACAATTAAAGTTCAAAACCTAAGTCACTATCAAGAACCTTGAACTCGCGCTGCGGCATGGCCATCTTAGTACTAGACTGTCGCTGCGGCGCCAGTTAGCAGTAGCTAACTCCGGTCTCTGTCTTTTTGGCGCGAGACTTAGTACTACCGATGGTGCCATAGCATTTCCATTTAACGATAGCTAAGAACAACGCATCTGGCGCCAACAATTTTTTTTTAAAATTTTATGAAATTCCCGGGGCCATAACTTGTTCGTTATAAGCCTGATTTGGTCTGTTCAAAAGCCTACACATCACAAATAACATAATCTACGAATTCATGTAAGAATTCGACACTTTCGAATTCTATAACTCAAAATTCACTATTGAGTTCGTTTTCTAGACGTTCGTAAACGTTAATGAGCGTTCAATGCTCGTTTTCTTCGTTTTAAGTCGGAATCCGATGATTCTCGAACCCACAACTCTTAATCACCCTATCTCACGTGTTGACATTGAAAAACATCATTTCCAAGTCTTACGGCAACTTTTGACCTCTAATCCGAAATTCAACGTTTTCGACGTTTAACGTCTATTTTCGCGAAATTCGCCATAACTTCGTTATGAACGTTCTCTAAGCCAAATCACATGGAATACTCCATGGATTTCATATCTACACCCTAACCAATCAAGATGTATATATTAATGTATTGATGGAGTTCAATCGTTTATGAACAATCGATCTCAACAACAATATTTTCATGGTTTGAAACTATATCGAACCTTATGATTCTTATAATTTCATGACTTGTAGAGATTGAATCTATGGTAAGTCATCTTTAATCCCTCATACAAGACATATACTACCCATTTTATGATTCCCTAAGATAAAGAAAAATCCAAAAGAGATGGAGATGAAAGGTAAGGATTATACTTAAGAACTCTTGGTGTTCTTTCTTGGAAAAACTTTAAGATCAAGCTTCCAAAGTGTATATTTTGAAAGTCTAGCTCTCTTTCTCTCTCAATAATCTAAGTTAGAAATTTGTAAAACTCCCAAATGAATCAACCTAGCTTTCTATTTATAGGAAACTAGAATGGAGAGCATAATAGACTTAACACACCCAACCTCCTTACTATTCATATGTGGTCACCAAGTAAAATACTTGGTGACCAAGCCTTAAACTTGGCTTGCACACAAAGTGGCCGGTCCACTCATGTCATGGGTCATCCCATGGGTTGCCCCATGAGTTTTACCCAATCGGTGACCCACCGGTTCGATCCACGATTCGGTTTTAATGAATTGGGCTTAATTGAATTAATAATGGGCCTTAACTTGGGCTTGCCCCACTAAACCCTTGGGCTTGGTCATTCAATTGATTGGGCTAATCATAATCCAACACAATTGAATTAATCATTAAGTCTTAACTTAATTCTATAATACGAATTGTATCTTATACGTACAATTCACGTATTCTCTCCATATACTACTTGTACAATAATCGTATTGTACTTCGTATTTACTCGTCGTATAATACCTAGATACTAAATTGCACCATAAATGTATAACACTTGCATTAACCCTAACGCAATTCCTTCTACGCATATTATTTCCTTCTCAGAAATCAATATACTCAACCCTTAGGTTTTGAGTCCGCAGGCGAAAAATTGTGATTTCCATAATTGAAATATTATTAGATATTCCATCTTATCTCGATATTTTAACATTACGTGATTCTCGAAATTTCAAAATAATTTCCCGAACAGAAATGGATGAATAGTGTTTTTACGAAAATTTCTCGGAAAATAATTATTTTCGTCTTGGAAATTCCAAACAAATAATTTTAACACGTAGCCAGAATATTAACCACGTTAGCACATTCTAGGTCATAGAACAACCTTCACATAACTTACTCACAAAATAATCAATTAAATTCATTTAATTCACATAATCAAATAAAAATTTAATTGTCATAAAAATCCAATTTTCTCGGGCGCTACACTAGCTCTACAACAAGGTAGTGGTGTTGCAGATCAATACCTTTGCAGCACTTTTGGAAAAGGCTATAATAGCTGAGGAGGGGAGTTAGGCCATGAGCCTCTACAACAAGGAGAAAAAGAACAAGGGCGAGGTCGAGGGAGCTGTGAAGGTGGAAACTAATAGTGGAAGTAGGAGTGGAAATGGAAAGAGGAAGGGGAACAATTTTGGAAATATCCAGGTTAAACAGGAAGGTCTGAAGAAATAGGCTGCGCATTGTAAGAATTGCAGGAAAAATCATTTTGGTGAGTGTCTGAAAGGTAAGTTTGTATGTTACAAGTGCGGGCAGGAGGGCCATATCTCTCCCAACTGCCCCAAGCCTAGAATGAACAGTGGGCGTTTTCTATGCGGATTGATAGAACATAAGGTTAAGGACTATCCAAAAAGGAGAATGGAGGCAGGAAGTGTAACCACGGGGAAAGGTAGCGAGACTCTGGCGATCACAAGACCAACATCATCAATCAAGCCAACAAAATCAACCGCAAGAGTCTTCAACATGACCATTCAAGATACCGTGGCAGCTGGTGATGGAACTCCAGGTATTATTCGTATAACTCTTATTTTCTTATACATGATTATCCTATATATAGTAAATTACTTTATAATGATATTTTGAAGGAGGAATTTGAGTTCTATAAGAAATCAAAATTCTGTTTAATCTGATAGACGAGCTTTATGTTGATTAGTTAGTGATCGGTTTGCTCGAATCTAATCGAGATCTAATTGAAATGACTATGTATGCTATGTACCCTTATATGTATATGTTTTGAAACGGTGATTCCGGGGACGGAATCTTTATAAGAGAGGGTGAATGTAATAACCCGATATTTTCTGTGAGACCCCAAATTTTATGAAATAAAAGTGTTCAATTTTTTTATTTTGGTGAATAGTTAAATTGATAAAAGTTTAAAGTTAAGGGTCATATTTGAAAATTTTTCAAAGTAGACAAGTTGTCATAAAATACCCGGTTACTATTCACGAGTTACTATTCACTAAGTTACTTATTCACCGAAATTACTATTCACTCTAGTATTGTTCACTCTAGTATTTGGGACACTTTTTGTGTCGGAGTTACTATTCACGAGTTACTATTCACGGGTTACTACTCACGGATTACTATTCACTCTAGTATTGTTCACTCGAGTATTTAGGACACTTTTTGTGTCAAAGTACTATTCACGAGTTCTTATTCATTTAATTACTATTCAGTGAGTTACTATTCACCGAATAAAATATTTTATGAAAATAACGGCGGAAGTTTTACTGGTTGATCTTTGTTGAACTACTCGGTAGTAAAAGTACGATGTCGTGTGGTTGCATAGTAGTAGCATACGGTATTGATTATTGATGCTTATGTGAGAAGTCACTCGGTTTGATTCCATTATTGTCGATTAATAATATGAATTATTATAGCGATAATGACGTTTTTTGTTTTATTCGTATTATTAACGTAATAAAAGCGAAACATCTTTTATATAAAAGCAGAATACTTTATTAAAGTTATTCTATAAATAGAATATATTATATTTTATTATGCATAGTGTTGCATAGTGTTTTGCATAGTGTTGCATAGTGTTTGCATAGTAAAATGTTTTTATATAAATAAAATATATGATATTTTATTTAAAATATTTTGCTTTAAATATGGACCGTCGATTAAAGTAAATCAATCGGACCGTTCATGGATTAATTACTATGCATTCTATTTTCCTATAAATAGAAAGCTCGTTCCTTCATTATTTTCACTTAATTCACTTTGAAACTCAGAGAGAGAAATTATAGAGAGAAGCTATAGAGAGAAAATCTATATAGAGAAAGAAGAAGAGTATACGGTACTTCACTACTTTGATATCCGGTGTCTTTTACGGTAAGGGGTATTATTTGTTGTATTCGTAGTAGGGTGTTATTCTTTCTTATTCATGAAGAGAACTTACATTATTCCATTCTTTATTATTACATTGGAATAACTTTGTATACTGGCGGAGATACCCTATACTTGGTGAAATCCCTCTGTTATTCCATTCTTTATTATTTTGTTGGAATAACTTTGATAAAGTGACATACCCTATACATAATCAGATACGTGGCATACCCTATACTTGGTGACATTCTTCTATTATTCATTTGGAACATCTTATGCATGTGTGTTTTACACCGGACTGGTTAAAATCTTTATTATTATTCATTTGGAACATCACTGTCGATTGTGTTTTACACGGACTGGTTAAAATCTTCATCATTACATTGGAATATCCTATCTCGTGTGTTTTACACGGATACGGTTCCATCTTTATTATTACATTGGAACATCCCGCCGGTGTGAATTTCACACGACTTTGGTTAAGTTATTATTATTATTTGGAATAACTTTGCCTATGTGAAATCGCATGCATGGTGATTTCCTTTGTTATTCCATTCTTTATTATACCCAGTTGGTTAAAACTTTGACTTCTATACTCCATGAAATTAGTAGAATATTCTTGATATTTGCGTTTCATCCAGTATCTTTTCATGGAAATAGTCTTCTGATCATTCTTGAATTTTACTCTACAAAACAGTATCTTGTTGACAATTTGGACGTTAATAATTCCTGGATAAAATAATTCTTGAACTTGTTTTATTGAATTCTTATATCATTGTCATCATCCTCATGTTATATTATGTTGAAAGTTATCTATGTCTTACGTGCATAGATGAACTTGGTATGATTATGACCAGGGATCATTCGGTATAATCATGACCTGCTATAAATGATGTGACAAAAGTCCTCAGTGGCCTGTAATGCAGTGATGGATAGTTTTTGGTATGATTATGACCAGGGGTGATTCGGTATAGTCATGACCATTGATAATTTGATGAAAATCCTTGACCGTGGTACAGGGATGATTAGATGTGGTGGTTTATTTATTAAGCTGAGTCTCAGCGATAAAAATTGATGAAAACCTTTTAAAACCTAAAAGATAGTAGACTTTATTTTCTACTTGACTCTTTTAATGGATTGCATGTTCCACTGCAGTTAAACTGGTTGTCTATTGTATTTTATCAATTTAACACTGTTGAAGGCTAATGATAATTTATTCTGCATTATCTTAGTCATAATATTTCTTACTGGGCTAGTTGAGCTCACCCTTTCTTTCACTGTTCTCTTCAGGAAATGAGAACATAGCTGGGACGAGTCGGGGAACGGAGTAATGGTCCAGAGGATAGCATTAGTAGTCCTCACTATTCTGTGAAATAGTGTGATAATAGTTGTAATGAGGACTCCTTTTGAGTTTGTATAATATCTAGTAGACAATATTTGTATTCAAACTCACAGTTTATGTCGTATTATTTACAGCAGTTATATTAGTAAGTTGTACTTGAATTTATGTACCATGTAAGTGGCGACCCAAGATGGGTGACGTATACCTAATTTTGGGGCGTCACGGTTGGTATCGAGCTTAGGAATATGATCCACTGGTGAGATGTGAGATAAGAACTAGGAGGGAGAGGCGGGAATTCCTTCGCTAGTATGACCTACCTAAATTTATTTGGTATTTAATTGGTCATCGAGTATAGGGATAATATGTGATATGTTAATTAACCCTTGTTTTGTGACGGTGTTTGAGAATGACATCCGAAAATCTTTGAGATAAGCAATAAAGCACATGAGAGTGTTTATTCAAGCTCAAACAAAAGGTAACGACCAACAATACGATAATAATCATCTTTGGTGGCAGCATTTATCGAACAATGATAACCATCGTGGGAGAAATTATCATGCTAAGAATGGTAACCACTTGATTGGTAATCATGGCAAAGATAATAGAAGTGGAAATTGCAAGAAGAAGAGAAGGTCATTTAGCTCAATTTTATTGTGCACCAAAGTCAAGTCTATTTGGGACGGTGGCACCAAAGGTGGATATGGACAAACCAAAGTCGTTGGTTTTAGGAAGTGCATTTTTCATGACTTCTCAAAAAGCGAGTAAACCTGAGCGAAGTTAACGCGGGTTAGTTAATTATAAATTGCGAAGTCTATACCTTATAAGATCCGGTTCTAACCATTATTTTATCTCTCTTGCTTGCTTGCGTTCAACGTTTAAATTTGACTCGGAGAAGTTAGACTTTGACTTATTGGTTGAAACTTCGTTGTTAGGAGAGCCGTTACCGCTTATTATTTTTAAATCTTGTTTGATTCAAATAAACACTTTCACATTACCCGTCGATCTTATCTTTTGAAAAAACTTGCCTTTGATGTGATTTTAGGAATCAATTGGTTAACTACTCATCATGCTTTTCGTAAGGTTGTTAGCTTTTATATTCATAACCAACTTTGTTATGCGAATTCAAGTAACCAAACTACTAAAGTCAATTATTGTCATATCAAGCCATAAGTAAAGAGCCCCGAAACTTTCGTTGTTGACTTCCTTGTGTGGAATGCAATCGAAGCGGACTTCTGTAAGGCGACATCGTGAATGAAGATGGCAAGTTTATAGGTATCATTGTGAGGTGCTATCTAGGTTAAGGGATAGAAGTCACAGTTGGTATTAATGTGACGTACTATCCAAGTCTTGACGAAAGAGTGATTTTGAATGATATTTCTATCATTAATAAATTTCTTGGCGTATTCTTGAAGACTTCCTAGCCTACCCTAGAACGTGAAATCGAATTTTGTATTGACCCCAGTACAAAAACCCATTTCTTAAACCCTCAAATATTTCTTTAACTAAAATGAACAGTTTACGTGGTTTATAATGAAAGTCATAATAAAAGCATTGGACTAATGAAAATCATGGGTATACGTGGTATTAGTAAGTGTTATGATGAGTTATGTTGGTTATTATGTGAAAACATGAAAGTTTCTTAGAAATCACAAAGAGTTGAAAATCAGATTTTGGTGAAAAACGTAACATGAAATTCAATTGACCAAATCTCCTATTATATTTTGAATTTTTGAGTGTGGTTAAGTCCTAGAGTTAGATCTATGAGTTGCCTAACTAATCCAAGTGGAATCAATGAAAAAGGTGTTGTAGATTTTTGTGTGGACTGATTTTAGCAAAGGAGTGCAAAGCTGCAAAAACCGAAAAAGCTGCTGCCATGATTTTAGAGGGGCTGTTTCGGCCACTTAAATTATGAGAAAAATTCTGGCCTTTTGGGACATGAAGGTATATGGTTTAAAGTACCTCCTGTCCAAAAATGAGCTCATTCTGACTTAAAATGAGCAAGTTATGACTATTTCAATATTTAGGTTTTTCCGACGAAAAATGCTATAATTGGAGTTCTATAACTCCGATGACCATGAAATTTAAACTAAAAGCTCACATTAACATGTGTAAGGTCCTGCCAAGGTTTGGGAATTTTTGGAGTTAAACTTGAGGTAGCTAATTTCTTAAGGAATTAATTAGAAATTGATTTTTGAAAAATAGTAAATGAATTTTAAAAATTCTGAGAAAAATATATTTTCATTATGGGACTATATTATGCTAAATCCCAGAAAAGAAATATTTTTGGGACTGATTTAGTAATTTTCATGAAAATAGTTTAGTTACGAACATATGAGTTAAATATGTTATGTGAAGTAACAAAGTTGAAAATATGATTTTATGGCTAGAGAATCCTATATAGAGTATATGCATATTTTTTTTGAGGATTTGATAATTGGTGATGATATCTTATGAGTATGACATTTTGAATGATTAAATGCATTATATGGTAAAGCGTAAACAATTAAGATAAATTGTTTATAAATTTAAGAAGTGATTAAAATATTGTTATAATATTAATGATATTAGATTATGAGATTATTAAGTGATTGATAACATGGGGATATTCTTGAATCTCGGATAAATTATAAATGTTTAATATTTATCCTTTATCTCATTTGATTGATTCTTTATATCATTATCCTCATGCTTATATTATGTTGAAAGTCATCTCGTTTGTGTAGTGTATAGATGGACTTGGTATGATTATGACCAAGGATTGTTTGGTATAATCATAACCATAATTGAAAACACGATTATCTTTGGTAGTAGTGCATGGATAATTTGTGGTCGTGATACTAATGAATACACAATTATCTTTGCACGTAGTGCATGGATAATTGTGGTCGTGATACTAATGAATACGATTATCTTTGGCACGTAGTGCATGGATAATTTGTGGTCGTGATACTAATGAATACACGATTATCTTTGGCACGTAGTGCATGGATAATTTGTGGTCGTGATACTAATGAATACACGATTATCTTTGGCACGTAGTGCATAGATAATTTGTGGTCGTGATACTAATGAATACACGATTATCTTTGGCACGTAGTGCATAGATAATTTGTGGTCATGATACTAATGAATACACGATTATCTTTGGCACGTAGTGCATGGATAATTTGTGGTCGTGATACTAATGAATACACGATTATCTTTGGCCGTAGTGCATGGATAATTCGTGGTCGTGATACTAATGAATATCCTTGGCCTGTAGTGCAGGGATGATTCGATGATATTGATTAATTATTGAGCTGAGTCTCAACAATGAAATATTAATTCATGGATGTGGTAAAAGTCATCTTTGGCCGTAGTGCATTGCTAGACTTGGTATGATTATGACCACGGATTGTTCGGTATAATCATGATCGTAATTGAAAACACAATTATCCTTGGCCCGCAAGTGCATGGATAATTCGTGGTCGTGATGATATTATAAGTGAGTCTCGGCATTATTGGTTTCTGATTTGTATATCTTTGGCTGTAATGCAAAGATGAATTGTTAATGAATATCTTTGGCAGGATTGCAAAGATGAATTTAATGTTTTCAACGATAAAGGTATTCAAGGTATCTTCACCTCTTTATCATACCAGGTACGTACCCTAATTTCGAGGGTGAAATTCCATAAGGAGGCGAGATTGTGAGACCCCAAATTTTATGAAATAAAAGTGTTCAATTTTTCTATTTTGGTGAATAGTTAAATTGATAAAAGTTTAAAGTTAAGGGTCATATTTAAAAATTTTTCAAAGTAGACAAGTTGTCATAAAATACCCGGTTACTATTCACGAGTTACTATTCACGGGTTACTATTCACTCTAGTATTGTTCACTCTAGTATTTGGGACACTTTTTGTGTCGGAGTTACTATTCACGAGTTACTATTCACGGGTTACTATTCACCGAAATTACTATTCACCCTAGTATTGTTCACTCGAGTATTTGGGACACTTTTTGTGTTAGAGTACTATTCACGAGTTACTATTCACGAATTACTATTCATGAGTTACTATTCACCCGAACAAAATATTTTATGAAAATAACGGCGGAAGTTTTACCGTTGATACTGTTGAACTACTCGGTAGTAAAAAACAAAGAATGTCGTGTGGTTGCGTAGTAGTAACACCGGTATTGATTATTGATGCTTATGTGAGAAGTCACTCGGTTTGATTCCATTATTGTCGATTAATAATATGAATTATTATAGCGATAATGACGTTTTGTTTTATTCGTATTATTAACGTAATAAAACAGAAACATCTTTTTATATAAAACAGAATACTTTATTAAAGTTATTCTATAAATAGAATATATTATATTTTATTATGCATAGTGTTGCATAGTGTTTTGCATAGTGTTTTGCATAGTGTTGCATAGTGTTTGCATAGTAAAATGTTTTTATATAAATAAAATATATGATATTTTATTTAAAAGATTTTGCTTTGAATATGGACCGTCAGATTAAAGTAAATCAATCTGGACCGTTCATGGATTAATTACTATGCATTCTATTTTCCTATAAATAGAAGCTCATTCCTTCATTATTTTCTTACGAATTCACTGAAACTCTAGAGAGAGAAATTATAGAGAGAAGCTATAGAGAGAAAATCTATAAAGAGAAAGAAGAAGAGTATTCTGGTACTTCACTACTTTGATATCCAGTGTCTTTTACGGTAAGGGATATTATTTGTTGTAAATTAAGTAAGGGTGTTATTCTTTCTTATTCATGAAGAGAACTTACGTTATTCCATTCTTTATTATTTCATTGGAATAACTTTGTATCTGTGGCATACCCTATACTTGGTGAAATCCTCTGTTATTTCATTCTTTATTATTACATTGGAATAACTTTGTATATCATGACATACCCTATACATAATGATGCATCGTGGCATACTTGGTGACATTCTTCTATTATTACATTGGAACATCTCATGCGTGTGTTTTATAGGACACGGTTTCTCGCCTTCTTTATTATTATTCGTTGGAACATCCACATGCATGTGTTTTTTACAGGACTGGTTAAAATCTTCATCATTCTGTTGGAATATCCTATCATGTGTTTTTACAGGATGCGGTTCCATCTTTATTATTCTGGTTGGAACATCCCATCTGGTGTGAATTTCAACGACTGGTTCCGTTATTATTATTCATTGGAATAACTGTACATCTGCAATACCGCATGCATGGTGATTTCTTTTGTTATTCCATTCTTTATTATACCCTGTTGGTTAAAACTTTGACTTCTATACTCCATGAAATTAGTATAATATCCTTGATATTTGCGTTTTATCCAATATCTTTTCATGAAAATAGTCTTCTGATCATTCTTGAATTTTACTCTACAAAACAGTATCTTGTTGACAATTTGGACGTTAATAATTCCTGGTTAAAATAATTCTTGAACTTGTTTTATTGAATTCTTATATCATTGTCATCATCCTCATGTTATATTATGTTGAAAGTTATCTATGTCTTACGTGCATAGATGAACTTGGTATGATTATGACCAGGGATCATGCGGTATAATCATGACCTGCTATAAATGATGTGACAAAAGTCCTCAGTGGCCTGTAATGCAGTGATGGATAGTTTTTGGTATGATTATGACCGGGGTGATTCGGTATAGTCATGACCATTGATAATTTGATGAAAATCCTTGGCCAAGTGATGCGAGGATGATTAGATGTGGTGGTTTATTTATTGTCGAGTCTCAAATGATAAAAATTGATGAAAACCTTTTAAAACCTAAAAGATAGTAGACTTTATTTTCTACTTGACTCTTTTAATGGATTGCATGTTCCACCGCAGATTAAACCGGTTGTCTATTGTATTTTATCAATTTAACTTTGTTGAAGGCTAATGATAATTTATTACGCATTATCTTAGTCATAATATTTCTTCTTGGGCTAGTTGAGCTCACCCTTTCTTTCTTTGTTCTCTTCGTGAAATGAGAACATATTTGGAGACGAGTCGGGAAGCGGAGTAATGGTCCGAGAGGATAGCATTAGTAGTCCTCACTATTACGTGAAATAGTGTGATAATAGTTGTAATGAGGACTCCTTTTGAGTTTGTATAATATCTAGTAGACAATATTTGTATTCAAACTCACAGTTTATGTCGTATTGTACACGACAGTTATATTAGTAAGTTGTACTTGAATTTATGTACCATGTAAGTGGCGACCCAAGATGGGTGACGTATACCTAATTTTGGTGGCGTCACATTTTCTATATAATTAAATCTGATATTTTGCATATAAATTTTTTTAAAGGTGGGAATATGTGCAAGGTAAAGTATATGTATATATGTGATAAATAAAATTTATTTATTACATGAATAATTTCAAATAATTTTCTTAGAATTGTTGACTATTAAAAATTATATTTTTATAACTAATTTTGTAGTAAATTTTTTTATTATTTATTTTACGTGAAAATATGATAATATATTATTTAAATAATATATAAAATGATTATTAGAATTATTATAATTACTATTTTATTATATGAATTTTAGTTCGATTATTTAAGTTAATTATTTAACTTAATTAATAATGTTATATATGTAAGATAAATCGGGATATGGAATCCAAACCCTCATTTTGGATTATAAAAAGGAACGAGAATAATAATATAATATTATTTTTATTTCAGTGTTATAAATATGTACTATATGTATAGACTAATAATGGTTGGTCAATTATGGTGTAATAGTAGAAAACCTAGTATTACTATGTTAAATACTAATTTGAAACTCAATTACGAGCTTTAGACTGTTATGTAATCGTGACAATGTGATCAATGACTGATATTATAGATTTTAATCTTAATTAGGAAGACCCTAATTATTGGAAACCCTGATTGTTAATTAGAAACCCTAACTTTCCAATTTAAAACCCTAATTGCCAATTTATTAACCCTAATTGCTAACTTAGCAAGCTAAATTATAATAAATCTTAAATCCTAATTTCAATATCTTATGTTATTAGGAAACACAATGTGATTATGAAACTCTAATTGTCCATTTTTAGGAACTAAATTTTTACTATTTTAAACACTAAATAAAAAGCCTAGAAAATTAAATTTTTGAAAACCTTAGGGTCAAACCCTAAGGGTTTTCTAAGATAACATTTTTACCATTAAAATGAAAAGCTAAGTGACCAAATTGCCATTTTGCATTATTGAAGTTAACTTGTCAAATTGGCTAATGGTTTAGTTGGTGAACTACCCTAAGCTTAGCCATGTGCCTACAAACTCTACAATTCAACCCTTTCCCCCGCCAAATCCATTGCATACAAGTTATATATATAGATCAAGAGAGAGAAATGTTCATTATTTAGTTCATTTTTACACCAACTCTCATCTAATACCATTTCTCTCTAAAACCCACGAAATATATTAGTGGATTAGTCCCAAAACAAAGTTCTACTATCACTCATAACCAATCAGAAGCCTAGAGTAAAGAATTTGTTCATAAAGGTATAAACACTAACCAAGAAATCTGAACTTTGATTACATGTTAGATCTTGTGTTTTAATGTTTAAACATATTGTATGTAGTGTATATTGATGATCTGGGTTGCTAGATGTTAGATCCATAACATCTTTAGGCCCAGATTTGATGTTTTTCAAAATTTGGAAATTTTTTAAAATGGTGTCTGACAACAAATGTCAGACCCCATAGATCTTAGTCTGTTATGTATTTTTGTGTTTTAAAAGTTTGTTTGTGAAGTATGTCATGTGGTCTTTGATCTGGACTTAAAATCATGCTTAGATCATTTGTATATTTCAAGTTATGGAAGGTCAAACTGCGTTGACCAACCATGACTTTCTGATTTTTGAGTAACCCAAAACTTGCCCAGAAAGTTTTAGAGTAAGTTCATGGGCCCAGATCTTGCTTGTTCTTGTTACTTTGATTCTGCTGTTGTATTTAGATTGTTGTATGTTATATGGACTACCGATTTGTGTCTTTAAATCACATATATAACATATAGATTTGATGTAATGACTGGTCAAACTAGCTAGCTCGTTCACGAACTCGATTTTCTGGGAAACCCAGAAAACTCAAGAACATCCTTTCTGACATGGTTTGACCGGATGCTAGCTAATGATTCTGATGTAGTTTGACTGATTTGATGAATTGTACTTATACCTTGACATGTGGACTACAAACCTGAACCCTTATAACACCATAACATCACACCGAACTTGATTAAATTAAGGAACAAAGTAGCTATCAAGCATTGCCTGGGTTTCTGGGTAACCCAGAAAACCCAGGAAGGGCCTGACAGCCACTTTAGACCTCCAGATCTTACTTGTATATTGTAATATGACCCGTAACTTGCTTGCTACTTGTAGTGTTACACTAACACTACATGATCTGATCAATATCTAGCCCAGAAACACATTGAGTTAAGATTTAATCTTGGTCAAAGTTGCTTAGTCGATCACTGCACATAAATGTTCTTGACCCTCAAGAACACAATAGGCTACACTTTCTGTCGCTAAAGGCTATAGCGACAGACTTTTTAATTTTATTCAATTTATTTTCTGAAAATCATTTAAAAAAAGAAATTAATTTTTGAAAATTACAAAAATAATTTTAAAAATTATTTGAAGTTATAAAAATTAACTTTTAATAATTTGGCATATTTTCCATAAATATTAGTATTTATTTAAATATTATTGATATTTAATTTATTTAATAAATGTATTAAATAAAGTAATTAAAATAATTTTATTATATTAAAAATATTTTAAATGATAATAAGGTATTTAAAAATATTTTAAGTTATTAAATATAACTTTAAATATTTTAATGTAAATTTCATTAATTATTTAATATTAAGGATATATAGATTTATTTAATAATTATATTAAATAAATTAATTAAAATGAATTTAATATTATAAAAATCATTTTAAATAAAAATAAAATGTTTAAAAATATTTTAAGTTATAAAATATAACTTTTAATATTTAATGGTAAATTTCATTAATAAATTAATATTAATGATATTAGATTTATTTATTAATTATATTAAATAAATAGTTTAAAAATGATTTTATTGATTTAAAAATCATTTAAAAAGATATAAATGAACTAAAAATATTTTAAAATATAATAAATGACTTTTAATATTTTGATAAATAATCCATTAATATTTAAATATTAATGGTAATTATTTAAAATGATTTTAATTATTTTAAAAATCATTTAAGGGTAATATTAATACTTTAAAAGTATTTTAAGTTATTATAAATAACTTTAATATTTTGGCAAGGGTTTCATTAATATTTTAATATGAATTAAATATTAATGATAATAGAATTATTTATTATTTGAATCATTTAATAATGATTCTGATGTTTGAAAAATCATGATAAATTATAATAATTAATTAAAAATTATTATAAGTCATTTAAAAATAATATGACTTATATTTAAGTTATTTAAATGGATATTGAACTACAGGATAGAGTCTTAGACTCGATAATTACCCGATAAAGCTGTCGATACACTGAAATGTTTGAGAAATTGATCTCGACTTAGATAATTTGACTAGATACGTGTTTGTTTGTGATTCAATGATTGCTAAACATATGTGACAATGTGATTAGGTTATGTGCTAACTGCCAATAGCATTACTATGTGTTATAGTATGTTATTCTTATCGAACAAATGATCTTATTAATGATAGGTCTTGATATAAAAGATAAAACTAATTTGTGTAAGCAGCAGACCAGGCGAGTATCTTAACTTTGCATTTACTTTATGCAATGGACATGTGTAAGCTAATATCTAAACTATTCTTTTTCATTGTTCAAATATCTTAACCTTGTATATACTTATGCAATGATTATGTATAAGTAAGTTATTAAATTATACTATATTGTACAAGTTCTTTAATTCTGTTATTATAAATCAAGATATATATTCTGTTCGTTAATTTCTAAGCATGGTTATACAAGTGACCTCACTTGAATAATCATTGTATTTTATCACATGTTGATACATAATTATTGGTTTCCAATATGTATACATTGACTTAAAAGTCGTCTAAGCTATTTGATTCAGCTATACACAGATTTAAAAATATTATTGAACAAGATAGAACTTTATTGTATCCAACTGAATTGTTTTGGTTCGGATTCCAGACTAAGTGTGAACATCCCGAATTTGGGAAACTTTTGTGTGTTTAAGGCGGATATGTTGGAAGAAAATATCATTCAAACAAGTAGTAATGATCAATACAGGGCATAACGGGTTAATCACCCCCGTGCCTGTAAGTTATGACAGTTTACAGATGAAGTTTTGTTTAACATTTTCTAAAATAGAAAACAATGTTCATAGTGTGTTGACTGATCCCCATTTATAGTAGTACTTAGTTTCAAAAATTTGTAATCGAAATGATATGTTGTTTATTGTTGCTTTAGCTTACTTTACAACTGTTGATTCATTGTAGAAGTGTTATTCATGAAAAACATTTACTTCCTCCAGCTAACTTTTATTGCTTGCTATTACTTATTGGGCAATCAAATGCTCATTCTTGCTTTAAATTTAAATGTTTTCAGCTATGTGTGATCAACCAGAAGGCTCTGCTAAGAACAAGGGAAAAGGAAAGGTTGCAGAATTAGTTTTATGCTATATTATGTAATAGCTTGACATTATTAAGATAATGATATCTATTAATTATCATGTAATGAATGTTTAAAGGTTGTGTACCTGGGATTAGACTCTGATATATGTAAATTAAGTTTGGTATTTATATTATTGTTATTATTATTAGTATTATTTCGCTCATAGAAATGATATCATGAAGCACCAAGTTCGGGTTTCAAGTACCTAAATTTGGGGGCGTCACACATGCCCCTCAGACCAACTAGAGGGAGATAATCCATGCCAAGTGCAAGAGTAATAAAGCTATGAGGAGAATTGAGCCCTGTACATGGCAAAATGTCAAACAGATCTCCAATCCCTACCAAGAACACCGACTAGGATATAACATCTATACACTCTGATGGCTGAAAGGAGTAAGACATGGCTATCTCATGGGAAAAGAAATACCCATACCTTCGGAAGGTGCCAATCGGTCTCAGGCGTGACACAAACCACGCATACAACATGATCGAGCTACCTATAAATACCCCTACAGGATAGGTATGGCAATACTTGGCTAATCTCAATGTCTCTGTCATAATCATCGGCACAATAGTATAACCCTCCCTGAAAGCTCTCATGCCATGATAACACCGATGATCAGCTCATCCATATACAGTGGCATGTACACATAAGCCACTACGCACATCATGAGTACGTCTACCCTGGCCATGCGCCACTGATCCTCCGACGTGGTGAAATCCCCGGAGTGTCGTGCATAACTGTCCACTAAGCCAAATCTTTCTAGAAGAAAATTTTGGGACACCACATGGACGGATGTAATCTCATCATGTACTACTCTACATCAGTGAGGGTCATTAACTGTCGACTCATGTCGCTGATAGCCATCTGAGCACATGGCCTGTCCAATGGTAAAGGCGTCAACCGCTCATACTCCTCTAAGGTGGGAGTCAACTCTTGGGTCCCAAACCGGAAAACCTGGCTCTCCGGTACCCAATGCTCTAGCATACCCTCTACAAAGCCCCCAAGAACCTAGAACATTAGGAGGGTCATGGAATGTTGTAATAACTTATCTACGGTCAGTTAGTCCGGAGGTAAGAAACTATCATGCCATGATCTCAGATAGGATACCACCAATACTAGTGGGGTATGATCAATGCAGCTAACTATTGAAGAAGACATCTGTGTAGGCCGTATCATAAGACCATCTAGGGGTCAATGCTGAATATCTCTGGACATACATATGTATAACATGATACATGCATGATCAACAATATATGGCAATATGGTGTAGGGAATGAAAAATAGTACATACATTCCTAAGTACATTATCATCTAATATATCATCTCTGTACAGCTAAAAATATATGGAAATGGGGCACAAATGCCCAACAACTAACAGAATCCTATCAAAAGATATAGCGTCAATTGGGCACAGCCACCCAGTATCTAATAGAGGCCTATCAAAAAATATAGCGAGGATACACATCAGAAGAAGATAATGGTGTCAATGTCTACATCGTCAATCATGTCCACCTGATGTAACTCCTCCTGAGTCACTAGATCTCCACCAAGAGGGATGTCAGGCCTATATAATGGAGGATCGGTGCTGACAAAACCATATGTGTCACCTGAAGGGCCAGCCCCAGAGCTGGAAGGATCAAAAGTATTTGCCTCTAAAGGATCTCTGCCCAAGCGCAGGATGAAGAAATGTGCCTGGTCCAATTATCGGGTCAAGCTGTTAATCTATGTTAAATGAGTCGGATCTCAGACACAAGCCATCCAATCCATCATCATCATGGATCCAGAAACCATATCCCCCATGAACTAAGTGGCACAGGTCTGGGATTCGATGATACGAGGGGACCACCAGCGATGGAACATATCTTGAGTATACAGACCCTCTGATAATGTAAAGCCATCAAAACCCATCAATGGGATATCAATGACAGACGACTATGACACAGGCCAATCACACCTGGAAGAAGGTAAGATCAGTATATGAATCTCCCCTGTGGTGCTCCTAATAGCATGCTCTCCCAAATAGATCTCACATCCTCCATCTATGAAGAAAGGAATCCAATGGGTGGATATTACATACTCAACACCAGTCGGGTAACCATCCTCAAACCCAACTGTCATATGGTCCCCAGAGTAGAGAACCTAAGTGACAACATCATCTGTCAACAACTCCAACTGTAGATGACAATGGGTGAAACCATGAGCTACAGGAACCTCTACCAATATGGAGTGATGCCATTATCATCCTTGTGGATAGGTATCTGGACCTAACACATTAATAGGAAGCAAGCATATGAGCCTCTCATATGCCCAAAACTGCCAACATAAAGTCAAACATCTGCGGTCAGTCAACACTCTTAACATGTACATGGGAAATCAAAAGAGAAATACTCACCAGCAAAAATGTGTAAAATCCTAGCCAAGCCTCCGTAAAGCCCTGCGAATGCATGCGCATGCCCCTGAGGAAATAGCCAGTCATACTCTCCAATATGGTCCACATCTCGCGTGGAAGCTGAACAAATCAAATGACACCGTGGAAGAGTTATCTGCTATGAAGTAACCCCTGATAATAACCAGGAACAATCGCCAAAGAATGTGATCCCTGACTCTCACATCAGTGATTATGGGCTAACTCAACAGCCCACTCATAGCATCTATGCTCAAAGGACCTGTACAAATTGTCCTGCCTTTAAGCGCCTTAGTTGGGACTCCTAGTAAGGATCTAATGGCAGTCTAGGTAATCTCTGCCATACAAGGAATTTGCGCCCCTCCAAACTCCATACTTGTGATAAATCGCCAATCCATCGGTGTCATCATCACCTCATAGTCAACAAATGGGGATACTGAGTTTTTTAAAACCAGCACTCAGACAACGCCCTGAGATAACCCCAGGGACAATGACGGGGGAGGATAGAAAAGAATGCCTCGAAGACCTAGCCGTGCACAATTGCTTGATAATTGGGATGTAGAGCCTGATATACAAAGTGACTGCTGAACTAGTTCCCTCGAGGCTGCGTAAAGCCAGGAACCTACATCACAAAAGCAGATCAACATCAAAACCTTTGCTCCTCATCAATAGGAAAAAAAGGAAGGAAGATCAAATCCAGCTTTTACCTCGTCTGCATGCAAGTAAATCGAGGGGTGGCAACTCAAATCACCCAGAAGCTCCAGGATTATCACATTAATTCCTGGGAAATCCCTATGGGGGAACATGAGCAGCAGGAGCAGGGTCCGCAACTAGTACATTATCCTCTTCATCCTCAACATCTGGTACCTCAACCCGGATAGGACGGATCACGGCCTCCGCTAAACAATGAGGTTGTCTAACTAAATGGGGTTAAGGCATATCAGAAGCCCTCCTCCGCACACCAGAAGTGGTTTTGTGGGAACTACTTAGCTGATCCAGATCCATATATCAAAAACACAAGTCTCCAAATCACCTCATAAAGGGTGTGGTAAGTTCTAACTTGGAGCTTTTTCAAATACATTTTATGACTATATGAATGCATGCATTACTTTAACATACGCCTACAGTAGAGTTAAAAATGCATGTCTACCCAATGCCTAAACTTTTGGAAATTTTTTTCCAGAGTCTCCTTTGTAAACAGGACTATCCACATGCAAATAGGCATGACTAAGTGGCCATTCAGTAGCACACATACCCACAGTCATAAACATCCTATATGCATAACACTATCAAAGTCACAATCCGTAAGGGTAGCCTAGATTACCAGGATTACTTTGCTTTGCAACCTTTACTCATTTGTCCTCTAATAGGATAAGAAATAGCAGAAAAAGGTGCCAATTTGACTATTTCAAAAGTTAAATTTTTTCACATCATTATATTCAGCATGGTTAAATACTAACATTTACTATGTTGAATATTCTTTTATCAAGTCATATAAGCATGCATATTCACTACTATGTGTTTAGAATCATTTTATGTGATAACTCATTTTCCAACGGATAAAAACTAGAAAAGAAGACATGTATATGTTACCAGGGCAGTGTAGAACACTTATACGGTGACAGATTTTGCAGAAAGTCTCCCGAACTCAGCATATCTGAAGAAGAGCTCTCGGATTCTTTGTATGGCGCATTATGAAAATGACTTGTGAAAGCAACAAGCCACTTAAGGCTACCCACGATTGGCCACAGGTGTACCTACGGCTCCCTTATGTGGGTCCCACCCCTCTGTCTTGGTCCACTTTGAGTTGCAAAGGAGGTCTCACAAGCTAAAAAGATCAAATTAGGAAAAAAGATGCAACACGATTGAGCGAAGAAGCCTAAAATCCTTATTTTCAAAGACCAAACTGCGGGTCTACATTTCACTCATTGATAATCACCCAGACATAGGGTTCACTATATTAATGATCACAAATATTACAAACTACACTCAGTAATATCGTACAAAGGTCCGATGCCGTCAGTTCGGGGTCGTAACTCCAAAACACTTCTCCTTAGTGGGGATATCATATAAGTTCAGTCGTTGATGCACACGTCAGTGAAGGTCAAGCAACCTTGATGACATTTAGCCACTGGAAAGTAAATCCCCAACATCAGAAGCCATCCGATGATTTCATCTGTTTATGCACATGTTAACGAGGGTCAAGCAGCCTTGACATCACTATCTGTTGGCAAGTAAATCCAACGAAGTGTCAGAAGTCATGTGATGATTCTAGTCGTTGGCAATTAAACCCAGCGAAGCATCGAATAATGGGCAATGATGGTATCCGTTGAAGTACATTTCAGCGAGGGTCAAAAAACCTTAACAATCAACAAATTGTTGGCAGTAACTCTAACAGAACAATGGAAGGACCTGGCGATGCAAACTAGGAAGAACATCCTCATCGGCGAGAATCAATGATGGAATATGTTATACACATCTTAATAAGACAAAGCACACATCCCCAGAGTCTCTTGTACATGAGAGATACATCCTCAATGGAAGGTATGTACCAAGGATTAAGGACTTTGGTGATAACCCCAAGGTCAACATCTTGGAAATTATTGAAAGCTTTAGAGTACACATCCAAGCAGTTCGTCAGGGTCATTAATGGTATCTCAAGTCCCCACCAGAAGTTATGGGAACAAACAGTCATCACATCCTGTTGGAAAACAATCCAATAAACCACATTCATCATGAATGTGCATCATGTTGCATTACATTGCATCATGATTATCTTGTCACATTTCAAGTGTCTAGTATTCTTTATCCTATTCATGCCATTACATTGCATGAATATGATAAAGTGGGGCATCTGTAAACACTCAAAATTTTGCATTCCTGTTACTAACACTGCAAGAGGGCAAAATTATCTTTCAAAGATAACTTTGGAGGTTAACTCAGCTCAATCCTAGAGACAACCCCGGGATACTCAGTTTTCCATCTCAAAGACAACCCCGAGATACCCAGTTTTAGTCCTGGACATAATCTATGGAGTTTCATTTTACACCTCGGAGACAACCCCGAGGAAAGTAGTTTCAGTTCCGGAGATAACCTCAGAATCCTCACTTTTCTATCTTGGAGACAACCCCGAGATACAGTCCCATCCTGGAGACAACTCTGGGAGTTTCAGTTTCAACCTCGGAGACAACCTTGAGGAATACAGTTCAGTTCCGGAGATAACCCTGGAAATGCTTGTTTTAACCCTCAACAGTAAGCTTCAACCTCGGAGATAACCCTGAGGCACTCAATTCTAGTCCCGGAGACAACCTCGGGAGGTCAAGCACACCTCAAAGATAACCCTAAGGACATCCATCACTTACAACAACCCAATCTCAAGGATAACCCTGATCAACGACTACTACATCTGCCCAGATCCGGAGATAACCCCAATGAGGGGGCAAAAACATCATTTTGCCACCTCAATCCCACATTGCGCCATCTCAACAACATTTTAACATACATACTACACAGAAGTGTCCTACAAGAACCATAGCTCAAATCCCGAGTGACTTCTACCCAGGACAGCACACCAGATGGAATTTAAAGACCTAAAGATCTAGGCATGACCTTATCTTCCCAACTTCGTAAAACCTCTTATCCCATGTCATTGTGTAGCTCTCGACAATAGCATTCTAGAAAGGTATTTTACGCCTCAATTGGATGCCCAAATTGAAAATTATGAAGGTTCGAGCGGATAACGCGTTGCATGCGTGGACGTACTTCGAGATGGCGGGGCCCACAGATCCCAGGGGAACCTTGGGTAGCCACAGGTACACCTACGTCTCCCCCCTTTATAAATAAAGGGATTGGGGTGGCCATTTTAAGAAGAGAAAAGGTGAGGAAGCCCTGTCCATTTTGCTCTGTACAGATTATAAACTGAGTGCTTTCTCTTTTCATACACTTGTGAGCTTGTACTTTGTCTTATTTTACCTGTGGAAACCAAGTGTTCATTCATTTAAAGCCATTTAAAGTCTTCTTGGCAGCCTAGTATAAGACTTCTTACATTTCTTAAAGTCTTTCTCCACTTTTTGTACACACAGTTATTTAGGTTGAGAGTCATGTTGTGTGTGTATGCCCGGACTTTGGTTCGTGGCTTTTTATTTCTTATATATATATATATATATATATATACATATATATGAGTTTGGATCAGGTCCGGACTCCCGCATTTTAACAAAATCTGGACCTTTTTTTAAAAAAACAACTAAGAAAATAAATAAATTATGGAACTTGAATTTTTACATAATACAGTGTTTTGGGTGTGATTTGGATACATATATCAAAACATGTCTGTACAGTCTGTGCAGACTGTACATACATTTTTTGGTATAGGTATCCAAATCACGCCCAAAACATTATATTATTGAAAAATTTCAGTTCAATAATTTTTATTTTTTTAGTTATTCTACAAAAAATAAAAATAAATAAATAAATAAATTTTGGTCCGCATTTTAATCAAGTCCTGACTCTCGGACCACAACAAAATCTGGACCTTTTTTTTGGCTTTTTTTTTAAAACAACTATAAAAAATATATAAATTATGGAACTTGAATTTTTACATAATAAAGTGTTTTGGGTGTGATTTGGATACATACAACAAAACATGTATGTACAGACTGTACAGTCTGCACATACATATTTTGATATACGTATCCAAATTACATCTAAAGCACTGTATTATGTAAAAATTCAAATTTCATAATTTTTCTTTTAGTTGTTTTAAAAAAAAGCAAGAAAAAAAAGGGTCCGAATTTTCTCCCGTCCGGGAGGTCCGGACCTCTCTCTCTCTCTCTCTCTATATATATATATATATATATATATATATATTTACATTTCAGTCAGACCTGGAGTTTACTTCGTGGCCATTTACTACTTTATTTACATTTAGTCCCGCCTGGAGTTTACTTCGTGGCGGTTGATCGTCTCTATATATATATTTACCTCTTTTATATATTTACATTTAGTCCCGCCTGGAGTTTACTCCGTGGCGGTTGATCGTCTCTATATATATATTTATTACTTTTATAAATTTACATTTCCAATTCCCCATGGAGTTTACTTCATGGTGGTTGATCATTCATATATATATATATACACATATATATATATATATACATATATATATATATATATATATATATATATATATATATTTACAGCTTTTATATATAGATTTAATTGCTTACAGCTTTCATACAAACGGTAACATCATGTGAGCCTAAGAATCATGTGATCACAGATTCAGTCTCCTGAATCTAGATTCGGTTCCTGTGATGGACATTTTTCGGCTGTAACCAGCTAGTAAATTATTCACGGTGTTTGAATTTCCTTAGATGGCTCTCATGCCCACAAGGAGTTTGGCACTGCTATGTATCAAAGGCTTCAATTACTATTGAGCATAAGGGTTTGAAAAACCTCTTTTACAAAACATCACTGCTATATCTTGTTAAAACTAAACTTTTATACAAAATTCAAACCATTTGTATATAGGTGCAAACAAGGCATAACACTACTTTCAGATAATTGCACATTGACCCCACACACACACACACACATTCATATAACAATTTTAAATTGAAAAGTGGCAGTCACCGTGTTACCACAGATGTCGTGGGGGTGCCTAACACCTTCCCTCTGCTTAATCAAGTCCCCCGGACCCTAACAAATCTCAGTTTCATAGAAAAGTTAAGCAGTGTTACATCACTTGGTCAATGTGCAAACCTTTTATTGGTTGAGTTGGTGTAACCATTTAAAAATTCCAACTGGCGACTCTTACAGTCCAATCGTCGACATATATATGTCGGACCTTTTCACAACTTGTTTTTTCAAATAAATCTCACCTAACATGAGAACACCAAAAGACAAAAACAGGGACAGTAAAAATCCTGACGTCAACATCCATCCATCAAGAGGGAGTTCAAAATATATCAAGATCACAAGCCCTAGAGAATAGGCAAATATCAAGCAAGTAACAAGGCTTAACTAAAAGGGAAGTGAATCAAAATATATTTCATTGTCATATAATATTGTTTCATATATTTTTGTACATGAAAAAAATGGCTAAGCTAGTATGTGCAGGAAAATCCAAGCCAATCTACAAATCAATGGATATACGCACTATCAAATCTAACATGGCATCCCTCTTAGAAGAAGGGAGTAACTCTGTGAGCTCCTGCCTAAGGGTATCAACGCGAGCCAAAAGATCCATAGCCATCTGCATGGTAACACTATGCTCATTAATGAACGTGCTCATCTCTATAATAATATCAGCAGTATGGGACCTCAATGCAGTACTATCTATAATAGCGGCATCTCGGGCAGATATAGCACCATCCCGCTCAATAACAACTGCATCTTTAGATGATCTAGCCTCGTCCCGCTCAGCAACAGAGGTATCTTTATGAGCTAAAGCGTCATCTCTCTCAACTAGAGCGGCATCTCTACCAGAAAGAGTTTTCAACCCAGCAAATAACTCATCTTGTAGAATGTGGAGTCACAGTAGCAAGAATACTGGAAGAATCAACTAGACCTACTATCAACCCAACAAACAACTCATCCTCAGTGAGAGAATCAATATCCTCAATGGGCTCCCCACTGTCAGAATCAATCCCCGGCTCTGTGGATACAACCCCAGCCAATGCAATCTCTGCCTCTAGCCATGCAGAATACTCTATGGAACAACCTGGATGGCTAGTAGTAAAATCAGCCCTCTCACATTGGGCTCAATAGGCATAAACCCTTGACAAATCCTCTGCTGATAAAAGTCGAGATGACATACGTTGACCCAATTCCCCATCGAAGGGATGAACATCCTAAAATTTGTTAACCTATGCCATCACAGCAAGTGAATGATAAGTGGTCACGCCCCTCAAACTAGCCAGAGGAAGATAATCTATGCCAGATACATGAGTGATGAAGCTTTAAGGAAAACTAATCCCTGAACATGGCAGAATATCAAATGAATCCTCGATCACTGCCAAGAAAACAGACCAAGAAGCAGCGTATATACACTCCGCCGACTGAAAGGAGTAAGACATGGCTATCTCATAGGAAAAATAATACCCATGGCGTATAAATGTGCCAATCGGTCTCAAGTGTGTCATAAACCACATGTACAGTAAGACCGAATTGCCTGAAAATACCCTTGTAGGATGGGTGTGGCAATACATGGCCAACCTCAAGGTCTCTGCCATAATCATCGGTAAAATGGTATGTCCCTCCCAGAGAGCCCGCACCGCTATAACCACGCCGATGTCGAAATAGTCCATGTACAGTGGCATGTGCAAATAAGCCACCACACACATCAAGAATACATCTACTCTGGCAACGCGCAAATCATCCTTCGATGTGGTGAAATCCCCGGAGTGCTGTACATAATTGTCCAAAGAGCCAAATTTGTCAATCAAAAATTGCATGGACACTACATGCCACGAGGAGATCTCATCCAAGGCAACTCTGTGCATCAAAGCAGTGAGGGTCATAAACTGTTGGCTCATATCTCCTACAGCCATTCGAGCGCAAGGCCAGTCCAATGACAAATCTGTCAGTCGCTTGTACTCCTCCAAGTAGGAGTCAACTCTTAGGTCTCAAACTGGAACACCTTCCTATCCGGTACCCAGTGCTCTAGCACGCCCTCTACAAAACCCAATGGAACCTGGAACATCATGAGGGTCAGAGAGTGCCGCAATAGCTGATCTACGGTCACCCAATCTAGAGATGACAAACTATCATACCACGATCTCAAGCAGAAGGCCACTAATACTGGTGGTGTATGATCTATCCGGCTAACGTTCGATGAAGACATTTGTAGGGCCATGTTATAAGACCATTCAAGGGTCAATGTTGAACATCTCTGGACATACATATATATAACATAATATATACATGATAAACAATAGATGAAAATATGTTGTAGGTAATGGAAAATAGTATACATACATTCCTTAGTACATCATCATCATCATCATCTAAATACATCATCTCTGTATACAGCTAGAAAATACAAGGAAATGGGGCACAGCCACCCAACAACTAACAGAGGCCTATCAAAAGATATAACGAGAATGAGGCATAACCACCTAGTATCTAATAGAGGCCTATCAAAAGATATAACAAGAAATAAATTAGAAGAAGTCAATAGTGTTGATGTCTACATCATCTAACCTATCCATCTGATGTAACTCCTCCTGAGTCACTGGATCTCTACCAAGAGGGATATCAAGCCTATACAATAGAGGATCTGCGCACCAAAGAAACCATCCGAATATGGGGCACAAGTACACCAAAGACTCCCAAGAAAATGCAATAACCATCATGGCACAATCCTAATATAAATCTATTACATAAGGAATTAATAACTCATAAGACTACCGGTCTCCTTATCCAACAAAGTCGCCTAACTCAATCTATCAGACTAAAGCGTGCCAGCGCCATCATAGGTCATCTACAACGCGGTCCACGCTATCCAATCAAGAGTCGATCCTCGCCCAACGCCGCTACCCACGCCACGTTGTTCATCATCACAAAGGCGGTCCGCTTATGTAAGGCGAAAAGTTATAATTTTTCTTCAAAACTGCTCCAATGCTCACATCTTGATGGATCAACCTGATTATCCTACAACAAGCAAAAAACCCATCAAAAGTAACATGAAAGTGCCAAAAACTAACAATATAACAAGCCAAACGAATAGAAATCATAGGTTAAAAACCTACTCATCAAATTCCCCCAAACTTGAACATTTCTTGTCCTCAACCAAAATGCAATGTAATGCAATGCATCTAAAACTAAAACTACAAATCTAGTATTATGACAATAACGATAGTTCACTCATACGGCCTCAGAGAAATCAAGTAAACATGTCAACACTTCATAACAAAACCAATTCACAATTCCTTGCCAACAATTGCAATCTCAAACTGTTATCACTATTATAGTGTGTGTGTGTGTGTGTGTGTGTGTGTTCCAACAATGTAAATTGACATACAATCAAATTTAATACATAACAAATCTCTTTTAAGGCATTATACAGTGTAAATTCAAGAAATCCACAACAAGCTAATTCCAACTAATGCCAGACAATAACCAATATTAAGGGTCAATAGGAGATACTTATGCTTTAATTAGCATTTACGGGGGCATTTTTCTCTTATTTACCGTTCTACTCATTTTTCTTATTACACATAACTATGCAATGTCTTATTCCCTTAGGCTTTTCAATGCTACCTTAACGAGCTTTTGACCAACGACTCCCAGATCATTAAGACCTTAGGGTGCTAGGTGTAAAGACAATCCCCTCAGCCTTACTTACTCAAGTAACAAAGGCCAAAAAACTTGACAAGCACGCCACGGTGTTTATTTATACTTTTTTTTGATAGCTTATATACCCCAATTATTCCCCCAAACTTAGGTTCTTATCTAACCATAGCCATCACTACTTGCTCGTGTCATTCCTTCATTCAAACTAGCAATATCCTTTAGAGTCTTATTATGAATCAATTTAACCGCAATCAATCTACAAATTATTTTTCTTGTGCATTCCTTATTATAATAGTTTCAAACAGAAGAGAGATTCAACTTATAACAAGAAATTACATCAAAGTTCCCTTAATTGGTATTGTACTTGTTTACCAAATTCCAATTTCATCATTGGCCAAGAACAAATATATACAATCTATCAACTAGATTCATGCAACTACAATCTTTTGTGATATTTTTTTATATATGCCCTGAGAGTACGCACAATTATAAAGACTAAAAACTAAAAACTAATCATGCAAATAAAGACTAAAACTTAAAAACTAAACATGCAAATTACTAGGCAGAAAATGTAATCCCCCAAACTTAAATCAAGGAATGCCCTCATTAGGTCAACTAAGCTCAATAAAAGGATGAGGACATCCTTGAAAACGAGTTACTGCTCGTCGTCGTCAGAAGGAGGATATGTTAGCAGGATAGGAGGAACATGCATAACCACCGGTTGAGCATTAGGATTGCAACGGGAAAACACATTAGCAAGCGTGTTGAATGCATTTGCATTGTACTGATGCATTAAATCTTGACGTTGGGCCAACCACATAAATTGATTCCTTAGGCCATGCGATTGTTTTGCACCAATTGGGGGTGAGGGTTGGTGGATTATAATGTAGCCTTCACCACGTGGGTGTGATTACGCCCCATCCCATGCTTTGTGCCTCTCAATAGTAGTATGATCAATTATGGCCATTGGTTGTTGTATTGGCTCAATAGGTTGCCACTGCACCCCAGCTTTACGGCATAAATTAGTAATTAGGAACCCTTGAAGCAAACCTCCCGTAGTACTCCCACGTAACACCTGGTCAATTGATTTTTGAATACACTCCCCCACATCAACATTGTAGAATACAATTAAGTTATTCACACGGTAGTGGTGGTGAACAATCCCATACAACAGCCGAGCCCGTTCCTTAGTTACATCGTTTTGGTGGCGAGTGGGTATTAAACGAGCACACATAAATGCATGCCATGCTTTACCATATCGACTCAGTGCTGATTGAGAAAAACTTATGTTTTCATTCGTTCTGGCATGAATTACCCATTGAGTTCCTGGTTTGCATAATCGGGCAATCAATTCATCTAGCTCGGGCAACCCATCTTCATATTGGTCAGCTTGTGGTTCCTCTAACCCAAAATATTCGATGATAGCATCGGCGTGAAACGCCACCGGTTTGCCTCGAACCATGGCGACATGATTGACATGTTCCATTGCATTGGCATAAAACTCTTTTACTATGTTGATTGCCGCTGGAAGTGATTGTTCTACTAACTGAAACCAATTATGCTATACAATTTGCAGAGCCATGTCGCCATCCCAATTGGCATTCGGTTTCAGTCCTCATTCTAGCACCAAGTTCTTATTGTCGATGGACGACTTCAATCTTTCCGTGGCCCTTTCACTAACAAATTTCATATGGTCACATGTCATGGAGGTTGATGGCCGTTGTCTTTTGTGGGAAGACATGTTGTTTCTGGTGAGGTTGGGCACATAAATCTGGTTATGGACTTTTATCAAACAGTTGGTGGGCGGACTAATTATTTCCCCTAAAATTGGTTTATTAATGTTACTTTGCTAGCCAAATTTTCAATAATACACAACCCACTCCTTGGGCACTCAATTCCCAAGATTTTTCACTCTAATTGATATCAAAATAGAGAATTGTATAAAGGATGAAGTGAATTGTGCTTACCTTTAATGATTTTGGGTTTCCCTCTTTGCAAAGATGTCCTAATTTGTATAAATTTATGCAAGGAGTAGATTATATTTAGGATTGGAGTGTTGTGTTTATGATTTATAGGATAATAAGTTCTTGGATGGTAGGAGTTCATATAGGAGGTAGAAGACCAACGTGGGTTGGAAGATGGGGATGGATGGTTTTAATGGGAATGGAAGTTGAAAAGGAGAATGAGAGGTAAAGATGGTGTAATGGGGGTTATGGAGGATAGGAAGTGTAGTGGGTATAGGAGAAGTGGAGAAGTTGCATGTATTAAGGAGAGGTGGCTTGGATCAGTCTGGAACACGTCGATTATATCTGCTCAAATGGTGATATTCGAGAGTATAGCGTTCCGCTACCGGGTATAGTATAGGCGAGGAAGTAGCCACGCACGCTAAGAAAGTAGTGAATCTGGACTGGTAGTGTACCCCATGCTTGATATAGGCATGGAATAGCACGGCTCGCACTGGGTAGTCAGTAGTTTGAGGCAGTATAAGCGCATTGCGCTGTTAGATCGGCGAAGTGGCGTGGTCCATGGTGTGGTTGCAGTTTCTTCCTGAGATGATAGCGCGCCCCGCGCTGGGTCTAGGCATTTCGTAGCGCGGTCAGCGCTATAAGGACAGTAGATGCCTAGAATGCTAGCAGCTCCCGCTACCGAGATTCGATCATATAGTGGCAGCGCCCACGACAGACGGGCAAGAGTCGAATGAATGATTTTTCTTGATTTTTCTGTAGTTTTTCCACAGATGTAGTTAATCTCCTATTAAAATGTGTATTTAACTAGATTATAAACTAAGATGTAACTAGTAATGAAGAGGAAGAGTTTAGAGCTTGGGTTACCTCCCAAGTAGCGCTAGGTTTAACGTCACTAGCCCGACGGTGCCTCTTGTATCATTGAGTGTCAGTGAGGGTAATGTTGATGATGTCCCAGTTTGAATCACCACCCTAGTAATGCTTTAATTTTTGACCATTAACCTTGAAAGTCTCCAATGGATTTCTACTATAAAGCTCAACGGCGCCATGCTGGAAAACTGTCTTAATGGTGAATGGACCCGACCATCGTGATTTTAGTTTTTCCTGGGAACAATCTCAGTCTTGAGTTTAACAAAAGTACTGATTGACCTGGTATGAATGTTCGGTGCATAATTTTCTGGTCGTGCCATCTTTTAACCTTTTCCTTGTACAATTGTGAACTCTCGTAGGCTTGCAGTCGGAATTCGTCAAGCTCATTTAACTAAAGTAGTCTCTTTTCCCCCACCGTTGCTTGATCAAAGTTTAGTTTCTGGATAGTCCAATAAGCCATGTGATGTAACTCGACCGGTAAGTGACAAGCTTTTCCATATAACAGTTGATATGGTGACATACCGATCGGTGTCTTATATGCAGTCCGGTATGCCCATAATGCATCATCCAACCGAAGAGACCAATCCTTTCGATTTGGGTTCACTACTTTTTCTAGTATTTTCTTGACTTCCTTGTTTGACACCTCAGCCTGCCCACTGGTTTGGGGATGATAAGTCGTCGCTACTTTGTGGTTGACCCCATATCTTTCCAATAGAGCTGTAAACGCTTTGTTGCAGAAGTGACTACCATCATCACTTATTATAGCCCTCGACATCCCAAACCTCATAAAGATATTTTTCTGGAGGAATCTTAGAACCACCTTGGCATCGTTCGATGGTAGTGCTGCGCCTTCAACCCATTTTGATACATAATCAACTACGATTAAAATGTATTGATTGTTAAGAGATGAAGGGAATGGCCCCATGAAGTCGATGCCCCATACATCAAAAATTTCAACCTCTAGAATTGTTTGTAGTGGCATATCATTCATTTTTTGAAATGTTTCCCATCCTTTGACATCAATCACATGTTATGACAAACTGGTGGGCGTCTTTAAATAGTGTGGGCCAATAAAATCTTGATTGAAGCACCTTTCCCGCTGTCCTTGCACTACCATAATGTCCGCCATACGCAGATGAGTGACACCCATGCAAGATGTTCTTCACTTCACTGTAGGGCACACATCTTCTGATCATCTTGTCGCACTGTTTGAACAAGTACGGCTCATCCCACATATACCATTTGACATCGTGTAGAAACTTCTTTTTCTGTTGTCGTGCAAGATCACGAGGTAGAATGTTGCTCACTAGATAATTCACGAAGTCTGCGTACCATGGAAATTTTGACTGTATCCCAAATAATTTCTCATCCGGGAATGACTCGTTGATTACACACTTATCCTCTTTCTGTTTATCTTGATTCTCCAACCTTGACAAATGATCAGCAACTTTGTTCTCCGTCCCCTTTCTATCCTTTATCTCTAAATCAAATTCTTTTAAGAGGAGAATCCATCGGATAAGATGTGGTTTAGTATCTTTTTTCGCAATCAAGTACCGAATAGCCGCATGATCCGTGTAGACTATCACCTTTGTTCTGATCAAATAAGCTTGAAATTTATCAAACGCATAAACCACTGCAAGTAATTCTTTTTCTGTAGTTGTGTAGTTCAATTGCGTCTCTGTGAGTGTCTTACTTGCATAATAGATAGCATGAAATATATTATCTCGGTGTTGACCCAAAATAGCCCCGACTGCATAATCACTTGCATCACACATTAGTTCAAAAGGCATATTCCAATCCGGAGCGACGATCACGGGAGCTGTAGTCAACTTCTTCTTTAACAACTCAAAAGCCAACTTACACTCCTCATCAAAATTGAACACAGAATCCTTCTCTAGAAGACTGCATAAGGGTTTTTCCATTTTAGAAAAATCCTTTATGAATCTCCTATAAAACCCAGCATGTCCTAGAAAACTTCTAATTCCTTTAATTGAACTCGGTGGAGGCAATTTCTCAATTGTTTCCAGCTTTGCTTTATCAACCTCCAATCCTTGATCCAAGACTTTGTGTCCCAAAATTATACCTTCTTTATGGCATTTTTCCCATTTAAGGACCAAATTTGTGTCGGTGCATCTTTGTAAGACCATTACCAAGTTTTCCAAACACGCGTCAAAATTATCCCCATAGACAGAGAAATCGTCCATGAATACTTCCACATTCTTCTCCACCATATCCGATAAGATGGCCATCATGCACCGCTGAAAGGTAGCGGGTGCATTACACAACCTGAATGACATTATCCTGAATGCGAATGTACCATATGGGCATGTAAATGTAGTCTTCTCTTGATCTTCAGGAGTGATGACGATTTGATTATAACCCGAATATCCATCCAATAGGCAATAGTACTCATGTCCCGCCAATCTGTCCAACATTTGATCGATAAAGGGTAGAGGAAAGTGATCTTTGCGGGTTGCCTTATTCAACTTTCTGTAATCCATGCAAACCCTCCAACCAGTCATTGTCCTTGTCGGAATCAGCTCATTGTCATCATTCTGAACCATGGTCATTCTTCCTTTTTTTGGTATGCATTGCACCGGACTAACACACTTGCTGTCTGAAATCGGGTAAATGATACCCGCATCCAACCATTTCAATATTTCTTTCTTGACTACCTCTTTCGTAATAGGGTTGAGTCGTCTCTCTGTTTGCTCCATCTATTTTTTTGGATCATCTTCCATCAATTTTTTTGTGCATGTAGAAAGATGGACTGATTCCCTTGATATCAGCAATTGTCCATCCTATTGCTGATTTATGTTACCTAAGAACTCTCAATAGCTTTTCTTCCTACAATTCGTTAAGTGTGGCAGAAATAATAACAGGTAAAGAATTTTATTAGCTTAAATATTCATACCTGAGGTGTTTAGGTAATGGTTTTAGCTCAAGAGTTAGTGGCTCCTCCAAGGACGATTTCATCCTTCCCATGGCTTTCTCTTCCTTGTGCAATGTTTCAAATGGTGTTTTAAATCTGGTAACTCGTGGCAAGGAGTCTAGCATCTACAAATAATCAACAAATTCAGGATCGTCGAGCTCTTCATCCCCCAATAATGTCATCACCAATGGATTGTTAACCAAACTCTTATTCATGTCTTCGCTAATTATTTGGTCAATAAGATCAATCCTGAAACATTTTTCTTCATCCGTCGGAAATTTCATGGCCTTAAACACGTTAAATTTAATTTCATGGTCTTGGACCCTCATAGTTAGTTCTCCTTTTTGTACGTCGATGAGTGTCCTACCCGTAGCCATGAAATGTCTCCTTAGGATGATTAGGATGTTCTTATCCTCCTCAAAATCTAGAATAATAAAATCTGCGGGGAATATGAATATGTTAACCTTAACCAATATGTCCTCTATAATGCCTCTCTTGATATGTGATCGACCTATCCGCCAACCGCAATGAGATGTTCGTAGGCTTTTTGGCGCGGCAAACCCAACTCAGATAAACCGATAATGGCATAAGATTCACACTCGCTCCCAAGTCACACAAACATTTGTTGAACGCCATATTCCCAATCGTGCATGGAATGGTGAAACTCCCCGGTCTTTCAACTTGGTGGCAACTTCCGTTGTGAACATCGCACTACACTCTTGATTAATGCCACTGTCTCAAAATCTTCCAACTTTTTTTCCGGACAAAATCCCTTTCATGAATTTTCACAGAATTCAGCATCTGCTCTGTGGCTTCGCAAATGGGATGTTGATTTGAAGTTTCTTAAAAACTTCCAATTTTTTTTCAAATTGCTTGTCTAATTTCTGTTTTTGAACTTTTTCTTTAAAATGGTGGGGAGGATAGATAAACCGTTCATTAACTGGTTTTTCTTTTTCCACCGGGTTTTTCGTCCCCTACTTTACCTCAACCTCTCAGATTTTCTTTTTCTTTAAACCTCCTTTGTACCCAAAATTTCTGTCTCTTGACCCTCAAGCTATTTTCCACTTCTTAACATAATAGCTTTACATTGCTCGTGATTACCCTTCGGATTTCTCTTGGTGTCACTTGGTAACGTTCCTTGTGGTCTATTATTCAATGCCAACGCAATTTGTCCTATCTGATTCTCTAGATTCTTGATCGCCATCTCTTGTCATTTCATTGCCATTGCTTGATTTTTCATAGCCACCTCATTGCTAATTATGTATTTTGTCACCAACTCCTCTAGATCTGATTTCCTTTCTTGATGTTGAGCTGGTTGTTGATGGTTCTGAAATCCTGGGAGATATGATGGTCTTAGAGCTTGTTGTTGCTGGTTATTGCTCCACGAAAAATTCAAATGATTCCTATTCCCTTGATTGTACGCATTCTGATATATGTTTTGTGGACTTCTATTATAGTTGCCCACAAATTGTATAGAGGCTGAATTAATTACGCATTAATCCATAGGATGCTCTCCCATGCACAACTCACATATAATTGCCACTTGTTGTGCCTATTGTGCCTGTACCCCTGTTATAGAATCAAATTTCTTTGAAAGTACTGAAATCTGCGCTTGTATTGTCGTCATACCATCTACTTCTAACACTCCTGCGACCTTTACTTGATTCATTCTTGTTGTGGGCCACTGGTAATTGTTAGCTGCCATCGTCTCTATCTATTCGTAGGCCTCCTCATAGTTCTTTGCCATTAATGCTCCACCCGAAGCTGCATCAATGCTAGTTCTGAGGTTCCCATTCAATCCGTTGTAAAATGTGTTCATTTGCGACCACTTCGGCAACCCATATGTGGACACTTTCAGAGCAATTCTTTGTACCTTTCCCATGCCTCATATAGTGACTCCCCGTGTTGCTGTTCAAACATCGTTATCTCGTTCCTCATTTTTGCAGTTTTTGCCGGTGGGAAGAATTTGGCGAGGAATTTCTGAGTTAGGTCTTCCCATGTAGTGATTGATCCCGGCGGTAGAGAGTGTAACCAACTCTTCGCCTTGTCCCGTAAAGTGAATGGAAACAAGTGAAGTCTCACCGCATCATCCGACACCCCATTATACCTAAAGGTGTCGCATATCTCCAGGAAGCTGACTAGATATTCATTTGGATCGTCATTTACCAATCCCCCAAACTGAACTGAATTATGAATCATTTGAATCGTCCCAGGCTTGATTTCAAATGTATTTGCAAAGAATTATGGCTCGGTGATGCTTCGATCAGATTAGCTCACCACCTTGGGTGTGGCGAAGTCCCTTAACGCTTTATGATCTTCAGCTGCCATTTCCTCTTCTTTGTCAGATGTTTCAAATTCTTGTCTCGTTTCCTTTATCCACTTACTTAACCTTTGGAACCTTTTCTCATTATCGTCCTCAAAAGGCAGGAGGTCTGGATTTTTGGATCGAGTTTGCATAAACCGCTTCAGACACCTGAAAGAAGATGAACAAAACAAAAATAAAAATGTTTATGTAAAACTGGATTAATTTAACTGATATTGTTAAAATATTAAGATCTATACTAAATTGTCCCCGGCAACGGCGCCAAAAACTTGTTGGATAAAATCTATATACGCACAACACACAACACACAAGTGTACGTGCTCAACAAGTAATATAGTAATGAGTAGAGTATCGTTCCCACATAGACAAATTAGTAAGAAACTTAACTTACAATTATCAATTTTCTATTAATCCTAATTTTATTTAACTATTCACTTCAATGATTATAAAATATAAATTATTATGAAACAAGTTATCACAAAATACACACAACTAATAGAAACTGAATTTTCAAATAATTATTAGAGAATTAGGCTAATGATTTCACCCTAAGCTTCACTCAGATTTATACACATTTATTCCAATTCAAATTAATATCCCAGTTTATTAATCAAGAACACGAATGTAGTACTAACCACCTCTCGATGCACTAATACCGTATTAACTTAAATCCACAGTTAAGATAGAAACAAGTTAAACACCTTAATCAACTAACTCAATATATCTCTATGTGAATTATAATTAAAGAAGGTTTAAGATTAAGTTCGCTATCCAATTACATGTGATGTCAAGCATATCTCTACCTTAACATTCATCACGATTCTGTTATTCACAAAACTCATGAACACATGCTATATTAACTAGGTCTAGATTCAAATATCCTCTCTCGATTCCATACAAATCCACAAAGAATTGTTGATCAGGCAATTCATAAATTCAAGCTCAAATTAATATAGATAAACTGGAAAATATTTTATTAAACTGGAAATAAAGGCTACATAATCATTGTTCCACTCAAAGATCCATCATTCACCTAAAAAGTAAATTAGTTTATAATAAATGAATTAACTACTGAATAAATAAAAGAAAACATCATCCCAATTACACAAATTGAAATTAAAGAAGAATAATAATACACCACCCTTCTCTGAATTCAACTCTGCAATCTTCGTGAAAATCCTCCTCTTCTTTAATCCTCCAAGTGCTTGTTCTTCAATCTTGTTCTCAAAAGTGTGTATATTGATTGATGATCCCCTCTCACGTTTTTTACACACCATATAACTTTCCTCAACTCCATACCATAACTCCTAATCCAATTCTAACTCATGCCTAAAAGAAACTCTAAGAAATCCAAATTCTTGTCAACACCAACAAGTACACCAAAGACTCCCAAGAAAATGCAATAACCATCATGGCACAATCCTAATATAAATCTATTACATAAGGAATTAATAACTCATAAGACTACCCAGTCTCCTTATCCAACAAAGCCGCCCAACTCAATCTACCACACCAGCGTGCCCCGCGGTCGTCATAGGTCATCTACAACGCGGTCCGCACTATCCAATCAATAGATGATCCTGCTCCAGCGCGCCCCACGCTACGTTGCTCATCATCACAGCGCGGTCCACGCTATGTAGGCGGAAAGTTGCAATTTTGCTTAAAAACTCCTCCAATGCTCACATCTTGATGGATCAACCTGATTATCCTCCTACAAGCACAAAACCCATCAAAAGTAACATGAAAGTGCCAAAAACTAACAATATAACAAGCCAAACGAATAGAAATCGTAGGTTAAAAACCTATTCATCAGTGATGTAAGCCATTAAAAACTATTTCAACGAAGGTCAGAATGTTTGACACTAAAAAACATTTGCGACAACTCCAGCGTACCATCGAGGAGGACCGATGATGGAATCTGTTATACAACTCCTCAGTTAAGGCACCACGAAGGTTCGGTGATTTCCAGACCATTGTTAACTACTATTCAAGTAATCATTGAGGAAAATCAGTGATAGTCAACCTTCACAAAACTACCATTCGAATAAGTATTATGAGGATGCTGTGAAAGTAAGCAGTAAGAATTCTATCTCCAGTGGAGCTATCGGCATCAACCTGTTAGAAAGCCCGGGCGGTGGTGACAATTTGGCGTTACGACAGGAAGAATCCAATGATGGCATCCAAGCCAAGCTATTATTAGGATAAACATCAATAATCCATAGAGAGTCACTCGCAAAAGAGAGGATCATCTTTGGTAGAAATAAAGCCAAAAAGAACATCTAAAGATAGAGATCGTTGGTGACAACCTCAACGTCAAAACCCGATGGTCTCATCCATGGGAAAACCTCAACAGCAGGGATCCTAAAAACATCTCTACAAACTTGTCGTCGAATCAGTTTTAATAGCACTAATAGACATTTCAAGCCATTGATGATAACCCCAGCATAGCATCGGGAAAGATCTGGTGATGAAAGCTTTGTAAACTACTATTTGAGTAGACATCAAGGTATTTCAGTAGAGGCCCTCATGGATAACTCTATCCCTAGTAAGAATGGCGGGAACTGGCAATTATAAAAGACCGTTGGAAATAATTCCACCCAAAAGCATCCATCATCCATAACATCAAATCATGTTGCATTGCATGACATCACTTAATCTTGTCATATTTCAAGTGACTAGTATTCTTTATCATGTTCATGTCATTACAATTCTTAAACATGATAAAGAGGTGTTGTCGACGTCAGGATTTTATTTGTCCCTTTTCTGTTCTTGTCTTTTGGTGTTCTCATGTTAGGTTAGATTTGTTTGAAAAAACAAGTTGTAAAAAGGTCCAACTTGTATATGTCGACGATTGGATTGTAAGAGTCGCAAGTTGGTATTTTTAAATGGTTGGACCAACTCAACCGAGAAAAGGTTTGCACATTGACCAAGTGATGTAACACTGCTAAACTGGTCTGTGAAACCGAGATTCGTTAGGGTCCGGGGGCTTGATTATGCGGAGGAAATGTGTTAGGCACCCCCCGACATCCATGTTACCATGGTGACTGCGACTTTTTAATTAAATTGTTATATGAATGTGTGTGTGTGTGTGGGTCAATGTTCAATTATCTGGAAGTAGTGATATGCCTTGTTCGCACCTATATACAAAGGGTATGAATTTGTATAAAAGTTCAGTTTTAACAAGATATAGCAGTGATGTTTTGTTAAAGTGGTTTTTCAAACCCTTATGCTTAAGAATAATTGAGGCCTTTGATACTTCCATTTTATTAAGTATTCGGCTTGATTGCTTTTATTTCCGAGATGCAAAGCATCTTCGAGAAAATAATGTACAAAGCAGTGTCAAACTTCTTATGGGCATGATAGCCATTTAAGGAAATTTAAACACTGTGAATAATTTTCAAACAGATTACAACTGAAAATGTCCATCAAGAGAACCGAATCTAGATTCAGAAGACTGAATCAATGATCACATGATTTCTAGGCTCACATGATACCGCAATTTATATGAAAGTCGTAAATAGTTATATATATATAAAAGTGAAAATATATATATATATATATATATATATATATATATATATATATATATATATATATATCGACGATCAAACCACCATGGCTTAACTTCATGGGGGATTGGAAATGTAAATATATAAAAGTGGTAAATAAATATATAAAAACGATCAATCACCATGAAGCACCTCCATGGGGGATTATAAATGTAAATAAAGCAGTAAAGACAATCAACCCCCACGAAGTAAACTCCAGGCGGGACGAAATATAACTAAAGTAGTAAAAAATGATCAACCACCACGAAGTAAACTCCAGGCGGGACTGAATGTTAATAAAGCAATAAAAGGCCACAAAGTAAACTCTAGGCCTAACAAAAATGTATATATATATATATATCCGGGCATACACACGCAACATGACTCTCAACGTGAAGACCGGTGTGTGCACAGTAGTGGAGAAAGGCTTTAAGAAATGTAAGAAGGCTTATAGTGGACTACCAAAGAAGACTTCAATAGCTTTAAATGGATGAACACTCGGATCCCACCGGTAAAATATAGCAAAGTATAAGCTTACAAGTGTTTGAAATGAGAAAGCACTCATTTTATAGTGTATACAGAGCAAATTGGATAGGGCTTCCTCGCCTTTATTCTTGCTAAAATGGACACCCCAAGCCCTTTATTTATAGTGGGGGGGAGCTACAGGTTTACCTACAGCTTCCCGGTCTGCCCCGGGCAATGTGGGTCCCATCGTCTAGAAGTACGTGCACTCAAACAATGCGTTATTCGCTCGAACCTTCATAACTTTAAACCTTCACAATGTTATTCCCATATCATTCCAGAAAGCTCCTTCTAAGAGCTATGCAATTACATAGGATTTTTCCTTTTTTGATTCCAAGAAGATGGGTCCATGATCGAAATAGCATTTTCGGGTCTCTATTAGGCAGTCCGTTGAGCTGTTTTGCGTAGTTTGTGCTCGAAAGTTAAGATATGGTTCTCGTGGGACTTCTTTTGAAGAAATTTGAGTTAAAATGATTGTATTTGATTTGAGTTATAGTTGAGTTGGCAAAATGACCATTTTTCCCCTCTCGAGGTTATCTTTGGTTTTCGCACAGTTGTAGCAGTCTTTTCTCAGGGTTATCTCTGAGATCGCTATGTTCTTAACTCTGAATGTCATCAGGGTTATCTTTGAGGTTGGCTTGACCACCCAGGGTTGACTTCGAGTGTAAGATCCCAACTTTTATGAATAAAGATGAATTTTTTTATAAATATCATTTTTGAATATTAAGGTGTGAATTTGTTATAATGTTATAGTTGTGGGTAATATTTATAAATTTTGCAAAGTAAGCAAGTTGTTTTATAATATTTGATTGGTCGGGGAATATTCATTTTAATAGGGAATATTCGTATAACGGCATAATCATTGGTGGACCCCACAACATAATTATTGTCGGAATGAGAAAACGACAGAAATATCTTTTTATGAAAATAACGACGGAAGTTTTACCGTTTTACTATTGAAATACCCGGTGGTAAACGTACAGTAATACGCGTGGTTGCATAGTAGCACACGGTATTGATTATTGATGCTTACGTGAGAAGTCACTCAGTTATAGTCAATTATTACTACAGTAATTGTTGCATAGTATCTCGTGTAATTTGATTCAATTATTGTCAATATTTTTATATATTATTAAATCAATAATTGAGACGATACAATTATTCATATTATTATTTATAATATTGACCATGTCTAGAAAGTTCTGTCGAGGAGAGGTTTGGTCACCTAATTCCGCACCAATAGGAAGAAATCCTTATTGGAAAGCCCCCTCTTTCCTGGAAATGATCTGATCGTTAATATTGCGAGTTATAATAAATGTTGTTAAAAATATTGAGGGGATTTTTATGTTGTAAATTTTGCTTATTATATGGAACCCCACTTACCCATTTTTCAAATTAATCGGTAGAAAATTATTAAGTATATTTTTATATAATAAGGGCGAGGGCCACATGTGGGGCCCACATGTGGAAAATGAAATTGAAGGAAGAAGCAGAATGTCACGGGTGGTTGCCTTGGTTGAATATATATATATATATATATATTATAAAATTTTGTTTTATTAGATTATAAATAGAATATATTATATTTTATTTAAAGTTTTTGTTTTATTAGAATATTTTATTGCATAGTGCAGCATAGTAAATCAATTTGTTTTTAGAAAATCGGCCGAAGGTACGCCTGTGAAAGTTTTGTACTGTGCGTCTGTGATTTTAATTTTCCAATACTATCCTTCCATTCTCCTATAAATAGGATGCTTAGTTAGAATTGAAAATCACACCAGAATCAGAGAATTCTTCTTCTTCTATAATATTGAGAGTATTTCTTTTGAGTTTTAGGAAGCTTTGAGCGTAGAAAATAGTGAAAGTTTTCTACAAGAATATCCCTGCTATACCAGTTGGAATACTCTTCTTTTCAAGGTAAGGGATATTATTTTTGTTCAGTATTCATATAAAATAATATTTTCTTCCATACTATGTTGTAGTATGTAAGTAATATTATTTCGTTTCAGATTTTGAATTCTACACTCATTTTGTTAAAGTTTTGGCTTCTATACTCCATGAAATTAGTAGAATATCCTTGATATTTGTGCTTCATCCAGTATCTTTCCATGGAAATATTATTCTGAGCATTCTTGATAAGTTTTAACTTTTTCATGCCAGAGAACTATTCACGGGGTTACTATTTCTGAAGTACTATTCACGGGGTACTATTCACTCAGTTACTATTCACTCGAGATACTATTTATGACAAAAATTGATTTCTTTTCGGTCCAAATCATTTTTGATACAATATTATTCTTGAATTTTACTCCACAAAGCAGTATCATGTTGACAATTTGGACATTATTGAATTCTGGATAAATTAAATTATAAATCTTTAAAAATTTATCCTTTGCTTTCTTTTAATTTAATTCTTATATCATTGTCATCATCCTCATGCTTATATTTCTATGAAAGTCATCTTTGGCTCCCGTAGTGCATAGATGGACTTAGTATGATTATGACCAAGGATTATTCGGTATAATCATGACCGTAATGTTACAAATGATTTGGTAAAAGTCCTCATTGGCCCGTAGTGCATTGATGGACAGTTGTTGGCATGATCATGACCATTGGTGAAAACACGAATTTTCTTGGCCCGTAATGCGTGGATAATTTGTGGTCGTAATACTAATGAATATCCTTGATCATAATGCAGGGATGATTTGATGATGTGGATTATTTATTAAGCCGAGTCTCAGCGATAAAACTGTTGATAAACTTTTTAAATCATAGAAGAATGTAGATTTCATGTTCTGCTTGACTCTTCTAATATATTTCTTGTTCCGCTGCAGTTAAACATGATGTCTATTGTATTTTATCTGTTTAACACTGTTGAAGGCTAACGATAATTTATTTTGCATTATCTTAGTCATAATATTTCTTACTGGGCTAGTTGACCTCACCCTTTGTTTTCATTATTCTCTTCAGGAAATGAGAATATAACTGGGACTAGTCGGGGAACAGAGTGACGGTCCAGATGTTTGCATTAGTAGTCCTCACTATTTTGTGAAATAGTGTGATAATAAATGTATTGAGGACTTATTTTGAGTTTGAATAATGTCTAGAAGATAATATTTGTATTAAAACTCACAACTCATGTTGTATATTTATGTTCTTATTTGTATTTTGTACCATGTATTTGGCGACTCATAATGGGTGATGTATACCTATTTTGGGGGAGCCACAGTTGGTATCAAAGCTTAGGGATATGATCCCTGGATGAGATGTGAGATTAGAACTAGGAGGGGAGAGACGGTTAATTCCTTCGCTAGTATGACCTACCTAAGTTTATTTGTTATTTAATTGGTCGGTCAGAATATAGGGATAATATGTGGTGTGTCAATTAACCCTTGTTTTGTGGCAGTATTTGAAAATGACATCCGAGAATGTTGAGAATAACAATAGAGCACAAGAGACCGTTGAGTCACCACAGATCAATACCTAGGATAATGTGCAACGGGAAGACAATAATCCACGGGTACACAACAACATCGATCAAATGATGAACGATGGGATGTTCAGAGGCTTTATGCAATTCATAAAACATCAGGCGAGAGTGGCTCATGTCCAAAATGTAGGTGGAAACACTAGTAACTCTCAGACGGTCACCGCTAAGCAATTCAAAGAGCTGGGACCATCGAAATTTTTGGGAGAGCTAAAACCACTTAAGGCAGAGACGTGGATAAAATAGATCACCAAGATATTTGATGTCTTGGGATGCTCTGAGGAGCAAAAGGTTCCCTTTGCCACCTTCATGTTGCGAGGAGAGGCAAATTACTGGTGAAAATCTGTAAAGCGTACCCAGCTTGCTGCACTCCAAATGTCTTGGGAGAAGTTCCAAGAATTGTTCAACGACAAGTACTTTCCCGAAAGTATTCATCACATGAAAGAGGTAGAGTTCATCAAGATGGAGCAAAATAATATGAACGTGTCGCAGTACGAAGCCAAGTTTTCTGAGTTGTCCTGGTTTGATCCCACTTAGTTGATAATGAGGAGAGAATGACATGGATGTTTCTAAGAGGTTTGAAACCCGAGATACGTCAATACCTTATCTTTCACAAACTGTGTTTGTATTCAGATGTTTTAAATAGGGCTCAGTTATTGGAGCATGATAATGAGACAACCCAACCAAGGGAGAGCAGATAGTAAAATGATAATACCAGTGGTAGTAGTCATCGAATCGGTGACAACAAATGTGGAGGGAATCAACATGCCAGAAATGGGAACCACTTTGATGGTAATCATGGCCAAGACAATAAAAGTGGACATTTTAAGAAAAGGATATTCAACAATGATGGAAAGACGTCAGCACCAACACCCGTTGTTAAGGAAGTAGAATGACCACCTATCATATGCTTCAAATGCGGAGGGGAGGGACACATCAGTCCAAACTTTGCGCAGCAGTCCAAAATGTGCTATAATTTTCGAAGATAAGGTCACCTAGCTCGATTTTGTCATACAATGAAGCCAAGTTCAAGTGGGATGGAGGCACCAAAGGCCATTCCAGAAAGGTCAAAACTAGTAATTCAAGGGAGAGCGTTTTTCGTGACCTCCCAGAAAGCAAGGAACCCAAATGAGGTCATCACGGATAAGCTTATCATAAATCTAGGGAAGTCTATACCTTATTTGATACCGGTTCTACCCATTCTTTTATTTCTCATTCTTGCGCTCAATGTTTAAATTTGACTCCGGAGAAATTAGACTTTGACTTATCTATTGAAACTCTGTTAGGAGAAACCTTCATTACATCCTCTGTTTATAAGTCTTGTTTGGTTCAAATCGGTACCCTCGCATTACCCGTCGATCTTATTTCATTGAAAATACTTGCATTTGACGTAATTCTAGGGATTGATTGGTTAACTACTAATCATGCAAAAATTGATTGTTTTCATAAGGTTGTTAGCTTTCATATTCCTAACCAACCTATTATGCCAATTCAAGCAACCAAACCATTAAAATCAATCACTGTCATCTCAAGCCATAAAGCTATTCGTTTATTGAAAAATGGATGTCAAGCTTTCTTAGCTCATGTAACGGATTTAAACAAAAATACGTCAGTTTTGAATGATATTTCTATTGTTAATAAATTTCCTGGCGTATTCCATGAAGAACTTCATGGCCTACTCCTAGAGCGTGAAATTGAATTTTGTATGGACCTTGAACTCGGTACAAAACCCATTTCAAAAGCCCCATATCGAATGGCTCCTATTGAACTTCAGGAGTTAAAGACCCAACTACATGAATTGTTAGACATCAGTTTCATTCATCCTAGTACGTCTCCTTGGGGTGCTCCTATTCTATTCGTGAAGAAGAAAGATTGGAGTATGCGACTTTGTATCAATTATCGGGAGTTGAACCATGTCACTGTCAAAAAAAGATACCCGTTGCCTCGCATTGATGACCTGTTTGACCAGTTGCAAGGCACCAAATTCTTTTCAAAGATTGATATTCGTTCCGGATATCACCAATTGAAGATTAAAATCGATGACATTCCAAAGACAGCTTTCAGAACTCGGTACAGGCATTATGAATTCCTAATCATGTCCTTTGGATTGACTAATGCTCCTGCTGCCTTCATGGATATGATGAACTGAGTATTCAAGGAATGTTTGGATCATTTTGTGGTTGTCTTTATTAATGACATCCTCATATACTCCAAAAGTCGTGAAGATCATGAGCAACACTTGAGGCTGATACTCCAAAAGCTTCGTGAAAATAAGCTTTATGCTAAGTTGAAGATATGCGAGTTCTGGCTTGAGGAAGTAGAATTCCTTGGGCAAGTAGTATCAAGTCATGGAATATCTGTTGACCCGACAAAGATTGAAGCAATTCAAAGCTGGGAGCAACCTAAATCAGTGACCGAAGTACGTAGTTTTCTCGGCTTAGCTGGTTATTATCAAAGATTCGTAGAAGGGTTTTGTCAAATCGCTACTCCATTAACTCAGTTGACTCGGGAAGATATAAAATTCAGTTGGAGCAAGGAATGTGAGGAGAGTTTTAAAGAACTCAAGAGGAGACTCATTTCAGCACCTGTTCTGACAATACCATCTGGCTCGGAGGGATTTGTCATCTAAAGTGATGCTTCAGGACAAGGGTTAGGATGTGTTCTCATGCAACATGGGAAAGTCATAGCCTATGCCTTTCGATAACTTAAAGAATATGACAGGAATTATCCTACTCATGATCTAGAGTTGGCAGTTAGTGTCTTCTCACTTCAAATTTGGAGGCATTACTTGTAAGGGGAGAAAATGGAGATCTTTACGGATCATAAAAGCCTTAAATATTTCTTCACCCAAAAGGAACTCAACATGCGACAACGACGTTGGCTTAAATTATTGAAAGATTATGATTATACCATTCAATACCATCCTGGAAACAAGAACGTAGTAGCTTGCACATTGAGTAAAAGATCATATACAAGTACGAGTGCGTTATTGTCAATGCAAAGGCCCATTTTGTATGACTTACAAAGGATGGAGATATAGGTAAAGACTCCAAGGACCCATGTGATGATGGCAAACATACGAGTAGAACCGACTTTAATCGATAAAGTTAAAGCTGCTTAAGTTAAAGACCTAGAGCTGATGTGTATGAGGAAGAAAGTACAAGAAGGTGTTATCCCGGAAGCAAGATTCAATGAAGAAGGAATACTTCGAGTCAACTCTAGACTTTGTGTTCCTAACGATTCTAACTTGAAGTATAAAATCATGATGGAGGCGCATAACACACCGTTTGCAATCCATCTTGGGAGTACCAAAATGTATCGTGATCTTCGACATACATTTTGGTGGAGCAATATGAAGAAAGAGATCGCGGAGTTTATCTCAAGGTGTTTAACTTGTCAACATGTCAAGATGGAGCATCAAGTGCCTAAAGGTCCATTGCAACCACTTAAAATTCCAGAATGGAAGTGGGAGCACATTACCATGGATTTCGTTACTGGTCTTCCCAAGGTTTCTCAAGGCATAGATGCAATTTGGGTCATTATTGATAGATTTACCAAGTAGGCTCATTTCTTACCTATACGAGAAACTTATTCACTTGAACATCTTGCTTGTATGTACATAAACGAGATTTTAAGACTGCATGGTATGCCAGTATCCATAGTTTCTGATCAACGTCCAAGATTCACTTCATGATTTTGGGTTAGTTTACAAAAAGCTATGGGCACAGATTTACGATTTAGTTTAGCGTATCATCCTTAGACGGACAGACAGTCGGAGAGGACTATTCAAACTCTGGAGGATCTATTAAGACTCTGTGTCCTTGACTTCAAAGGAAGTTGGGACAAGTTCTTACCATTGGTGGAGTTTTCCTACAACAACAGTTATCAAGCAAGTATTGGCATGGCTCCATTTTAGGCGTTGGATGGAAGAAAGTGTCGTTCTCCAGTATGCTGGGATGAGGTGGGTGAAACAACGTTGTTGGATCCAGAATTGGTACACATGACTACGAAAAAGATTCAAATGATCCGGCAATGTATAAAAAAGTCACAAGATCGACAAAAGAGTTATGTTGATCTTCATCGGAAGGACTTGGAATTCAATGTTGGAGAACATGTGTTGTTACGTGATGCTCCATGGAAGGGAGTTACAAGATTTGGAAATAGAGGAAAGTTGAATCCTTGATTTATTGGCCCATTTAAAATCCTTGACCGAGTAGGTACTGTGGCCAATAGACTCGCTTTACCGCCAAGTATGTCTCGTGTTCATAACATTTTTCACATATCCATGTTACGTAAATATGTGGAAGACCCTAACCACGTTATTGAGTTAGAACCGGACAAAATAGTGGAAGATTTAATGTATGAAGAGGTACCTGTTAAAATTTTGGATAAGAAGGAGCATATTCTACGCTCCAAGGTTATACCTCAAGTCAAAGTTTTGTGGAGAAACCATGATGTTGAGGAAATGACCTGGGAGTTAGAATCCAAAATGAAATCAAGGCATCCTCACCACATCGTCATACCGGGTATATACCCTAATTTCGAGGGCGGAATTTCATAAGAAGGGGAGGTTGTAAGACCCCAACTTTTATGAATAAAGATGAATTTTCTTATGAATATCATTTTTGAATATTAAGGTGTGAATTTGTTATAATGTTATAGTTTTGGGTAATACTTATAAATTTTGCAAAGTAAGCAAGTTGTTATATAATATTCGATTGGTCGGGGAATATTCATTTTAACAAGGAATATTTATACGACGACACAATCATTGGTGGACCCCACAACGTAATTATTGTCGAAATGAGAAAACAACATAAATATCTTTTTATGAAAATAACGACGGAAGTTTTACCGTTAAACTGTTGAAATACCTAGTGGTAAAAGTACAGTAATACTTGTAGTTGCATAGTATCACACGGTATTGATTATTGATGCTTACGTGAGAAGTCACTCAGTTATATTCAATTATTGCTACAGTAATTGCTGCATAGTATCTCACGTAATTTGATTCAATTATTGTCAATATTTTTATATATTATTAAATCAATAATTGAGACGATACAGTTATTCATATTATTATTTGTAATATTGATGATGTCTAGAAAGTTCTGTCGAGGAGAGGTTTGGTCACCTAATTGCGCGCCAATAGGGAGAAATCCTTATCGAAAAGCCCCCACTTTCCTAGGAAACAATCTGGTTGTTAATATTGTAAGTTATAATAAATGTTGTTAAAAATATTGAGGGGATTTTTATGTTGTAAATTTTGCTTATTATATGGACCCCCACTTACCCATTTTTCAAATTAATCGGTAGAAAATTATTCAGTATATTTTTATATAATACGGGTGAAGGCTACATGTGGGGCCCACCTGTGGAAAATGAAATTGAAGGAAGAAGCAGAATGTCACGGGTGGTTGTCTTGGTTGAAATATATATATATATATATATATATATATAAAGTCTTGTTTTATTAGATTATAAAGAGAATATATTATATTTTATTTAAAATTTATATTTTATTAGAATATTTTATTGCATAGTAAATCAAATTTTTTTTAGAAAATCGGCCGAAGATACGCCCGTGAAAGTTTTGTACTGTGCGTCCGTGATTTTAATTTTCAAATAGTATCCTTCCATTCTCCTATAAATAGGATGCTTAGTTAGAATTGAAAATCACACTAGAATCAGAGAATTCTTCTTCTATAATATTGAGTGTATTTCTTTCGAGTTTTAGGAAGCTTTGAGCGTAGAAAATAGTGACAGTTTTCTTCAAGAATATCCCTGCTATACCAGTTGGAATACTCTTTTTTTCAAGGTAAGGGATATTATTTTTGTTTAGTATTCATATGAAATAATATTTTCTTCCATACTCTATAGTATTTAAGTAATATTATTTCGTTTCAGATTTTGAATTCTACACTCATTTTGTTAAAGTTTGAGCTTCTATACTCCATGAAATTAGTAGAATATCCTTGATATTTGCGCTTCATCCAGTATCTTTCCATGGAAATATTATTCTGAGCATTCTTGATAAGTTTTAACTTTTTCATGCCGGAGAACTATTCACGGGTTACTATTTCGAAGTACTATTCACTTGGGTACTATTCACTCGATTCATTATTATTCACCGAGATACTATTTATGACAAAAATTGATTTCTTTTCGGTCCAAATCATTTCTGATACAATATTATTCTTGAACTTTACTCCACAAAGCAGTTTCATGTTGACAATTTGGACATTATTGAATTCTGGATAAATTAAATTATAAATCTTTAAAAATTTATCTTTTGCTTTCTTTTAATTTAATTCGTATATCATTGTCATCATCCTCATGCTTATATTGTTATGAAAGTCATCTTTGGCCCGTAGTACATAAATGGACTTGGTATAATTATGACCAAGGATTATTCGGTATAATCATGACCGTAATGTTATAAATGATGTTGTTAAAGTCCTCATTGGTCCGTAGTGCATTGATGGACAGTTGTTGGCATGATCATGACCATTGGTGAAAACACGAATTTTCTTGGCCCGTAATGCGTGGATAATTTGTGGTCGTAATACTAATGAATATCCTTGATCATAATGCAGGGATGATTCGATGATGTGGATTATTTATTAAGCCGAGTCTCAGCGATAAAACTGTTGATAAACTTTTTAAATCATAGAAGATAGTAGATTTCATGTTCTACTTGACTCTTCTAATGGATTGCTTGTTCTGCTGCAGTTAAACTTGATGTTTATTGTATTTTATTAGTTTAACACTGTTGAAGGCTAATGATAATTTATTTTGCATTATCTTAGTCATAATATTTCTTACTGGGCTAGTTGAGCTCACCCTTTTCTTTCATTGTTCTCTTCAGGAAATGAGAATTTAGCTGGGACTAGTCGGGGAACGGAGTGACGGTCCAGATGTTTGCATTAGTAGTCCTCACTATTTTGTGAAATAGTGTGATAATAAATGTATTGAGGACTTATTTTGAGTTTGAATACCGTCTAGAAGACAATATTTGTATTAAAACTCATATCTCATGTTTTATATTTATGTTTGTATTTGTATTTTGTACCATGTATTTGGCGACTCAAAATGGGTGATTTATACCTATTTTGGGAGCACCACACCGGGCATTTAAACTTGATCTCCCGGGGTTATCTCTGGGGTTAGAACTGACTTACCCGGGGTTATTTCAAGGGTTGGAAATTATTTTCCCGGGGTTATCTCCAGGGTTGGAAACTGGGTCTCCCGAGGCTATCTCCGGGATTGGAATTGATGTTCTAGTCCTCCAGGGTTATCTCTGAAGTTTAAAAAATACACTTTTATCCTCCTGCATAGTTAGTAATAGGAAAACAAAATTTTGAGTGTCTACAAATGCCCCTCTTTATCATGTTCATGCAATGCAATGGAATGGACATGATAAAGATTAGTAAACACTTGAAATATTATAAGGTATTTTTAATGATGCAAATTGCAATGTAATTAATGTTATGATGAATGTTAAAAAGTTTTTACAAATCGCAGTTTGCAAATCGCATATCGCATTTCAAACTTCGCACTTCGCTTTTCGTATTTGGCCAATCGCACATCGCATTTCGCATATCGAACATCGCAAATTGCACTTTGTACATCACAAATCGTAAATCGCTTTACCTTTACCGGTTATTATTGATGCCTATTTTGGTGTTGACTGCAACGGTTTGGCTTTTTATCGGTGTTGCTGATGCCTGTTTGATGAAGAGAAATTGAGATATTTTGTACATCTCTATCGGGGATGACGTTCTAAAATCATCGGACCTTCCCGATGTATACGCTGGCAGTTTACAATTGTGCCTATCCTGATGGTTGTTTGACAACGGATCCTACCCTATTGGTAATTGAATACGCTAACATTGCCAAACTGTTTCGGTTTCCACTCGAATAGTGGTATACAAAGCTTTCATCATTGAACTGTCTTGGTGTTACGCTAAATTGATGCCAATGGTTTAGAATATTGGATCTTCCGATACCTTCACTGAAGTAATATTCAACGACTTAATTCACTAGACTCTACCTGATGGTACGCTGGATTGATAACAACCACCAAATGTCTACTACAAAATTTTTCTCTAATCTAGGCATTTAACTTGCACGCATATGTAAATTTATGGGAGATGCATACTAAACCTTGATAGAGATGTACATTGATGTAGCACATTTGCATATGTGTAGATCATGCACGATGTGATGATCTAGATTTATCCTTAGGAGTTTGTTATCCTAGGTTGATATATATTTTAAACTGTCTGGAGTAGAATTTTACCTCATCATTTTTGAGGTGATTTGGAGTTTCCTTTCGCTGTTGGGTGCTTGTGCCCCATTTCCTTTAGCGTTTGATTTGCAACCAGGCTGAACTGATGACCTAAATGCCATTGACATCCCTGGAGGGTGCAGCACGTTCTTTCGTTGCCCAAATTTGAACTTTGGTGTAGAGGCCTTGACTTGTGAGGACTCGACGTCGGTTGGCACATTTGATGATGAGGATTTCATTCTCTAAACCATTTGTCATCGGGCTTCTGCTTTTGAGTTAAGGACTTTCTTGAGATTTTTCCCCTTCTTTTGTAGGGGCAAGCTTATGTCACAATGATTTCTTTCAGGAATTCTCCCCTTTCTTTTTAATGAGAGGCTTGATCCCGCCTTAAACTCCCTCCTTTTCCTCGAATCGAAAAATGCCCAGTTCTTTCGCATGTTGTTGTCGAGGATTCATATGGGAAACTCTTTTTGTTGACCAAGTCGCGAGTGAGCAATATCCGAATCGCTAATGAGATGATATGATGGAAGCTCTGATGATGATGGACCGTGCTGATGGTGTTGACTGGTGCATTTTCCTCTTTAGGATGGTTAATAAATGCCCCAGTATTGAGTTGTCGTTGTTTCTGAGATTTCCCCAGTCTTGTTGTAAAGGTTCCAATTTCAGGTTATTGTTGATCGATTTAACAATCAATATATTTGTGCAAGTATACGCGGTCAACAAGTAATAAAGTGAAAATATAGTATCATTCCCACGAGAAATTATTTAATAAAAATCACCAAGTACTAGTTCTTAACCAAACTAATTTTATTTAAATAATCGATTTAATGTTATGAATTAAAATATATAATTAAACTACTACTACTACCACCACTAGTTGAAAATCAGGTTATGGAGATTTAAGATCACAACTTCACTTATTACTTCACTTATATTAAAGCACTTCTTATTAATTATGCTTACTATTCTGGATTGTAAATTAGGAACTTATTAGTATTTATAACCACCTTCTGATGCATCACAAACATATTAATCTAAATCCACAGTTGATAGAATTGAATTAAACATCCTAATTAACTAAGTCACTATATTCCCATGTGAATTACAATTAAAAAGGATTTAAAGTACATGTTCACTATTAGATTACACGCGGCGTAAAGGCATATCCCTATTCTAAATACAAATCATGAATTCCAACACCATACAAAAAACATAATCACATGCTATTATGGTCAGATCTGAATCTATATTTCATCTCCTGAATTCATATAAATTATCATGGTAATTGTTAGGTAGAAAATTAAACAATTATGCACAATCATAATAGATAATCCATAGAATAGATCACAGTAATTAACAGAGAAGCATACTAAAATAAGCTATGCAATAAGATCCATTGCAATCTTAAACAAGAAATTTAGTTCATTGTCATTAAATTAAAATCTAGAATCCACAACTGAATAAACATTAGAAGAAAAGAATAGAAGTAGAGTAGAGAATAAAATCTGTTGTCTGCAAATCTGATGCTCACCCTCTTGTTCCTGCTCTTGATCTTCAATTATCTCCAAGTTGCTTCAATCTCCAACAATCCAATATAAACTATGGTTTATGTTGTAATCTAATGGAGTGTTTTCTCTATTGTAATCTATATAATTCCCCTTTATTTTATGCCTCCCATCGTGTATTTATAGGCTACAAGTCCAAATTCTAGCTTAGGAGGAAACTCAATCCAATTTGGAGTAAAAAAAAGTGTCAAAAATAGCCCCAAAATGCGTCCCAACGTGATCAGGCCCAAGCTCAGTGTCCCATCTCTGCTCATGACACTGGAACACTGCCCCCTAGCTCACCGGCGCTGGAAAAAGGCTAGGAATGGGCGCCCTGGCGCTGGCCTTATTTTCGGAAATTTTCTACTCTGACGTCCTTTGGAAAAATGGTCATAACTTCTTCGTCCGAATTCTTATTTTGATGATTCAAGATGTTCCGGAAAGAAGAGACGTAGATCTACAACTTACATTCTTTGAGTTTTTCGAAATAAGGGATGGATGAAAGCTAAAATTGGCTCTCAAGTGGCTGCTATGCAAATGGCAAGCCGAAAATGCGAATCTAGCAACCCCAAACGTCGATCCAAGTAACTTTTATCCCAATTCCTACAAAACAACATAAAAAATGCATGAATAGACACAAACACTTAAAAACTTCCAAAAGATTAATCTCAAATGCACTCAATTAATGGGTATAAACTCACTCATCAAATACCCCCAAACTTAAACCTTTGTTTGTCCTTAAGCAAAAACACAAAAGAACTAAAAATAAACAATGTAACTCAACTACATGAATGCATATGCATGATCTACTTCCTAATATACCTACGAACCCAGTAATAAATCACTATGATATATAACAACATGCCTCAAAGATACCAATGATACTTAAACAATATATCCAATCAAGTCAAAGTCCATAACTCTAACCAATTAGTCAATCCAAACCTGTCATCACCCATGTTGTGCGTGTGTGCTTGTTAACAATTCTAACCACCAACCACAGTTCAAGATAATCACATAATAAACTTCTTAGAAGGAAAATTTCAGTTCCAATTCAATTACTTTTGTGAACATGACAACTCTGGTTAAAACTAAGCAATTACCAAGTCTAAGGGTAAATACGGGATTTATTTGTACTTTTATTCAATCACGAGGGCATTTTTGCTCTTTCTTGTGTTTTATTCATTTTTTTAATTTTTCTCATGGTTGTGTTATGTCTTATTCCCTTAGGCTTTTCAATGCTACCTTAACGAGCTTTCGACCATCAACTCCCAAGCCTTTAAGACCTTAGGGTGCTAGTTGTAAAGACAATGCCCTCGTGCTTACTTACTCAAGTAACAAAGGCCACAAAACTAGACAAGCATGCCACGGTGTTTATTCATTTTTTTTCTTTTTTTGGATTTTCTATTTTTCTTCTTTTCATCATTTCTTTTTTTTCTTCTTATTTTTATATATACCCCATTGATTCCCCCAAACTCAACCTTTTACGTCATTTCAACCATTACTGCCAATTCACTAATTTTCTTAAATTATAACCAAGATTTTCCCTCAGAAACAAATTATGAAACCCTTCAACTAAGTAGATTAAAACAGTTAAACTTTAAGCGTAACCCTTCAACTAAGTTTCAGACAGGCTCAGATTTTCTTCATGTTTAAAATTAGAACTCATCATCAATTATCAACACTGTTTAAGTTAACATGCAAAACCAATCATATCATAGGTCGAGCTAAGACCACACCAACCTATCGCACATATTCATGCAAAAAAAATGCAATTATACTACACGAACACATACTAATGCAACACATATATGAATATGCAATTCACTACCATGTATTATATGCAACCTAAAAAAAATAATGCTAACACATAAAAATAACGAACTACAATGTAAATAACGAACTATATGCAACACGACACTAAAATGCCCCCAAACTTAAACTAGACATTGTCCTCAATGGCTGAAATAGAAAAAAGTAAAGCATAGGACTTCCCTAAAAATATAGCAATTGTCGACGTCGGGATTTTTATTTTTCCCTTTTCATTTTTTGTTCTTTGTTGTTCTCGTGTTATGTGAGATTTGTTTAAAAAAATAAGTGAAAAAGGTCTGACATGTATAATGTCGACGATTTGACTTTAAGAGTCGCCAGTTGGTGTTTTTAACTGGTTGCACCAACACAACCGAGAAAAGGTTTGCTTATTGACCCAGTGATGTGACACTACTAAACGGGTCTGTGAAACCGAGATTCATTTGGGTTCGGGGGCTTGATTATGTGAAGGGAATGTGTTAGGCACCCCCCGACATCCGTGTTGCCACGGTGACTGCCACTTTTTAAGAAACTATTATATGAATGTGTGTGTGTGTGTGGATCAATGTGCAATTTATTTAGAAGTAGTGCGAGGCCTCGTTCACACCTATATACAAAGGGTTTGAATTTATAGAAAAATTCAGTTTTAAACAGGATTTAGGTAGTTACATCCCTTTGGTCTGAAGCCGATGAAATGTGGTGGATTAAAGTTTGATCCCAGTACCGTGTGACGAGTATTTTTGTTCTGGTAGGGGGATAGACCGAACCATAAATGGCTGCCTAAGTACTCCTATTGAAGAGGAGATCAGGTCTACGTAGTTTGAACCTGGTGTAAGAGGTTCAACGCTGAATGTGAAAGGCAGATGGGTGTAGAAGCTTTATTGATGAAGAAGAATGTAGAAGTGTTTTTGTGGTTTTTGTTTTTGTAGAGAAAGGGGCAGAATTTTTTTTATTATTTTGTATTTTTTTATTGCGACCGAGCCATATAGAATATGGTTGCCTACGTACTCCCGGGTATCAGGGAGATCAGGTCGATGTAGTTCACCCCTCAAGAAGAATTGCAGCCGAAGAGAAGTATGAATCCCATGTGCAGGCTATATTGCTGGGAGAAGAAAGTTTGATCCCATGATTGGGAGAAACTGCAGGTGTGAAAAAGTTTGATCTCGTCTTTAGGAAAAACTGCATACGTAGAAAAGTTTAATTTCGTCTCTAGGATAAACTGCAGGTGTGAAAGGTTCAATCCCGTTTTTAGGATAACGGAAATTGCGTGAACTGTTTGAAATGACGTGAAACCAGGCTGCTGGTTTTAAGTGTATGTTTCCCTGAGGGGTAGAAGAGTATGTAAAAGGGTTAGAGAACCAGAATGATTAGTGATCTAATGATCTAAAGCCAGTATGTTTGCTTGCAGGTAACCTCAGATATAGTACCGTTTTACGGTGTCTGAGTTGATAAGCTGTGGAAATTCATCGCCATCCATTTCCAGTAATCTTAGAGCACCTCTGTCAATACCTCCTTGACAACAAACGTGCCTTCCCAGTTAGGAGCGAATTTTCCCTTAAATTGATCTTGGTTGTTAATGATCTTCTTCAAAACCAAGTCATGTTGTTTGAACTGCCGTAGCCGGACTTTTCTATTTTAGGATCTTGCAATCCTTTGCTAATATAACTGACCATGGAAGATAGTCGCGGTTTGCCTTTCGTCTATTAAAGACAATTGGTGATACCTGTCTTGTACCCATTGGTCTTCATCCAACTGAGCATCCATCAACACTCTGAGGGATTCTATTTCCACCTCTATGGGGAGAACTTCTTCCATCCCATAGGCTAATAAGTAGGGTGTTGCCCCAGTGGAAGTACGCATTGAAGTTCTATAGGCTAATAAAGTCAGAGGCAAGAGGTCAGGCCATCCTTTGTGGTTGGCGAACATTTTTTGCATGACCTTCTTGATGTTTTTATTAGCCGCTTCAACAACATCATTCATATTTGGACGGTAGATGATGGAGTTAAGGTGTTTGATGTGGAATTTACTGCATAACTCCTCCATCATTTTGTTGTTAAGATTCTTAGCATTGTCTGACACAATGACCTCTGGTTATCCATATCGACAAATGATATTATTTTTTATGAAAGCAATGATGACTTCTTTGGTAACCCTGGGGAAGGAGGCTGTTTCTACCCATTTGGTGAAGTAGTCGATCATGGTGAATATGAATCGATGTCCATTAGTGGCTTTGGGCTCGACGGGCCCGATCACGTCCATTCCCCACATTAAGAAGGGCCATGGTGAACTCATATTGTGGAGTTCCCTTGGAGGGGCGTGGATAGCATTTCCATGAATTTTGCATTGATAGCACCTCTTGACGTGATCATCACAGTCAGCTTTGAGCGTGAGCCAATAATGCCCTGTTCTGAGGATTTTCTTGACAAGTAGGGGGTCACTCATGTGTGGGGCCACATACTCCACCATGGATCTCATCCACGAGTCTCTGAGCTTGGTCTTTGTCCAGACATCTGAGGAGACCTAATCATGCATTTCTCTTGTAGAATGTATCTACGCTCCGGTAGAATTTCATAGCAAGTCGATGGATCCGCCTCTTTTCATTAAGGCTCGCCTTAGTGGGTGTAGATCCATCCCGCAGGTACTCCTTGATATGTTGATACCAAGGGTTTTGGATAGGAGGTAACTCATCTGATACTTCTCTAACATAGTTCCCATAAGCTGGGGCTTGTTGCAGGGCAAATGTGATGCTTGGCATATTTTCCTTGTCAGGTATATGAATTAAGGAGGCCAATGTTGCAAGCGCATCCGCAAAATCATTCATATTACGAGGAATATGTAGAAAAGAGATTTCTTCGAACTCCAAAGCCATCGGTAAAACTTTCCGATGGTAAGGCAGCAAATGTAGTTCTTTGGTTTGATAGGTTCATGTGTATTGTTTGATTACCAATTCGAAATCCCCAAAGACAGTTAACCGCCTGATGCCTATTGAACGGGCAAGTTTTTGCTCCATAATACAGCCTTTATACTCAGCTGTGTTGTTGGTGCTCACAAACTGTAATTTGACAGCGACGGGATACTGCTCCCCCGTACCAGATACTAGAACTGCTCTAGCTCCAGACCCTTCTGTGTTAATAGCTCCATCAAAATACATTTTCCACATATGGAATGTATCGTACTGATGGTGTTGCTGAACTGTCATTACCCCTTCATTGGGCAAATATGTTTCCAAGGGTTTGTAATCCCCTGCAGGTGCGGCGGCCAGTTGATCCGCAATTCCTTGTCTTATGCGTCACATAGACGATGTCAAATTGTTGTAGGATCAACTGCCATCTGGATAGCCGACAATTGAGTATGGGCTTATTGAACACATACTATAGAGGATCCACGCGGGATATGAGATGGGTTGTGTGACCATGGAGGTAATGTTGTAACCTCATGGAAGCCCATGCTAAAGCACAACAAGTTTTCTCAATCATAGTGTACTTGTGTTCATTGATGCTGAATCTTTTGCTGAGGTAATAGATAGCTCGTTATTGGCCTCTATCATCTTTCTGTCCCAGCATACAACCCATGACATTGTCATTAATGGACAGGTACATGAACAGGGGAACATCATCCTTGGGAGGTACCAAAACAAGAGTTTTAACTAGCTTCTCTTTGATTGTAAGGAAGGCTTTCTGACACTCATCACTCCATTTCATGGAGGAGTTCTTCCTTAACAGCTTGAAGATGGGCTCACAAGTTGCTGTGAGTTGAGAAATAAACTTTCTAATTAAGTTGATTCTTCCCAAAAATCCCTGTATTTCCTTCTCTGTCTGAGGAATGGGAATTTCCTTGATGGCCTGGATTTTGGTGGGATCCAGCTCAATCCCTTTGTGGCTGACTAGGAAACCTATCAACTTGCCTGATTTAACACCAAAGGCGCACTTGGCTAGATTCAACTTCAAGTTGTACTTATACAACCTGTTGAAGAGATTTTTGAGATGGTCTAAGTGGTCTTCCTCCCTTCGGGACTTGACAATTATGCCAGCCACTTAGATCTCTATCTCCTTATGCATTAAATCATGGAAAAGAGCCATCATAGCTCATTGATAGGTTGCCCCGACATTGATGAGGCCGAATGACAACCGTTTGTAGCAAAAGGTTCCCCAAGGCATGATGAAAGTTGTTTTCTCATGGTCCTCCTTAGCGGCCATAATCTGATGATACCCCGCAAAACAATTGGCAAAGGAGTACATGTCGTATTGAGCAGTATTGTCAATGAGAATGTGGATAAAGGGTACGGGAAAGCTTTCTTTAAGGTAAGCTTTGTTTAAATCCCAGTAATCCACACAAACTCACACCTTTCCTCCAGGTTTAGGCACGAGAACTATGTTGGATATCCACTCCAGATATGTAGACACCATGATAATGCCAGCTTGAAATTGTTTCACAATTTCTTCTTTTCATTTAAACTCCTCTCAGGTTTCAATCGCCTGAGCTTCTGCCTGACTGGCTTGAATCCTTATTTAATGGGAAGGCAATGAAGGACAATGTTAGTGGACAAACCCACCATGTCTTTATGAGACCATGCAAACACATCCTGGAATTGGGTTAGTAGCGCAACCATGTCATTCTGTTGGTTTGGGGTGAGGTCTGAACCAATCTGGATCAACTTAGGGCTTTCTAAGGTTCGGAGATTGAAAGAAGTGGTTTGGTCAAGGTTGGGTTTAGGTTTGTCTTCGACCCATTCCTTAATCTCCTGAGGTATCTCAATGTCCTCTTGTATTTCCATCAAGTCTGAGTCCAACTTTGCATCAAAGTTATATTCCTTGTGGAGAAAAGGCACCTCATCAGCAAGTACAGGCACATCTAAATTCAGAGTCTTAAAACAAAATATGCTTTCACTTAATATATGAAACTGTTTAATCATACAAAAGTGTTAGCATGTACTGATAGGAATAACTGCTAATACTGTACAGAAAAGTAAGAAATTAAAGTTATCTACAGGGCAGAGGGATTTTATGCCCGTTTTACCCTCGTCGATCGATGCATAGAGTACTGCTCCAATTATCGAGGGTAAAGTCCTGATGGACTACAGTGATGGAGAGTCTGTCATCGTCCTCCTTTTCCCGAATGATAACCATAACATCTGGGCAATCATTGTCTGGGGTGTATCTGTTTGAATGTACATCATGGACAATGATGCGTATTCCTGACATCATCAGGGCGATGTCATGTTTACGTTTCCGTTCCCTTTCTTCCACTTTGGGATCAGGAATTAGCACCTCTTTTGCTTTAAATCAGCATCTTGGTTTGGGAAACAAGATAGCCATAACATGGGTGGCACCTTCTAGGAGACCTATGTCATTTCATGAGGTGCGAGTGGAGAAAATCGCCATGTGGCGGAAGCTTGTGGAATCTGCTTATGCTTATGAGGATTCCTATGACTGGAACTGGCAGAATAGCCTAGTCCGGCTGTCCCAATTTGACTAGACATTTGAATTGGGTGCTTAATACCCTGTTGATTTTTACCCAGCCCTTGTCCAGGCTGATGACCCAATGACATCATTTCTTGGGTAGCTGCCATCACTTCGACAGAAATCTTGGGTACGGGAAGTGGCACTCCTATAGGATGGTATTCTGTGTTGCTCACCTCCAAAGTATGAAAACTGGCTGGCTTAACTTTTGAATTAAAGATGATGATTGGTAGGTCTCCTTGTTCAGGACATTCCAGCTCGGCATTGACAGTGACTAGGCTATTGTTGACAATGTATTTCAGTTGTTGATGAAGTGTAGAATGGACGGCTCTAGCCATGTGGATCCATGGTCTCCCCAATAGCAGGTTGTATCCTGAATCTATCTTGAGGACATGGAAGGATACATTGAATGTGTTTGGACCAATCTCAATTGGCAATTCAATCTCTCCGACAGAATTTCGTCGGGATCCATCGAAAGCTTTGATGACCATATGGCTGCTTCAGATCCGTTTGAGATTGACGTTCATCTTTACCAAAGTGGCATAAGGACAGATATTTAGAGATGAACCTCTATCTATCAAAACTCAAGCTAACATATACCCGGAGGACAAAACTGTGATGTGCAATGGCTTGCAATGATCGGTCCCTTCGAGCGGTATATCGTCATCAGTGAAGGATATCACATTGTTGTTAAAAATGTGATCAACCAGATGTTGAAATTTTTTGACATCCATTTATTTTGGCAAGTAGGCTTCTTCCAAAACCTTCAATAAGATCTTCATGTGATCCTCGAAAGAGAAAACCAAGTCCAGTATTGAGATCTGATGTGGAGCTTCTCTTAAGATTAGAACCACCTTGGCTTCATTATGGCCCATGGAGCGGAGGAATTTCTCAATCTTCTCCATGGGAATCTTCCCCTTTACTTTGATGGCGGGCTTCATCACCCTCTGAGGAAGATACAGTGGATTTTCCTTCGATACTATAGCAGTAGTATGAGATGTGGATCCTTCAGCTTCTCCATAATTCCATGGGACTTTGTGTAAGCTGACAACATGATATTATGGTCTGAAGGGTAAAGAAATTGGTTTTAGTATAGCCACTTTCAAAGGATTGTCAGCTCCTTTGAGTTGAATTACTTGTATGGGAAATGGTTTGACAGTCTCATCAGCCTCAGTGGATATAACTGCTACTGATCTCTTCCATTTTGTAGGACATGTATTCCCACTCTCGAGTAGCACAGTGTCATCGTCTGCCATTTGCAGGACACCGCTATCAATTAAATTCTAAATAAGGTGGCGGAGTGCCCAACATTCTTCTGTACTGTGATCGCGAGAATGTGAATGATATTGACAAACTCCATCAGAGTTGAACCGTCTTGAACGGGGATTGATTGGAGGTAGAAGGGAGGTAATTCTTTCTTCGTTGATTAGCATTTAAAATATCTCCTCTATAGGTTGGCCCAAGTATGTAAATTCCCTTTGATTGGAAAAATCCCTACGGGCTTTAGCATTTTCTCTCTTTGCAACCTTATCCTCCATAGCTTCTCTTTCTGAAGGTGATGGTGGAGCATTCATAACAAAAGGAAGGAGATAGGCATTCTCCTAGGTGACTAATTGGCATGTGACTTGATGCTGATAGGTCACCAGTTCTGCCAATTATTTAATTTGCTTACAAAGAGTTTTCATCTTTCGTTTCATAGCAAATTAGAACTTTGCGTAATCCCATCTGTCAAAACCGTCTTTGATGGTCTGGGATGATTCACCATTAAAATTGGAACTCTGTCCACTGCTCCAACTAATCATGTTGACCTCTTCTTCTTTGTGTTGAGGAAGAGGGTTGTCTTGCACATGAGGCTGATCTGGTTTGGTAACCACGATCTCACCGTTGTCTATTAAATCTTCGATCTTGTTTTTCAAGGCCCAACAATCTTGAGTATCATGTCCAGGTGCCCCGGCATGATAATCACACTTCTGAGTAACATTGAAACCCCTCCCATTAGGGTTGGCTGGTGGAAGAAGATGCGTGATTTTCTTCTAAGTAGTCAGAAGAGCAAGAATATTCTTTAGCGAGTCCCCTAAGGGTGTGAACGTTCGAGGGCGCTTTGCTTCTCCACTGTTAGGAAATGGAGGGTTTGAAGAATGTGCTTGGAAAGGGGAGTAGTTTCTCCTCTGTATAGGCATTCTGACTGCCTTTTTGACCTTGTAGTATCAAGGAAACATCCTCCTTTTTCTTTTTATGTACCCTCCGGGGGTTGTTTCCATAAGATCCGGAATGGATGTGCTCAGCAACTACTTTAAGAGCGGCTAGGTCTTGAATCTTACCAGACTTCAATCCCATCTCAGCCATCTATCCGTGTTTGATCATTTCAGAAAATGGTTTGCCAATACCAGCTAAGACCCTTTCATAGAAATGAGCTTCTTGTATGTTTATGAAAGTCATAACCATTTCTGAATCTGTCATAGAAGGAATAACTTGAGCAGCAAGGCGCCTCCACCTTTGAGCATACTCTCTGAAAGACTCATTAAACTGTTTCTTGACCTTGGTAATCTGGTACCGGTCAGGAGCCATCTGAGATTGAAAACTGTATTGAGTGAGGAAGGCGTGAGCTAGCTCTTCCCAGCTATGGATCTTTGAGTTGTCTAATCTGGTATACCATGAACGGGCTTCTCCAGTCAGACTCTTCTAGAACAGTTGCATTCTGAGCCTCTCATTTTTCGCATAAGATCCAAGTTCTCCAATGAACACCTTCAAATGTGTATAAGGATCCCCTAATCCGTCATAATTTTAAAAATCAGGTGTTTTAAATTTCTCTGGATAATGAACACCAGGGAATATGCAAAGGTCAGCATATAAAACACTTCTGTGTATTCCAATCCCTTTGAGAGCAGGGATAGTTTCTTCCATTTTAAGGACTTTTTTCCTGATATCACTGGTGTCTGGATCTCCTTTGAGATGGGTGCTTTCAGGGTCTTTGTTGGTCGTATCCAACTGAGGTTCTGGATTTTTTTTATCCAAACCTTGTGTTCCTCCTTGTGTAGAGGATTCTGGATATGTAGGCATCTTTGTACCTTGAGTAGAATGATGCAATTCTTTAAGCAGGACAGCCAAATCTGTAATTTATTTACTTAATCCGTCAAATTCTTCTCGAGAAACGACATTAGACTGGTCAGAAGAAGACATTATTGGTTGTAGGCTCGTGGCCTTTTTGGATTTTGAGCGAGTGATAGGCCCAATTGTTTCCCTACAAAAGACTTATGTAGTTTAGTCTTAGGGACAATGTAAATGATATCGTAATGTGTCCATTTTAGGAATATCATCCTGCAAAAATGGGTTTTATTTGATAACATGTCATGTATGCACAAATATTCTTCATATTTTCCATTACATAAAGGATGAATATGGAATAAAATTACAAGTAAATGCTTTTACAAGTAATTTGAAAGTGGAAAGTATGAAGAGACTTTCCTCTGCATTTTGTTTATCAGAGGTTGACCTATCTTAAGGTTACTCTCGCGGCTTTTTGGCATGAAAGTTCCCAGATCATCGCAATTTACTTGACAGGAAGTTAATCCGGTCTTTCAGCTGGAGCGAATCTGGGTGGTGCCTTTCCTGAGCCTCGTTGGAATTAGTCTTCCTACGAGTCCAGTAATCAAACACCGACAGGATAGCCTCCTGGTGGAGGAACCACATAACATGCATTCACATATAACGTGTCTCACCATTTACGAAAATGATGAGATGTGCAAAGCACTAATATCACGGATAGATATATTGTAGTGCAGTAAGTAAAATGCATGCGTACACATTCATCATAAATGTAAATGCAACATTCACACACAAGCATATAACAGGTTTGAGAAGCTTGTAGTAGCGGCTTAAGCCCCCTTACTAGTATCCCCAGTAGAGTCGCTACCTGTCGACGTCGGGATATTTATTTGTCCCTTTTCGTTTCTTGTTATTTGGTGTTCTCATGTTATGTGAGATTTGTTTGAAAAAACAAGTGAAAAAGGTCTAACATGTATAATGTCGACGATTTGACTTTAAGAGTCGCCAGTTGGTGTTTTTAACTGGTTTCACCAACGCAACCGAGAAAAGATTTGCACATTGACCCAGTGATGTGACACTGCTAAACGGGTCTGTGAAATCGAGATTCATTTGGGTTCGGGGGCTTGATTATGCGGAGGGAAGGTGTTAGGCATCCCCCGACATCCGTGTTGTCACGGTGACCACCACTTTTCAAGAAACTATTATATGAATGTGTGTGTGTGTGTGGTTCAATGTTCAATTTATTTGGAAGTAGTGCGAGGCCTCGTTCGCACCTATATACAAAGGGTTTGAATTTATAGAAAAATTCAGTTTTAAACAAGATATAGCAATGAGGTTTTATAAAAGAGATTTTTCAAACCTTGTGCTCAATAGTAATTGAGACATTTTCATACTTCCATTTTATTATTAAATGTTTGGCTTGTTTGCTTTTATTTTTGAGATACGAGGCATCTTCGAGAAAATAATATACAGTAGTCCTGAACTCCTCATGGGCATGAAAGCCATCTAAAGAAATTCGGACACCGTAAATAATGTACAAGCTACTTACAGTTGAAAATGTCTATCATGGGAACCGAATCTAGATTCCGTAGACTGAATCTGTGATCACATGATTCCTAGGCTCACATGATGCCGCAATTTGTATGAAAAGTAGTAAGCAGTTATATATATAATCTGTAAATATATATACAGACATGATCAACCACCACGAAGCACGTCCATGGGGATCGAAAATGTAAATATATAAAAGCGGTAAATATATATATAGAAACATGATGAACCACCACGAAGCACCTCCATGGGAGATCAAAAATGTAAATAAAGCAGTAAATGCGATCAACCGCCACTAAGTAAACGCCAGGCGGGACTAAATGTAAATAAAGTAGTAAAGACGATCAACCGCCACGAAGTAAACTCCAGGCGGGACTAAATGTAAATAAAACAGTAAAAGGCCACAAAGTAAACTCCAGGCCTAACAGAATTGTAAAAATATATATATATATATATATATATATATAAGTAATAAATGCTCCGGATGTAAAATCCAGGCTCATCAGATAAAGTCTGACAACAGTTTATATATATAAGTGTGTGTATATATATATATATATATATATATATATATATATATATATATATATATATATAAAAGCAAGTAACGCTCCAGACATAAGTCTAGGCTCAATCGAGGCATAACTCGATAATGTTAGTCCATATATAAAAACATATATGTGACAACCCGAGAATTTAGAAAATTTTTAAAATCATAATTGATTGATTTAAGGTTCAATATTAGAACCTAGATAGAAAATAAGTGTATGCGTTTGATATTTTTGGGATGGAATTTTGAGGATTTCAAAATTCTATTAAGGATTTTGGTGAATTATTCAAGATTAAATTTATTTGTGGTTATGTTTTGTGAATATGGTATTATATGTGTACAGTATGTGGTTAAGGGTCGAGGGTTGACCAGATAAATTTTACCAGTGTCAAACACTAGTATTATATTAAGAACGTCAACGTTCTGTTAGAAAAACCTAACGCCTGATAAGAAACCCTAGAAACCGGTTCTGGAAATCCTACGTTCAGTTCCGAGAATTTAAACCCTAATGCAATATATGAAAACCCTAGTTTGGGAATGCAAGTGCTAGTATCAAGCTTAAGTGTTAGTAATAATAACCTAATTAGGGATAACCCTAATTGATTTAGAAAACCCTAATTTCTAGTTTAGAAACTCTAATTTATAATTAGGGAAAACCTGATTGTTAGTGTAATAATTTTAATGTTAATTAGGAAATATTACTCCTAATTTTCAAGTAATTAGAAAACTCTGATTTAATTAGGAAATCTAATTTCTAAATTAGAAAGATTATTTTTCTATTTAAAACCCTAATTCTTGGGTTATGAACCCTAATGTACAATTTTGACCCTAATTGTTAATTTAGCAAATTATAATTAGGAAATATTAAATCCTAATTAACAATCTTGAAATTATGATTAGAAAATTTTATTATAATTATAAAATCCTAATTACAATTTAGAAGATATTAAATTTCTATTTTTTTAAAACCTAAATTGGAAATTTTAGAAATCAAATTGCCAAAACCTAATGGGTTAAACCATAAACCCTAAGGGTTAAATCCTAAACCCTAAGGGTTAGGGCAAATGACAAGTTAGCCATTAAAATGGTATGCAAAATGACATTAATACCCTTTTTGTATTTTATTAAGTTGAAGTGTGAATCTTGCCATATATTGGGTGGTTGAACAACTAAATATTTCCCATGTGTATTATATCTATCCAGGATTAGTTGAGCATGCCACCTAGCAACTTTAGATGTAATGAATCAAAGATTTATAATTTAAAAAGTAAGTAAAGTTACTTACTTTATTTCATTTTTTTCACCAAGCCAATCTCTCTCTATATTTCGGGTCTAAGAGTGAGAGGGGGGGGGGGGGTGATAAACAAAGTTAGGATTAGTTCATGGCAAGCAAGAACAACATCAAAAAGTCAAAATTTAGAAATCAAAGCATAAAGGTATAAACCCTAGCTTTATAAAAATTTCATGATCTGGTGTTAGATGTTATGATTTGTTGGTTACAATTGTATTAGAGGGTGTTAATATGTGATCTGGGTTGTTAAATCCCAGATCCATAACATTTATAAGCATAAAAATGAGTTTTCCAAGACTGATCTATGAACCCTAAAATATGGCCTAACAGCCGAATGTCAGAGCTCATCATAGTCTGTTAGTTGTTGTTGTGTTTTAAGAGTTTGTACTTATAGTATGTTGTAAGGACTTTGATCTGGAACTTGAATCAATTCCAGATCAATTGTAGATTAAAAGTTATTGTTGGTCAAAACACATTAACCGTTCACGAAATCTAGTTTCTAGGTAACCCAGAAACCCAACTTTTTCTGACAACGATATTTCAGGCCATGGATCTTGCATTGTGTTAGTGTTTTGGTTATGTTGTTGTTTGATTCTTGTAATCTGACATGAGGAGTACATATCTATGTCCTTAGATCACCCAAATCCTTAACATAATAGTAGAAAATCATGGTCAGAATACGTTGACCGATCTGCCTTATGAACATTTATGGAAAACCCAGAAAGTTCAAGAACGTGTTTTTTGTCAGAGTTTGACCGCCTTAGATCTCTTTAATGTATTGATAATAAACTGGTTTAAGGTTGTATGCATGTACCTTGTCATCCCTACTTCATGATTCAACCTTTATATTGTACAAAGAAAGCTCAGATTGCATGATACAAGGATTGAAAAGTGGGTACCTCGACTGTTCTTCAATTCTGGAAAACCCAGAAATTGAAGAACATGTTTGACAGCGAATTGATGAGCTTAGATCTCACTGATATGTTGTGTATTGGCTAGGATCTTGGTTGATATTTGTAGTATTACATGTAGACTATAATTATAACACTTAACCCAGCCCAGAAACCTTATACTCATGAATCAAATGCTGGTCAAACATGCCCACTTAATAACTGACATGAGTTTCTAGAAAAGTTCAAGAACATCCGAAGAACACTTTTAGCGACGGTTGTGTCGCTTAAAATACCTTTAGCAACAGATAAATTAGAAAATTAATTATTTTAATTAATAAATTAAAATAATTAGTTTTTAATTATTAAAAATACAAAATAAATTATGAAAAATTATTTTAAAGCCTAAAAATAGGTTTTTAATTAATTTGAGTATATTTCAAAAATATTTAATATTTTTGGAATATAAAAGGTATTTATTTATTTAATTATAATATTAAATAAATTATTTAAAATGATTTTAATACATGAAAAATCATGAAAAATTATATTATGGTGTTAGAAAATATTTTAAGTTATTTTTAATAACTTTTGATATTTTGTGATAAATTTCATTAATAATTTATTATTAATGGTAATTAGTTTATTTAAAAATATATTAAATAAATTATGGAAAAATAGGATTAATGATTTAAAAATCATATAAAAATAATTTAAGTGTTATAAAAATATTTTAAGTTATAAAATATAACTTTTGATATTTTGCCATGAAAATATTAATATTTTAATATTAAAATCAATTATCGGATAATGGATTTAAGTGTTTAAAAATCATATAAATATGATTTATGATTTTAATGTATTAAAAATACTTTGTAATATTATAAATATATTTTAATATTATGTAATGATTTTCATTAATATTTAATAATAAATAAATATTAATGATAAAGGAATATTGTGGTATTTTAATTAGAAAAATACAATATTAATGATTGGAAAATCATGATAAATGGTAATAATTATCCATAAAATTTTACGAGCCTAGGAAAAATTATTTGACTGATAATAAATAATTGTTAAGTGTTCAGGCAGAGTTTAATTGAACTTAAACTCGATATTTGTCCGACTAGATCGTCGGGATGATAGAATTGTGTCGGTTTCAACTCAGACTGAAATAGTTTGACTTGATGCTATGTCTTATGTGTGTTATAGACTGATAGGGTTATGTGTTATGTGTTTAGGTTATTCTATGTTTATATATATAATAGTATTATATTATGATGATATTATTCTAATATTGGAGATCTATATTACTAATATTAGGTCTTTGGATAATGTGATATAAATTGCGTAGCGGTAATCAACGGTTCATGCAAGTTTTTTTTAACTCTACTAAGAGTTATTTCATTCGGATATGCTTATGGTTAATCATTGTTGATTGCCATGTAGAATTGTACTCTGTACATATTGTATGTATAAGTCAGGTATGAAAGGCTGATCACCTTCATTACCGTTTCGTCCAGATAAATTTGTTCATGTTTAATACTTGTTCAGTCAAAAGTTTGTTCGTGCTAGTTCTCAATTATATTGATGAATTATAGATAGCTTATTATTCAAACTCTTTCAATCATGATATATCCTTAAATAAAATTTAAACTTGCTGGGCAACTTTCATGCTCACCCTTGCTATATCATGATAAACATTGAAGACAAAGCGAAAGCATTCGGATACAGGAAAAGGATAAAGCCAAGCTCAGCTTGGGATAAAATGTGCAGCTAATTTTACTAGTATAGTTTGATAATAATGTTATATGTTAGATAGTTTTATGAATTGTGTATAAGTGAAGGTTACTCGATTTTTGGGAAATAGTGTGTAAAGTGTATTGTATAAATAATTTATGTTTATATCTTCCGCAATAGTTATAGAATGATTGTACCAGATTCGTGGTGATTTGGGAACCGGATTTAAGGCTTTCACAATATACATATATAAGTATATATATATATACAGACAGAAATAAAAACCACAGACCAAAGTCCGGGCATACACACACAACACGACTCTCAATGTGAAGAATAGTGTGTGCAAAGATGAAGAGAAAGGCTTTATAGAGTATGAGAAGGCTTATAGTGGATCGCCATGCGGCAAAGCTTCTATGACTCTAGATGGATAAACACTCGACTCCAGCAGTAAAAATATAGCTATATGTGAGCTAACAGGTGTTTAAAATGAGAAAGCACACAATATGGGGTGTGTATAAAGCAAATTGGACAGGGCTTCCTCGCCTCTTTTTCTCTTATAAATGGCCACCCCAAGCCCTCTATTTATAGAGGGGAGAGCAGTGTACTGCGACATGGCACCGCAGATCATTGCAGTGCCCGAGGTGCCCCAGGCTCTCTCTTGCCCCAGATTGTCTCAAAGCACATTACACTCGTGTAATCTGCGATATCCACTAGAACTTGCAGAACTTCAATCTGAGCATCCGAACAAGGTGTACAAGACCTAATTCAGATCGCTTTTATAAGAATTACGCAATGACATGGGATTAGAGGTTGTACGAAGTCAGGAAGAGGGGACCATGTATGTCTTCAAGCTTCAAATTCTATCCGGTGTGCTGCCACGCGTAATAATCTCTCGGGATTGGAACTCCTTGGCTCTTATGGGACAATGTTGTGTAGAAATGTATGTATGAAGTGTTGAGACGGCGCACTTGGGGTTGAGGTGGCAAGATGATGATTTTTCCCCTCATCGGGGTTATCTCCGATTTGGGCTGATAGCAGACGTTGCTCAGGGTTACATCTGAGATTGGATAGCTGCAAGTGTTTGAATTCAGCAGGGTCATCTATAAGTGTGCCAGTCTTCCCGATATTAGCTCCGGGTCTTTAGAATGAGTGCCTCGACAGGAGGTCTAAGATTGAAGCTGATTGCATGCATTTGAAACAAGCATTTCTGGGGTTATCGCCGGAACTGCAATGACATTCCTTGGGGTTATCTCCAAGGACGAAACTCAAGGTTATCTCTGAGGTTAGAAATGATGCTCCCGGTGTGTGTTCCTGGGTTGAGACTGAACTTCCAATGGTATCCGGAATGGATGTGAGCTGTCTTCCAGGGTTATCTCTAAAAGATAAATCTACCCTCCTGCAATGTCAGTAACAGGTGAGCAGAAAATTTCGAGTGTCCATAACAATCTTCCTCCTTGTCCGCTAAGTTTGGAGAATGGGTTAGGCACATGGACCAAATTGGGCAACACACTTGAATTTAACTTGAATAACCTATAAAACCATGTTAGAAGAAATTTTATTAAATCCTAAATAAATGCAAATTCAAATCTACTAATATAAAACCTAATAAAAATAAAAACTAAAAATTAAACTTGGGTTGCCTCCCAATAAGTTCTTGTTTTATTGTCTCAGCATGACTTCTTCAATTCTCTATCCAATTTCCCTACGAAAATTAAGGAACCCTCAATCCATCAGTAACAATGTCTCTTTTGCTAGGTTCCCAATTGTAATGGCCAAAGAATTAAAGTCACTTAGCATGCTCTTTGTAGATAGGTTCCCCATTAAGAGTGTCCAACAACTAGGTGTTTTCTCCATTATGTTTATGATCAGATTATGTCATTGAAGCTTAATAAACACAATGGGATTTTCCTCTATCTTCTCCTTTTCATCCCACCATGACTCCACATCTATGCTAGCTCTTATGTCACAAAGAGCTTTGCCGATGATATGACTGCTAATTGGGCATGGTTTTGCAAAATTGCCCGGATTCTTAACTTTCGTGGAGGAGGCACATGGGATACTAATGAAATTGGCTCATCTTCGTTGAATCTTACAGTTAACACTTTGTCGATCTCCTTTTCTTGGTTCTCAATTGTTTCCTCTCTTTCAACATCTTGTGGCTCATCTAGTTGCAGATTTTGTTCGGGCACTCCATCAATCTCAAAATCCATGTCATAGAGCCAAATGTATTGAGGACAAATGTTCGAGGCATTGAGTAGTTGTTCCGTAAATTTTGACTCAATATCTCTTGACTAATCCTCCTCTCCTCACTTGAAGCTATGAACTTTGATAGAATTTCCTCCAAATTTAGATTTTCTTCCTGTTGTAGTGGAGGTGGGCATGAGAACTCTGGTGGGTATGTTGGACTTAGAGCATAAAATTGATCTTGATGAGTATGGCTCCATGAAAAATCTGGGTGATACCCCCAACCCTGATGATAGTTGTTGGGATAGACATAATTGTTGGGGTAATCACCACCATACAGTACCGACTCAAAACATGTGGTGCATTGATGACTCAGATGATTTCCAGCACAATAATCATAAGTAACCACCACACTTTGATGATGTTGTGCTGCAAAAGCATCCAACCTCTGTTGCAATCTTAAACAAGAAATTTAGTTCATTGTCATTGAATTAAAATCTAGAATCCACAACTGAATAAACATTAAAAGACAAGAACAGAAATAGAGTAGAGAATAAAATCTGTTTTCTGCAAGTCTGAAGCTCCCCTCTTGCTCCTGCTCTTGATCTTCAATTATCACCAAGTTGCTTCAATCTCCAACAATCCAATATAAACTAGGGTTTATGTTGTAATCTAATAGAGTGTTTTCTGTAATGTAATCTATATAATCCCTATTTATTTTATGCCTCCCATCATGTGTTTATAGGCTACAAGTCCAATTTCTATATTAGGATGAAACCCAATCCAATTTAGAGTAAAAAAATTGTCAAAATTAGCCCCAAAATGTGTCCCAACGTGATCAGGCTTGGGCCTAGCGCCTTACCACTCCTCACGGCGCTGGAACACTTCCCCCTAGCTCCCCGGCGCTGGAAATAGGCTCGGAATGGGAGCCTTGGCGCTGGCCTTTTATTTAGAAATTTTCTACTCTAACTTCTTTTGGGAAAATTGTCATAACTTCTTCGTTCGAATTCTGATTTTGATTATTCAAGATGTTCCGGAAAGAGGAGACGTAGATCTCCAACTTTTATTCTTTGAGTGTTTCGAAATAAGGGTTGGATCAATGCTAAGATTGGCTCTGAAGTGGCTGTTATTTAAATGGCAAGCCAAAAATGCGAATTTATCAACCCCAAACGTCGATCCAAGTAACATTTGTCCCAAATCCTACAAAAAAACATACAACATTCATGAATAGACACAAACACTTAAAAACTTCCTAAATATTAAGCTCAAATGCAATCAATTAATGGGTATAAAACCCACTTATCAAATACCCCTAAACTTAAACCTTTGCTTGTCTTCAAGCAAAAACATAAAAGAACTAAAAATAAATAATCTAACTCAACTACATGAATGCATATGCATAATCTACTTCCTAATATACCTACGAACTTAGTAATAAATCAGTATGATATATAACAACAGGCCTCAAAGATACCAATGATACTTAAACAATATATCCGATCAAGTCAAAGTTCATAACTCTAACCAATTAGTTAGTCCAAACCTGTCATCACCCATGTTGTGTGTGTGTGCTTGTTAACCATTCTAACCAACCACAGTTCAAGATAATCACATAATAAACTTCTTAGAAGGAAAATTTCAGTTCCAATTCAATTACTTTTGTGAACATGACAACTCCGGTTAAAACTAAGTAATTACCAAGTCTAAGGGTAAATAAAGGATTTATTTCTACTTTTATTCAATCACGAGGGCATTTTTTCTCTTTCTCGTGTTTTATTCATTTTGTTTATTTTTCTCATAGTTGTGTTATGTCTTATTCCCCTAGGCTTTTCAATGCTACCTTAACGAGCTTTCGACCAATGACTCCCAAGCCATTAAGACCTTAGGGTGCTAGGTGTAAAGACAATCCCCTCGGACTTACTTACTCAAGTAATAAAGGCCACAAAACTAGACAAACATGCCACGGTGTTTATTCATTTTTTTTTTCTTTTTCTGGATTTTCTATTTGTTTTACTTTTCATCATTTTTTTTCTTTGTTTTTATATATACCCTATAGATTCCCCCAAACTCAACCTTTACTGTCAGTTCACTAATTTCCTTAAATTTTAACCAATATTTTCCCTCAGAAACAAATTATGAAACCCTTGAACCAAGTAGATTAAAATAGTTAAACTTTAAGTGCTAACCGGTTACATAACTTTCTTATAGGCTCAGATTTTCTTCATGTTTAAAATTAGAACTCATGATCAATTATCAACAATGTTCAAGTTAACATGCAAAACAAATAATATCTAAGGCTGAACAAAGACCACACCAACCTATCGCACAGATTCATGGAAAAAAATAAAATTATTCTACATGAACACATACTAATGCAACACATATATGAATATGCAATTAACTACCATGTATTATATGCAACCTAAAAAAAACAATGCTAACACATAAAAATGATGAACTATAATGTAAATAACAAACTATATGTAATACTACACTAAAATGCCCCCCAAACTTAAACTAGATATTGTCCTTAATGGCTGAAATATTATTAAGTAAAGCATATGACTTCCCTGAAAATATAGCAATCTTCCTCCTTGTCCGCTAAGTTTCGAAAATAGGTTAGGCACATGGACCAAATTGGGCACCACACCTGAATTTGACTTGAATAACGTTTAAAACCATGATAGAAGCAATTTTATTAAATCCTAAATAAATGCAAATTTAAAGCTACTAATATAAAACCTAATAAAAATAAAAACTAAAAATTAAACTTGGGTTGCCTCCCAATAAGCGCTTGTTTTATAGTCTCAGCCTGACTTCTTCAATTTTCTATCCAATTCCCCTACAAAAATTAAGGAAGCCTCCATCCATCAGTAACAATGTCTCTTTTGGTAGGTTCCTAATTGTAATGGTCATTGAATTAAAGTCACCTAGCATGCTCTTTGTAGATAGGTTCCCCGTTAAGAGTGTCCAACAACTAGGTGTTTTCTCCATTATGTCTAAGATCTGATTAGGGCATTGAAGCTTAATAAACACAATGGGATCTTCCTCTATCTTCTCCTTTTCATCCCACCATGACTCCATAGCTATGCTAGCTCTTATGTCACAAAGAGGTTTGTCGACAATATGACTGCCAATTGGGCATGGTTTTGTAAAACTACCCGGATTCATAACTTTCGTGGAGGAGGCACATGGGATACTAATGAAATCGGCTCATCTTCGTTGAATCTTACAGTTAACTCTTCTTCGATCTCCTTTTCTTGGTTCCCAATTGTTTCTTGTCTTTAAACATCTTGTGGCTCATCCAGTTGCAGATTTTGTTCAGGCTCTCCATCAATCTCGGAATCCATGTCATAGAGCCAATTGTATTGAGGACAAATGTTTGAGGCATTGACTAGTTGTTTCGCAAAAATTTGACTCGATATCTCTTGACTAATCCTCCTCTCCTCACTTGAAGCTATGAACTTTGACAGAATTTCCTCCAAATTTAGATTTTCTTCCTGTTGTAGTGGAGGTGGACATGAGAACTCTGGTGGGTATGTTGGACTTGAAGCATAAAATTGATCTTGATGAGTATGGCTCCATGAAAAATTTGGGTGATACCCCCAACCATGATGATAGTTGTTGGGATAGACATAATTATTGGGGTAATCACCACCATACGGTACCGACTCGAAACTGGTGGTACATTGATGACTCAGATGATTTCCAGCACAATAATCACAAGTAACCACCACACTTTGACGATGTTGTGCTGCAAAAGCGTCCAACCTCCTTGAAAGTGTCTCAATCTGTGCTGACAATACAGAAAGTGTCATGAGTTCGTCAATCTCTGCTCCCCTTGGCTGAGTCATTCTCGTATACGACCATTAATAATTAAATTCCGCCATGGTACCTGAAAAGAAAGAAAAAAATAGAGAGAATTAAACAAAATAATAAAAAACATTTAAATTAAAACTAATTTGATTAAAAATTAATATTAGAAAATATTATTAAACTAATTCCCCGGCAACGGCGCCAAAAACTTGTTGATCGATTTCACAATCAATATATGTGTGCAAGTATACACGGTCAACAAGTAATAAAGTGAAAGTAGAGTATTGTTCCTACGAGGAATTATTTAATAAAAATCACCAAGTACTAGTTCTTAACCAAACTAATTTTATTTAAACAATCGATTTAATGTTATGAATTAAAATATATAATTAAACTACTACTACTACCGTCACTAGTTGAAAATCAAGTTATGGAGATTTACTCACAACTTCACTTATATTAAAACACTTCTTATTAATTATGCTCACTATTCTAGATTGTTAATCAGGAACTTATTAGTATTTATAACCACCTTTCGATGCATCACAAACATATTAATCCAAATCCACAGTTGATAGAATTAAATTAAATGCCCTAATTAACTAATTAACTATATTCCTATGTGAGTTACAATTAAAAAGGATTTAAAGTGCATGTTCACTATTAGATTACACGTGGCATAAAGGTATATCCCTATCCTAAACACAAATCATGAATTCCAATACCATGCAGAAAACATAATCACATACTATTATGATCAGATCTGAATCTATATTTCATCTCCCGAATTTATATAAATTATCATGGTAATTGTTAGCTAGACAATTAAACAATTATGCACAATCATAATAGACAATCCATAGAATAGATCACATAATTAACAGAGAGGCATACTAAAATAAGCTATGCAATAAGATCCATTGTAATCTTAAATAAGAAATTTAGTTCATTATCATTGAATTATAATCTAGAATCCACAACTGAATAAACATTAAAAGATAAGAATAGAAGTAGAGTAGAGAATAAAATTTGTTGTCTGCAAGTCTGATGTTCCCCACTTGCTCCAGCTCTTGATCTTCAATTATCTTTAAGTTGCTTCAATCTCCAACAATCTAATATAAACTAGGGTTTATGTTGTAATCTAATGGAGTGTTTTCTCTAATGTAATCTATCTAATCCCCCTTTATTGTATGCCTCCCATCATGTATTTATAGGCTACAAGTCCAATTTCTAGCTTAGGAGGAATCCCAATTCAATTTGGAGTAAAAAAAGTGTCAAAAATCACCCCAAAATACGTTCCAACGTGACCAGACCCAAGCCTAGAGTCCCAAGATCGCTTCACTTGCTACCGAACATCGCCTCAGCTCCCTAACCTTTGGATATAGGCTAGGAATGGGCGCCCTGACGCTGGCCTTTTTTTAGAAATTTTTTGCTCTGACTTCCTTTGGGAAAATAGCCATAACTTCTTCGTCTAAATTCTGATTTTGATGATTCAAGATGTCCCTGAAAGAGGAGACGTATATCTACAACTTTCATTCTTTGAGTTTTTCAAAATAAGGGCTGAATCAATGTTAAAATTGGCTCTGAAGTGGCTGTTATGTAAATGCAAGCCAAAAATGCGAATCTAGCGACCCCAAATGTCAATCCAAGTAACTTTTGTCCTAATTCCTACAAAACAACATAAAACATGCATGAATAGACACAAGCACATAAAAACTTTCAAATGATTAAGATCAAATGCACTAAATTAATGGGTATAAAACCTACTCATCAGTTATCGCCAATTTTGAGATTGCCCCAGCCTTGCATTTTGTCTGGGATAGTTTCTTTGACAGATGGGCTGATAAGATGTCGATATCACAAGAGGCATTTACCTTTATACCATATAGTGAACAGGTAGTGGATTTGGGTTTTGATGACCTCAATCATTGTTCCTGAATTGTTTGCACAATCGGCCTTGACGATTTTCTTCTAATTTGATGAAGACTTGTGATTGAGGGTATCGGCTCTTTGAAGGTCCTAGCTGCTCGTTGTCTTGGCATATCGTTGTTTCTTCCTTTCTAGGATTTGTGCCAGATTTGATGGAATAACATTGAAGTGTTGTTGAGTCTTTTTAACATGGAATGCTGACTTGAAGGGTCTTTCTTGGGCGTAGACTTGGGATTGATGTTTGGGTTTGGATGTTTCTTTTGAGGGTCAGAATGCACCACTGATGGCTGCCTACGTACTCCTGTGTATGTGGGAGATCAGGTCAACGTAGTTCCTGCTTGATAAGATAAATGGTTTGAGAAATGTTTGTTTGGGTTTTTTAGGTTTTTGTTTAGTTTGACTGCACCATAAATGACTGCCTACGTACTCCCATTGATGAAGGGAGATCATGTCTTTCGTAGTTCAGGCTAAATGAGCTGAAACCTGACTGATTTAATTTTGGATTTTGGATTTACTTTTTTCTTTTTCTTTCTTTTTCTTTTTCTTTTCTCTTGTTTTTTTTTCTTTTTTTTTTCTTTTTTTTTTGTTTGTTTTTTTTGTTTTATTTTTTTTTCAATATTTACATGCATGGAAAATAAAAGGCATACTGCGAAGAAAGTGATACCGTCCCAACATCTCTTGGAACTCACAACTCTATCCTCTGGATCTACACCTTGGCTAGCTGAGGCTTGATAATCCAGTTGTTAGTGGTTATGTTGCCTTCAAGGCTTGCGATGGAGGTTACCTTTTGACTTTGAATATCTTCACTTATGGCCATAACTTGATCGCTTCTTGATTTAGCACTTCCCTCGGGGATGCTCATTCTGGACCCGTCGCAAAAAGGGATGAACTTTTGATTCTTCAATGGGTTGGCTTCCTTGACAACATCACCACATTTCCCTTCATTTGTTCCTTCACCTTTTCCTTGGGCTTGAGAGGATTCGACCATGAAATCTCCCTTGAATTGTTGTCGCATTTCTTGCAAGGAACTTTCCTTTTAGGCTTCTTCTTCCTTGGAAATGATCAATATTTCCTCCTCATCTTCAAGGATGATAAAATTAGGAACGTGGTTGCTATCTTTGGACCACAGGATGTTTGATGTTGGTGGAGGAATCTCCTTTGGGGATTCTCTTGTCTCTCTGTCATTCCGTATATTGGGATCAGTCCACCTTGTGTTCTGCCAGGAATGGTGCTCATAGCCTTTTCACCTCCTTTGAATTGCATGTCTCGAGTGGACATCTTAAGCTTTTTATTTCCTCTTCGCTTCTTCGCTCTTCATTTTCAATGAGATCTTGGATTTTATGTCGGAAAGACCACCATTCCTCAGTCGCATGTCCAAGTGAGTTAGAATGATAGAGACACATCTTGGTGGAATCTTAACTCTGTATCTTGGGATTTATAGGAGGCAGCAACTCAGTAATCCTTCCTTCGCTTATCAGAAAGTGTAGCATTTCTGCATTTGATTTGTTTAGAGGGGTGAATTTTTAGACTCTTGTGGAGGTTGTTTGATCTTTCTTCTTTGAGAATCCACATTCCCCCGAGCGATTTTTTCGTTGGCGAGACCTCCTAGCAATTTTATCATCCCCCTTTTCTTGGCCTTCTGATAGTTAAGTGAGAAACTGCCTCGTATCCTGATGTTGGCGCACTATCAGCTTAGTCAGCAGATTTACTTGATCCTGGATCGTCTCTAATTTTTGTATTACAGTCATACCCTCCTCCGAGTTTTTTCACTCTAGGACATTTGTTCGGTGCCTTTGGGGGTATTCCTCAATCCTTCGTATATACTTTTGAATTGGATACATTTCAGCGCTTCTTAACCCGATCATGTTTACTACCTCCGTATCACGCTGCAACGGAAGATTGGTGTTGACATTTTGTTGGTCAGTTTATTGGACCACAATACTACCACTTTTAATCAAATTTTGAATTTTATGCTATAAGGACCAATAATCTTGTGTATTGTGTCCTGGAGACCCTGAGTGGTAAGCACATCTTTGGCTTAGATTGAGTCTTTTGCTCCCTAGTTCCAGAGGTGGAGCCAGTTCAGTAATTTTCTTGTGATCTATTAATATCGCCAATACATTTTCAAGGTTATCGCCTAGTGGAGTGAACACCCAATTTTCTGTTCTATCAAATTTTCTTTTTCTATCTTGTTATTGGTTGAATGCAGCATGTTATTGAGATGGCAGATTTTCTTGCTTTTTTCTAAATGGGGGACTGTAGGTTTGTCTCCTAGCTTTCCCCTATATAACAAGGGATACATCTTCATTGCCTTCATCGGGTACCCCCTTGGGATCGCTCGTATACTTGCCAGTTTATATATGCTTGGCGACTGCTTCCAAGGCAGTGATATCTTTAATCTTTCCTTCCTTCAGGCCCATCTCTACCATTTCGCCATGTTTGACCATTTTCGAGAATGGCTTCCCTATGCCTGCTACGATCCTCTCATAGTAAGGAGCCTCTTGGATATCAATAAACGTCATTACCATCTTAGTTTCTGTCATTGATGGAATGACTTACGTTGCTAGATGTCTCCACCTTTGGGCATATTCTCGGAAAGACTCAGTACTTTGCTTTTTGACTTTAGTCACTTGGTATCGATCTGATGCCATTTGTGATTGAAAACTATACTGTTTGAGAAAGGCTTGGGATAATTCTTCCCAGTTGTGGATTTTGGCATTGTCAAGTTGGGCATACCAGGCTTTAGCCTCTCTAGTGAGACTCTTTTGAAAAAGCTACATTCTGAGGCTTTCATCTTCAGCATAAGACCCCAGTTCGCCAATGTACACTTTAGGTGCGTATAGGGATCGCCTACCCCATTGTACTTTTCAAACTCTGGGATTTTGAATTTTTCAGGATATCGAGCCCCTGGGAATATGCAGAGAACTAAATAGGTGACACTTCCATAGTTTCTAGTATATTTGATTGACTGAATGGTTTCTTCTATTTGTTGGACTTTATTTCTTATATCCCCAGTTTCTCAATCATTTCTGAGTTTTATGATTTCATGGGTTTTGTTGGTTCCTTTATTGGGATGAGGTTCAGGTATCTGGGTTTCCATCTTTTTTCCAATACTTTGACTGCCCCTAGTGTGAATGACTCTGGCTGAGTAGACATTGTCTGGCCCCTAATGTTTTTACTTTGTTCTTTTAGAAAAACAACCAATTTTGCTATTTGAGTCCTTAATCCTTCGAACTCATCTCGGGAAACAGGAGTAGGATCAGGCTGGGCACTTATAGCCATGTTTGGAATTGAGCTTAGTGCCTTTTTGGATTTTGAACGGGCAACGAGACCAATTGCTTCCTACAAAATGAATTATGTAGTTTAGTCTTAGGGAATATAAAAAATGTTATATGTTATGTAATGTGTCCATTGTTAAGTGTATTATCCTGCAAAACGGATGTCAACTGTAAGATAGCATGTAAGGAGCCTCTTGGATATCAATAAACATCATTACCATCTCAATTTCTGTCATTGATGGAATGACTTGTGCTGCTAGATGTCTCCACCTTTGGGCATATTCTCGGAAAGACTGAGTACTTTAATTTTTGACTTTAGTCACTTAGTATCGATCTGGTGCCATTTGTGACTGAAAACTGTACTGATTGAGAAATGTGTGGGCTAATTCTTCCCAGTTATGGATTTTGGCATTGTCAACTCGGGCATACCAGGCTTTAGCCTCTCTAGTGAGACTCTTTTGAAAAAGTTGCATTCTGAGGCTTTCATCTTCAGCGTAAGACCCCAGTTCTCCAATGTAAGCTTTTAGGTGCGTATAGGGAACGCCTACCCCATTGTACTTTTTAAACTCTAGGATTTTGAATTTGTCAAGATATCAAACCCGTACGAATATGCAGAGATCTAAATAGGTGAAACTTCTTTAGTTTCCAATCCCTTTGATTGACCGGATGGTTTCTTCAATTTATTGGGCTTTCTTTCTTATATCCCCAGTTTCTTGATCATCCCTAAGTTTTGTGATTTTAGGGGTTTTGTTGGTTCCTTTATGGGAATGAGGTTCAGGTATCTAGGTTTCCATCTTTTTGCCAATACCCTGACTGCCCCGTAGTGTGAATGACTCTAGTTGAGTAGGCATTGTTTGGCCCCGAGTGTTTTTACTTTGTTCTTTTAGAAAAATAGCCAATTCTGCTATTTGATTCCTTAATCCTTCGAACTACTCTCGGGAAACAGAAATTGGATCAGGGTGGGCACTTGTAGCCATGTTTGGAATTGAGCTTAGTGCCTTTTTAGATTTTGAACGGGCAACGGGACCAATTGCTTCCTATAAAAAGACTTATGTAGTTTAGTCTTAGGGAATGTAAAAAATGTTATATGTTATGTAATGTGTCCGTTGTTAGGAGTATTATCCTGTAAAATGGATGTCAGCTATAAGATAGCATGTAAAGAACCTCTTGGATATCAATAAATGTCATTACCATCTCAGTTTATGTCATTGATGGAATGACTTGCGCTGCTAGATGTCTCCACCTTTGGGTATATTCTCAGAAAGACTGAGTACTTTGATTTTTGACTTTAGTCACTTGGTATCGATCTGGTGCCATTTGTGACTGAAAAACTGTACTAATTAAGAAAGGCGTGGGCTAATTCTTCCCAGTTATGCATTTTGGCATTGTCAAGTCTGGAATACCAGGCTTTAGCCTCTCCAGTGAGACTCTTTTGAAAAAGCTGCATTCTGAGGCTTTCATCTTCAGCATAAGACTCCAGTTCGCCAATGTACACTTTTAGGTGCGTATAGGGATCACCTACCCCATTGTACTTTTCAAACTCTGGATTTTGAATTGTCAGGATATCGAGCCCCTGGGAATATGCCAAAATCTTAATAGGTAACACTTCCATAGTTTCCAGTCCCTTTGATTGACCAGATGGTTTCTTCCATTTGTTGGACTTTCTTTCTTATATCCCCAGTTTCTCGATCATCTTTGAGTTTTGTGATTTCAGGCATTTTGTTGGTTCCTTTATTAGAATGAGGTTCAAGTATCTGGGTTTCCATCTTTTTGCCAATACCCTGACTACCCCCTAGTGTGACTGACTCTGGTTGAGTCGACATTGTCTGGCTCCGAGTGTTTTAACTTTGTTCTTTTACAAAAATAGCCAATTCTGCTCTTTGATTCCTTAATCCTTCGAATTCCTCTTGGGAAACAGGAGTAGGATCAGGGTGGGCACTTGTAGCCATGTTTGGAATTGAGCTTAGTGCCTTTTTGGATTTTGAACGGGCAACGGGACCAATTTCTTCCTACAAAAGAACTTATGTAGTTTAGTCTTAGGGAATGTAACAAATGTTATATGTTATGTAATGTGTTCGTTGTTAGGAGTATTATCCTGCAAAACGGATGTCAGCTGTAAGATAGCATGTAGGGAATGCATGTACACATATTCCTTTATATTTTCCATTACATTAAGATTGACGTGAAAATGAATATTACAAGTAATTAAAATGGAAAGTATGAAGAGACTTCCCTCCGCGTTTGGTTTATCAGAGGCTGACCTATCTTAGGCTACTCTCGCGGGTTTTTGGCATGAAGGTTCCCAGATCATCGCAATTTACTCAACGGGAATTTAATCTTGTCTTTTAACCGGAGCGAATCTGGGTGGTGCCTTTCCTGAGCCTCGTTGGAATTAGTCTCCCTACGAGTACAGTAATCAAACACCGACAGGATAGCTTCCTAGTGGAGGGACCACAAAATATACATCCACATACAACGTGTCTCACCGTATGAAAATGATGACATGTGCGAAGCACAAATATCACAGGCAGATATGGTGCGAAGATCTAAGTGCAGTAATTAAATGCATTCATACACATCCATTCAAATGTAAATACAAGATCCACACAGAAGCAGATAACAGCTTTGAAAAGTTTGTAATAGCGGCTTAAGCCCTCTTATTGGTTATCCCCAGCAGAATCGCCACCTGTCGACGTTGGGATTTTATTTGTCCCTTTTTTGTTCTTGTCTTTTGGTGTTCTCATGTTAGGTGAGATTTGATTGAAAAAACAAGTTGTGAAAAGGTCTGACATGTATATGTCAATGATTGGACTTTAAGAGTCGTCAATTGGTATTTATAAATGGTTGCACCAACTTAATCGAGAAAAGGTTTGCATATTGACCAAGTGATGTAACACTGCTAAACTGGTCCATGAAACCAAGATTCGTTAGGGCCTGGGGCCTTGATTATGCGGAGGGAAGGTGTTAGGAATCCCCCGACATCCGTGTTAACACGGTGACCGCCACTTTTTAATTAAACTGTTATATGAATATGTGTGTGTGTGGGTCAATGTGCAATTATCTGGAAGTGGTGTTATGCCTCGTTCGCACCTATATATAAAGGGTTTGAATTTGTATCAGTTTTAACAAGAAATAGAAGTGATGTTTTGTAATTGAGGCCTTTGATATTTCCATTTTATTAAGTATTCGGCTTGATTGCTTTTATTTTCGAGATGAGAAGCATCTTCGAGAAAATAATGTACAATGCAATGCCGAACTCCTTATGGGCATGATCGCCATTTAAGAAAATTCAAACACCATGAAAAATCCCATCACGGGAACCGAATCTAGATTTAGAAGACTGAATTTGTGATCACATGATTCCTAGGCTCACATGATACCACAATTTATATGAAAGTTGTAAACAGTTATAAAGCTGAATATATATATATATATATATATATATACGTACGATCAATCACCTCGAAGCGAACTTCATGGGGGATTAGAAATGTAAATATATAAAAGCGATAATAAATATATAAAAACGATCAACCGCCACGAAGCAACTCCATGGGGGATTGGAAATGTAAATAAAGCAGTAAAGACAATCAACCGCCATGAAGTAAACTCTAGGCGGGACAAAATGTAAATAAAGTAGTAAAAAATGATCAACCGCCATGAAGTAAACTCCAGGTGGGACTGAATGTAAGTAAAGCAGTAAAAGGCCACGAAGTAAACTCCAGGCCTAACAAAAATGTAAATATATATATATATATATATATATAAGCGGTAAACGCACCTGATATTATATCTAGGCTCAATCAAACAGAGTTTAATGGTAATAATGTATATATAAGTCTTTCGACAACAGGCTCATTGAACATAGTTCGACAACAATTTATATATAAGTATATATAAAAGCAATAAACGCTCAAGATGTGAGTCCAGACTCAATCGAGGCATAAATCGATGATGTTAGTCGATATATATATATATATATATATATATATATATATATATATATATATATATATATACACACACAAAAAGAAATAAAAAGCCATAAACTGAAGTCCGGGCATACACACGCGACACGGCTCTCAACGTGAAGAACGGTGTGTGCACAGTAGTGGAGAAAGGCTTTAAGAAATGTAAGAAGGCTTACAGTGGACTGCCAAAGAAGACTTCAAAGCTTCAATAGCTTTAAATGGATGAACACTCGGCTCCCACTTTTAAAATATAGCAAAGTATAAGCTTTCAAGTGTTTGTTATGAGAAAGCACTCAGTTTATAGTGTGTACAGAGCAAATTGGACAGTGCTTCCTCGCCTTTTCTCTGGTTAAAATTGCCACCCCAAGCCCTCTATTTATAGAGGAGGGAGCCGCATGTGTACCTGTGATAGTAGCAGGTGTACCTTCAGCTGCCCAGGGTGCCCCTGGTAATGTGGGTCCAGTCATCTCGAAGTACGTGCACTTAGACAATGCACTGTTCGCTGAAACCTTCATAACTAATTCGAGAGTCCGATGGAAGCATGCCCTACCATTCCGAAAAGCTCTTTCTAAGAGCTATGCAATGAAATAGGATTTGCCCTTTTTTGATTCCAGGAAGATGGATCCATGACCGAAATAGTATTTCTGGGTCTCCATTAAGTAGTCCGTTGAGCTGTTTTGCGTAGTTTACGCTCGAAAGTTAAGATATGGTTCTCGTGGGACTTATTTTGAAGCAATTTGAGTTGAAATGAGTGTATTTGATTTAAGTTGAAGTTGAGTTGGTAAAATGACTATTTTCCCCTCTCGTGGTTATCTCCGGTTTTTACATAGTTGTAGCAGTCTTTTCTCAGGGTTATCTTTGATATCGCTGTGCTGTTAACTCTGAATGTCCTCAGGGTTATCTCTGAGGTTGGCTTGACCTCCCGGGGTTGACTCCGGGCATTTAAACTTGATTTCCTGGGGTTATCTCCGAGGTTGAAACTGACTTTCCCGAGGTTATCTCTGGGGTTGGAAACTGGATCTCCCGGGGCTATCTCCGGGGTTGGAATTGATGTTTTGGTCCTCAAGGTTATCTCTGGAGTTTGAAAAAGATGCTTTTGTCCTCATGCATAGTTAGTAACAGGAAAACAAAATTTTGAATGTCTACATGGGCATCTGTAGACACTCAAAAATTTTCATTCATGTTACTAACCATGCAAAAGGGCATACTCGTCTTTTATCTCCCAGAGAAACCCTAGGAGTAAAAATGATCAAATCCAACCCTGGAGATACCGTCAGGATATCAAGTCAAACCCCGACGACAATCCCGGGAGATTAAATCTAACCCTAAAGACAACCCCGGGAGATCAAATCAAACCCCGGTGAAAACCCCAGGAGATCAAATTCAAGACCCAGCGACAACCCCAGTAGATTAAATTCAAGCCTCGACGACAACCCCATGAGATCAAATCCAAGCTCGGAGACAACCCTGTGAGATCAAGTCAAGCCCTAGAGACAACCCTGGGAGATCAAGTCAAACCCCACTGACAACCCTGGGAGATCTAATCTAACCGCGGAGACAACCCCAGAAGATCAAGTCAAACTCCGGAGGCAACCCCAGGAGATCAAGCTAAAACCCGACAATAACCCCGGGAAATATAAGACCAACTTCCAAAATAACCCTGAAAATTGTCAAAAGTCAAAAGCAGTTCAATCTCGGAGACAACCATGAGAAAAGAAGGCTACAATTGCATCAAGCCCGGAACCAACCCGGGAAGGGAAAAATAGTAATTTTACAAACTCAACATCAATTTAACCCAAATCACTATAAAAGAAGTCATGCCAAACCATAACATTAATCTCGAGTGAAAACAGCACAAGGCAGCTCAACGGATGGACTGCGAAGACTCGAAGATCTAGTAATGGACCCATCTTCCTTGATTTGGAAAATGTCAAATCCCATGTCATTGTGTAGCTCTCGTCAAGGGCTTTCCAAAAAGTATAGCACGCCTCCATCGGATTCCTGGATTGAAAGTTATGAAGGTTTAAGTGGATAACGCGTTGGCCCGAGTGCACATACATTGAGACAACGAGACCCACAGGGCCCAGGCCCACTTGGGCGGCCGCAGGTAGACTCACGGCTACTGCAAGAAAACCCATGGCTACTTTAGTCTATAAATAGACCCCCCCCCCATCAGCCAAAAAGGAAAAAATAGAGAAAACTCTATTCATTTCAACCTTTAACCCCTCCTATAGTGTTCCAAACTTCAATATTCTTCTTTCTAAACACTTATATACATATATTCTACAACATATCAAATTTTAACCGGTGGAAACCAAGTTTTCAAGCTCCAAAAGCGGTCTAAAGCCTTCTTCACAACGCACTGTAAGATTTTTTCAGATTTAAAACTTTCTACTACTTTGATATATATATATATATATATATATATATATATATATTAAATGTTTACTACATTTGAAGATCTGTTTTAATTGTTCATTCAATGTAAATCCATAATATTTAAATCTGTGGACTAGATTTATTTAAATCTAGTCATATCTAACTTTTAATTTGTTCAAAGTTCCAAAATAGGAACCGTTGAGCTAGAATGGCTAAGATTTATTTAAATCTAGTTTTCTTTCTAGTTTTTATCATGTGAGCCTAGGAGCCACGGGATCTAAGATCCAGCCAACGGATCTAGATCTGATTCCCATAATGGACCCTATTCAGTTGTACAACTATCTTGTAAATTATTTGCAGTGTTTGGACATTCTTAGCTGGCTTTTATGCCCACAAAGAACCCGACACTTATATGTATATTATTTTGTCGAAGATGCTTCGCATATCAAGAATAAAATCAAATTAAGTCGAATACGAAATAAATAGAAGTATCAAATGCCTCAATTACTATGTGAGTATAAGGGTTTGAAAACCTATTTTCAAAACATCATTTCTGCACATATTGCTTAAAATTGAACTTTTATACAAATTAAACCCCTTGTATATAGGTGCAAATGAGGCATAACACTACTTCCAAATAAATGCACTTAAGCCCAATACACACACACACATTTTAAATAAATTAAGAAATTAAAAAGACACGGTAACCTTATTTTCGTGAAAGTCGGGGGGTGCCTAACACCTTCCCCCCGCTTAATCAAGGCCCCAAACTTTGTGAATCTTGATTTCCAAGGCATGTTAAACAGAGTCCAATAATTGGGCCTTTGTGCAAATCTTTTCAAAATCGGTTGAGTTGGTACTATAATTTCAAACTACCAACTGGCGACTCTGAATTTTCAAATCATCGACATCTTATGTCAGACTCTTTTCATACTCACCCTTTCAAACAAAATTCAACACATAAAAAATATAAAGGGTAAAAAGAGGAATTCCAAGAAAAGAGGAAATTTTACCCAACGTCGACAATGCTTACACAAGTTCATTTACCCTAATCCTTTATTGAGCAAGTTCTCTAACCCTAATCTTTCATTATGCAAGTTCTTGTTCCTAAATTGTTGTTATTGTTATGCATATTCTATAACTATGAAATATTGTTGAGCAAGTTTCTAAATTAAACTTTTCATTGAGCTTGTTATTTAATCTTTACTCCTTCATTACAAGCGAGGTTGTTTTGTTTATTCAAAGTCTGTACTGTTGTTGAAAGCTTGATCTTGTTGCAAAATGTTTGTTAAGCTATGAATAATTGTTGTTCAATCTTTAATCACCAATATCATTGTACAATCTTACATTGTTGTATCGAACTCTTAGTTGACTAGCTATTCTTTATTGATTCAACTAATCCTTAGTTGATGAATGTTCTAAACTTTAAATTACCCTTGAAGTCAGTCCAAACCAAATTTCCTTTGGTTTGCTTACGTACCTATATAATTTTGAAAGAGTATAGTCGATGACTAATACTTGTTCAGCTTATAAACCATTGATATCCTATTTTTTATTAATTTATTGATATAATTCAATTGTAACCAAACTCTTGAATAGTTATTGATCCTTAATTTATTCAACTAATACTTGGTTGATTAGTGTTTTGGAGATTTAGAATTCCTTTGAAGCTAATTCAAAACCAAATTTTCTTTGGTACGTAACCTAATTATTAAAGTTGAGATGAACAACCCTACTATAGGGGATTATTTTTTGAGCTACGCGATAGCGTTAAAATGTTTGCGCAGTACATAGTACAAAGGGCTGATCACCTGGAGTACGAGATGATGGTCCACATAGTCGTTTAGACTGTTAAAAGTTACAGTAGAACCATCTTTTAACCTAGGACATAGAAAATGATTATGGTCTTTTAGACTGTTAAAGGTTAAAATAGAAATACTTGAAAACCTAGAACACAGTTTGTGGTCTTATAACCCTTAGTGTATACCTTTGATATTTATATCTGTTATTTGATTTTAAAGTTCATTATTCCTTTGAACTCACATTATTCGAATTAGAACTTATTGTTTTCGGTAAAAATACTTTACCATTGAAAGCTCAGTTAATTGTCATTTATAGAATGTTATTGTATAATATCCTTCTTGTGGGCAATTATTTTCTCACTCTTGCACAAAACAATACAGATGAAGTTAAGGAGTCTGAAGAGCTTTCTACAAGCAAAGCAAAGGCAAAATGCTCGATTAGATGATGTTAAATTTACTTTCTTATTTATGAAACTTGTGTAATAGACTTGATTAGGATTATATTTTACTTTTTTGCTGATGATGTAAGAGTTAAGGTTAGATAACCTAGGATTTCGTTTGATGATGTAATCCTTTAATTGGAGGTTTATTGTTTGAGCTTGCAAGTTTACGTATATCCTTTGTTTGTGGGTAGTTAGTTATGATTTGATTATACAGTGAACACCAAATTTGTGGGATTGAAGTACCCATATTTGGGGGTGTGACAGACACAGTTCCCACACATAAGATCTACAAAATAAAAACAAAATGCATGAAAAGTAACTACGACACATAGGTTTAAGCAACTAATTCAAGTAATAGATACCAGATAAGTAGGTATAAAAACTACTTATCACATACATATTAGCAGTTATTTAAGTTCACAAATTTTATCCTTATTTCTTTGGATCCTTCATGATTCAACTCAGAACAACAACCACCAACAAAGAAATACTAAAACCTAAAGCTTTTAAAATAGTTATAAAACTAGGTTTCTTGTTCATACCTTCTTAGTTTTTTCTTGTTAAATCTTAGTAACGGATGATTTACGCTTGTATTCCTCTTTTTTAACTTTCAAAATTCTAAGCTTCTTCCTTCTCTCTATTTCTCTAGAGTTTTCCCCTCTTAGTTTTCTGAATTGGTAAGGAATGAAGGAGAAATGGCCTCCTATTTATATGCTTGGCAAGAGTTAGGATTAAATGGTCATTTAACCCCTTCCTAACTTGTCCCACGAGCTTCTCCATAACTTCTCCCATAAGCTAACTTAACCATCTAACTAACAATGGTAAATTAGTGGGGGATGGGATGGTTAGCTTCCTTAGCAAGCTCTCCCCTCCCATTGGTCCACTTTAGTTCACTTGGATTGAGTTAGATCTTAATTAGCTTAACTAAGTTTTTGTGACAACCCGAGAATTTAGACAATTTTATAAAATCTTAAAAGATTGAATAAATGTTAAATAATAGACCTAGACAGAAAATAAGTGTATGTATTTGACATTTTTGGGAATGAATTTTGTGAATTTAAAAACTTTTGGTGAAGGTCTACAATGTTAAGTGTATCTGTGTATATGGTCATATATGTGTACAGTATGTGGTTAAGGGTCAAGGGTTGACCGAATAAATTATATCAGTCACAAACCCTAATAATATACTAAGAGCCTCGATGTTCAATCAGAAAACCCTATCGACTGATAAGAAACCCTATTACCGGATTTAGAAACCCTAATTTCAGTTCCGGGAGTCTATAACCCTAATTCAGAATAATAAAACCCTAATTGGGAAGCTTGAAGATAAGTATAAAGTTTTTATGTTATTAATTGTAAGTAGAATTAGGGATAACCCTAATTGATTAATTAGAAAGCCCTAATTTCTAATGTTGGAAACCCTAATGTACAATTAGAGAAACCCTAATTATTAATTTATAGAGTTTAATGCTAATTAGGAAGCCTTAACCCTAATTAGCAAGCTTGAATGTAATTAGTAAACTTTATTATAATTAGGGAACCCTAATTACAATTTTCTATTTTTAGAACCTAATTAGAAAAGTCTAGAATATAAATTTGTGTAACCTTAGGGTTAAACCCTAAGGGTTAAAACCTAATGGTTATGAGAAGTTACCAAGTTGCCATTCACTTTATAAGCCAAATGACCAAACTACCCTTTTTATTATTTTAATAAGGTGAAGTGTAGATCTAGCCCTAATAAGGAGTTGGTGACCAACCCTAGGCTAGCCATGTGGTCTAGAAAGCAACTTTAATCAGCCAACAACTGATCACATGATCAGCCATTGCATTTTATCAATTTATATATTGATCAAAGAGAGGGAAAGTCACCAAACCAAGCTCATTTGCATCCGTACACTCAACCAAACTTTTCTCTCTCATTAGCCACAAAAATATTAAGTGAATCAGTCACTAGTGTGATCATTAGCAAGCCAGGATCAAGATCATAGATCAAAAATCAAGTATGGAAGCATAATAGAGGTATAAACCCTAATTCTAGAAATCTTTAAAAATTTGTGTTAATGTTGTTTGTTGTTTAGATATGTGTTAGAGGGTGTCATTTGATGATCTGGATTGCTAGAACATGGATCCATATCATCTAGATGCTCGAAAGTAAAGATTTCAAAATCTGAAAATCGAAAAATGTGGTCTCGACAATAGAATGTCGGACCCGAGATCTTTAAGCATTAGTTGTTTTGTGTGTTTTATGTTATAGATCTGTAGTATGCTATGTTATCTATGCTCTGGAACTTGAATCATGCCCAGATCATGCATAGATTAAAAGTTATTAATGGTCAAAGTACGTTGACCGAACACAAAGTCTGGTTTCTGGGCAACCCAGATTTCCCAGAAACTCTGACAACCATTTTCTGGGCTTCAGATCTTGCCATTGTTTGTGTTTTAGTCAGTGTTAGTGTCTTGTTGCCTGACATGCGTTCTACACATATCAGCTTTTATATTACTAAGATCATGAACAGAATGCAAATAAATCATGGTCAAACTAAGTTGACCGATCGGCCTGAAGAACAATCTGGAAAACCCAGATTGTTCATGAACACGTACCTGACAGGTACTTTGACCAGCCATGATTTCTTATATATATTGTTGTTAGACTAGATTGATGATATAGAATTGTAGTATGACATCACTTCTACATGTTGGAACTTCTAGATCACACAAAGAAAACACATGACTCAATCTATTATGACCCAAAGTAGGTACCTCGACCCTGCTTGAGTTTTTGGGCAGCCCAGAAACTCAAGAACAGGTCTGACAACGATTTTTGCAGCTTAAATCTCACAGGGTTGTTATGTTTTGGCCATGAAAATTGATTAAGATTGTAGTGTGTCATTAATACTACAACATTAGAGAAAAATCAAGCCCAGAAATCATTAACAACACTGATTTAATTATGGTCAAACTTAGCACCTTAGCGACTAGCAATGAGTTTTGGGTTTTGACGAAGAACACCTATAGTAGTGATTACGTACGCTTATAGGGCCCTTTAATGATGAGATTAATTATAAAATTAGTATTTTATTAAATAATTAGTATTAAATGGTTTTAATTATTAAACATACATAATAAATTCCTAAAAATTATTTTAAAGCCACGAAAATTAGTTTTAATTATTTTGAGTATAATTCATAAATATTTAATATTTTTGGAATATAAATGGTATTTAATTAATTAATTTATTTATATTATTAAAAATTACTTAGAAATGATTTTAATACTTGAAAATCATGAAATATTATATTATGATGTTAGAAAATATTTTAAGTTATTTTTAATGACTTTTAATATTTTGTGATGAAATTCATTAATAAATTATTATTAATGGTAGTTAATTTATTTAATAAATATATTAAATAAATTATGGAAAATAAATTAATGCTTTAAAATTATATGAAAATAATTTAAGTGTTATAAAAATATTTTAAGTTATAAAATATAACTTTTGATATTTTGTCATAAAAAATATTAATATTTTAATATTAATAGCAATTATCGAATAATGAATTTAGTTTGTTTAAAAATCATATAAATATGATTTTAAAGTATTAAAAATACTTTGATATATTATAAATATATTATAATATTATGTTATGATTTTCATTGATATTTAATATTAAATTAATATTAATGATTAAGGAATTATGTGGTATTTAAATCATATAAGTATGATATTAATAATTAAAAAATCATAATAAATGGTAATAATTATCTAAAAATTATTATGGGTCTATGAAAATTATTTTGACTAATTTATAAATTACCTAAGATAATTGTTAAGTGTTTAGGTAGAGTTTAATTAAACTTAAACTCAATTTTTGTCCGATTAAGCAATCGAGATGTCGAAATAGTACCGAACTCAACTTAGACTGCAAAAATTTGACTTGATACTAGGTCTTATGTGTTGTATAGACTGATAGGATTATGTGGTAATGTGTTTAGGTTATTTTATACTGTGATGATATTATTCTAATATTGGAGATCTATATTACTAATATTAGGTCTTCGGATAAAGCGATATAAATTGCATAACGGTAATCAACGGTTCAGGCAAGTTTTTCTTAACTCCACTAAGAGTTGTTCATTCAGATATGCTTATGGTTAATCATTACTGATTGCCATTGTAGAATTGTACTCTGCACATATTGCATGTATAATTCAGGTATGAAAGGTTGATCACCTTCATTACAGTTCGATTCAGATATATTTGTTCATGTTTAATACTTATTCAGTTAAAAGTTCGTTCGTGCTAGTTGTTAATTATATTGATGAATTATAGCCAGCTTATTATTCAGACTCTTTCAATCATGATATATCCTTAAATAAAATTTAAACTTGTTGCGCAACTTTCATGCTCACCCTTGATATATCATGATAAAACATTCCAGATTAAGGTGAATGTGTTGGATACAAGGAAATGTTAAAGACAGTTCTAGCTTTATTTTTCATGTGTAGATAGATTGGTAACAATAATGTCTGATAAAATCTTTATATGTCAGATAGGATAATGAAGTATGTATAAGTTATGGTTACTCGACCTTGGGGATAGTGTATAATGTTTAATGTATAAACAATTTATGTTTATATCTTCCGCAATAATTAGAACTAGTGTACCAGATCCGTGGTGATTTAGGACCATGGATTTGGGGGAGCTACAGTTTTTTTCCTAGTTTGGTCACTCTAACTATATAGTTAGCCGTAATATTTGACTTTGACTTTCGTATTCCTACCGTATAATTTTTATATTATACTCGTATTATTCTTCATTAACTTTAATAATTCGTTCCATAACCCAAAAAACTATGTTTTATCATTTTCTATTTTTATTAGATATTCCATCTCTCCTCTTCATCTAAACGCTAGGGCGTTATTCAAAAAATCAAAAAATACGTAAAATCGTTTCTAGCATGAATAGTATTTTTACGTTTTATTCCTGAAAAAAATTTATTTTCTTATATGAAACCCTACTTTGTATATTCTAACATGTAAACACAATCTAAGTCATAATACGACCTTTAAACACATAACACAAAATACTATCAATAAAAACTCATTTTATTCAATAATTATCCTTAAGTCTAATTACAAGACTATCCGATTTCTCGGGTAGTCATAATTATTTTGTGGAGGCTCTCTTAGCATCCTTGATCTAGGGTGTGGGGATCCTATTATGGGATTGTGGATGGTTACAGAGGATTTCTCATGGATGTAATCTCCTCCTAACCACCCATTGATATCCCGTTGTTGATTTGTTAATTTTATTACGGGATCAACTCCCTTTTCACCAATTATTTTATTGGGAATTATTTCATTTGATTTCTAGATCGCCCCGCATACCCTAGCTTCATATCTAGCGGTGATGGGTTCCCACCTTTTAGTTTTCAAGGGATTCTAATAATTAAATCACCTGATAGCTAATAAAGGATATATTTTCAATTAGATCCCGATTACGTCATCGCTGGATTTACAAGATCTTAGATCTATGAATTCTCATTTCCTAGATTCCAAGTCCTTTTGTTGGATCCATTCGATATGTAATAGTCCCTCAGAATGTTGGCTTCGTTGTGCGATCTATGGATTATGGTTTTTAGGAACCCTTTTTCCTAGATCTTAACTTTCATTTTCGATGTATCGTTCGTTAAAATTTTGAATCATGTGAGCTTCAAAAATGGAGTCAATGACGTTCCACCAGACAGTGACCTAATTCCCAATATGAACATAGTTTATAATTGTAATATTTGTTATTTGATCAATGTAAATTAAATTCAGGTCTTAAAATGATATTGAGGGTTCCACTCCACGAAAATTGAATTTAAAGCCCTGTGATAGTGGAGTTTAATTATCGTGACGTGTTTAAGGTTATTTAGATGGCTTACATACCCGTGGGTAGCCCCAACCCTTTATGTGATGCTTGATTTTATTTCTCGATGAGGCAAAAATGATTTTTCAAGTCAACTAACAAAGATCTTGTAAAATCAAATTAACCTAGGTTAATAGGATAATTATTGGCTAAAATTGAAAGTAATGAAGAACCTCGATTAATATTTGACAATGGGTTTGAAAACCATATTTTCAAAACATCACCCCAAAGGAGTTTTTACAAATCAAAAACTAAAATAAAACTTTTCCTTTGTATCAAACCCTTCATGCACAGGTTCAAAGAAACTCAAAATTACTTTCAAAATAACACACTTCTCATGATTTTGATTCAAAGCTAGGTGGCGGTGTGACGCCCACAAATTCAGGTATCTTCTAACCCGATAAATGGTGCTACATGGTACTACTGTTCATACATACATTCAATTGAAATACATCAATAAAGTGAATATGTCTTCTATATATTACATAATAATATTTCCCTTCCCAGGTTCTTAGTAACCATTACATAAGTTCTTTGTCATAGTATCAAATTAATACAAAAGTAATACTATTATATTACAAAGATAACTACTTGTCCGCCTTAGCCTTCCCTTTGTCCTTAACGGATCCTTCGGTAGATTCATTTTTAGCTGCATTCATATGTTTCAAGCAAGGGTGATCATAACTAGCCCAGCAAGTATAACAGTTATAATCGAGAAATATGCCTGAATAATATGAATATATAACTTCTATAACTAAATCAATAGTTATGAAGTACTATAGATAATTCAAAATAGCACTTCTCTTTTCTTTAAAATGTTTAGCGATGAATATCATTAGTTAAACATTTTTTTTGGTCAAAGACCTTAAACATTTCATTCTTTATTTTTTTTAAAGGACAACCTAGCACAAAGTCTGTAAGTCCGTCATTTCTTACGAGCACGTCTAGGTGATCAGCCTATAATACCCTATGTTATACAACACTACTACATTAAACGTATCTACATTCAAGGTTTGGCAACCACATGTGTCAGTCGCTTTACAAAAAAACATTTGTTTATTTATACTCAGTCTTTCTTTGAATCCATACCAAAATAGTTTGCACAAGATAGCAATATTTATAATACTTTGATAGATTATAACAGAATCCACAAAATATTATAAGTCTGGTCTAGCCGAAGGAAATGGCTTCGACTTCTTTGTTACATCAATTCATGTGTATGATACATGAATCATAAAGCTTGTCCAAATAAGGGTAGACAAGAGTTTAGAATACTTTCCTTCAGCATCGTCTAGTGTTAATTCACTTTACCCATGAGTCTTTAAAGTTGCTACATACATAATCACATAGCATACCATGTTAGGTCATAAACAATAAGTATTGACATTAACTTAACTTCTCCTCCTTCTCGGTCTAACTCCCGTTTTCTTAACTTTCTAACATTCATTAAGTTAGTTAATGTTCATTGCATCCTTATAACATTTTATTTTTATAAGTAACCTTACATATTCCATGTTTAAGTAATTACATTACAAGCAATCTCAAACACCCCTTTAACGTGCGTACGGTTTACCATATTATTAAACTTACTTTGTGTTTACGTTCTAGTAACCTTTTGTTAACATTTAACTATTAAACTTAAGGTATAAGACCCCGAATTTTATGAAATGAAAGTATTCAATTTTCTTATAATTATTATTTTTTCGTAAATGGTTAAATTAATAAAAGTTTAAAGTTAAGGGTGATATTTGAAAATTTTGTAAAGTAAGCAAGTTGTTATAAAATATTCGTTGTGTCGGAAAATATTCTTTTTGTCGAGGAATATCCGTACGATGGTACAATCATTGGTGGACCCCACAACGGAAGTATTATCGTAGTACGAAAATGTCAGAATTATCTTTTTATAAAAATAACGGCGAAAGTGTTACCGTTAAAACTGTTGAATTACCCGGTAGTAAAAGTACAGTAATATGCATGGTTGCATAGTAGCACACGGTATTGATTATTGATGCTTACGTAAGAAGTCACTCAGTTATACTCAATTATTGTTATAGTAATTGTTGCATCATATCTCTCATATTATTGATTCAGTTATTGTCACAGTATCATCTGCATAATATGATATATTACTAAATCAATAATTGAGACGGCAAAGTTATTCATATTATTATTTGCAATATTGACAATGTCTAGAAGTTCTGTCAATGAGAGGTTTGGTCACCTAATTGCGCGCCAATAAGGAGAAATCCTTATCGGAAAGCCCCCTCTTTCCTGGGAACAACCTGGTTGTTAAATATTGTGAGTTATAATATTAATGATGAATAAGTTCGTGTTGATTAAAGATGAAATTGATAGTTCCATTGTGTTGGAATTATTAGTGTTAGTGAATATCGACACTTATTTCAATAATAATTGATGTTTGGAGGTTGTATTGACCAATCGGGTAATTCATCGGATAAATGAGCAATTAATTGCTATTAATTCACATGATTATAACTATTTATTCACATGTGTGTACTATTAATTCACATTCATTTACTATTAGGGGAGTTGGTGCAAGATTGATAAGCTTGCATGACTAAGTTAAAAATGGAGGTATAGATGGAGGTACTATACTATAATTCGTATTTTCACATGTTTAGAACTATTGAGTCACATGATTTACTATTGATTAACATGATTTACTATTAGGGGAGGTGGTGCAAGTTTGATAATACTTGCAGGACTAAATTAAAAATGAAAGAAAAGATGAACGTATTGTACTGTAATATTTCGAGCCCCAAAACGTGCAATTATCTAAACTATATTTTCCTATAAATAGAAGCTCATTCTTCCTTCATTTCTCACTAATTCGCTAAAGCTATAGAGCAATTATTATAGAGAGAAATTATAGAGAGAAAGAAGAAGAGAAGTCAGCTACCTCACCATTCCAGTATCCAGTTTTCTTCTAAGGTAAGGGGTATTATTCTTTCGTATTCATGAAGAGAGTTATTTTCTTTCAATACTCGTAAGGGTTGTTATTCCATTCTTTATTATTATGTTGGAATAACTTTATCACATCAAGTACCGCATACATGGTGAAATTCTTTTGTTATTCCATTCTTTATTATACATTGGAATAACGTCATGCATCTTGATCTATCGCACGCCTGGTGAATTTTGTTGTTATTCCATTCTTTATTATTACGTTGGAATATCACATTCGTGTGGATTACGTGCATGACTGGTTCCATTTTTTTTGTTATTCAGGTTGGAATATCACATCTGTGAGGATTACGCATGACTGGTTCCATTCTTTATTATTACGTTGGAATAAACGCATGCATGGATTACGCATGACCTGGTTCCATTCTTTATTATTCTGTTGGGAATAACCTCTCTGTGCGGTCTATCGCATGCATGGTGAATTCTTCTGTTATTCCATTCTTTATTATTCTGTTGGAATAACATGTCTATGTGGATTACCGCATGCATGGTGAATAATCCTTCGTATTCATTCTTTATTAAATTATGAAAAATATCTGTCTACGTGGATTATCGCATGGCGGGTGAAAATCCATTTGCAGTTTCATATATTCTATTATAGTCATCTGGGATATCATTTCTTTTGTACTCGTCATGAAATATCATTTTCTTTGGTATTTTTCTGTTACGAGTTACTATTCATGGGTTAATATTCACCTAGTTACTATTCACTATGGTATTATTCACTCGGGTATTCGGGGTACTTTTTGTGCCGGGGTACTATTCACGAGTTACTATTCATAAGTTACTATTCACCTGATTACTATTCACTCTAGTATCATTCACTCGGGTATTCGGGACACTTTTTGTGTCGGGGTACTATTCCTGAAGTACTATTCACGGGGTACTATTCACCCAAAAAATATATTTCTTTTCTGTCCAAATTATTTTTGGTACATGAATATTATTCTTGAATATATCTCTACAAAGCAGTATCATGTTGACAATTTAGATGTTATTGATTCCTGGATAAATTAAATTATAAATCTTTAAAATTTATCCTTGAACTTGTTTTATTGAATTATTATGTCAGTGTCATCATCCTCATGCTTATATTGTGATTAAAGTCATCTTTGGCTTACGTGCATAGATGGACTTAGTATGATTATGACCAGGGATTATTCAGTATAATCATGACCGTAATGTGACGAATGATGTAGTTCATTGATGGACAGTTGTTGATATGATTATAACCAGGGATTATTTTGTATAATCATGATCGTTGATGATTACATGAATATCCTTGGCCGTGGTGCAGGGAGAATTCGATTTTATTTATTAAGCTGAGTCTCAGCGATAAAGTTGATGAAAAACTTTTTAAATCATAGAAGATAGTAGATTTTATACTCTACTTAACTCTTCTAATGGATTATTTATTTCCGCTGTAGTTATTGATCTAAAACTTGTTGTCTATTGTATTCTATCAGTTGTTATACTGTTGAAGGATAAGGATAATTTATTCTGCATTATCTTAGTCATAATATTTCTTACTGGGCTAGTTAAGCGCACCCTTTCTTTCATTGTTCTCTTCAGGAAATGAGAATATAGCTGGGACGAGTCGGGGAATGGAGTGATGGTCCAAGATAAATGGCTTTAGTAGTCCTCACTATTCTACATAATAATGTGATAATAATTGTAATGAGGACACCATTGAGTGTGGATATTGTCTAGATGACAATATTCTTGTTTAAACTCTCAGCTATGTTTTGTCGTATTGTACACGACTGTTGTATAATTAAGTTGTATTTGAATTTATGTACCATGTATCTGGTGACTCAAGATGGGTGATGTATACCTGTTTTGGGGGCGTCACATAAGGTTTTAATCATTCTTTATGATGTTACTTTAAGTTTAATTAAGGTCATAATTCACCTTCAATCAACTTATCTTTCTTTTGTATTCATTATCATTCTTCTATGCCTTTGGTCTACGACCGGCGCTGCGATGTCGTGTCCTTCATTATAACTAGCACTGCGGTGCATCTCTCTAGTGTCTGGGATCTGGTTATGGCACTGCGGCACTACTTTTATAGGTTTGGGCAGCGCTATCGAGCCATCCCCGGGCCTTTGAAATTTTTTTAAGTTTTTAATTCAAATTCTTTCCGGGCACGTAACTTACTCATTATAAGTAGGAATTGGCTCGTTCAAAAGCTGTTATCTCACATATCTTGCATACTTTGATTTCATCAGGACAACTTAAGTTTCTGAATCCGTTAACACTAAATTCACTGTTTAAATTTTCTATTATGCATTCGGTAAATGTTCGTGAACATTCATAGCTCGTTTCTTTGTTTTATGTCGAAATTTGACCATTCTTAAGTTCACAACTCTTAAATGCAAAGTTCTTCGATACTCCATCGAAAGCTAAGGTTTTCAAGTTAAACGACGACTTTTTACTATCATTCCAGGAATCTTACGATTTCAACGATTATCGTCTAATCTTGTAAATTTTGTCATAACTTCGTTACTTGAGATTTTTACTCCGTTCAAAATGGATTCATTTTATTATTCAAACATCTATCATCCTAACCAAACATTTGGCATCTAATCCTATATACGATGGTTTTAAACTTGTCCATCAACAACATGTGATACATTTTCATGTGTTATTTATTATTTCTTACTTCTTTGATTATAATTCCACTTGTCACATGGTTATTAATGTTTATAGTCCACTAATAGCCATACTTGTTACTCCTTAAGATACATACACCAACAATAATCACTTCTCTATCAAGATTCTAATTGAGGAGATGAAGATTATGAAGATTAAAGGTTAAAATTTCATTACCTTTTGATGTTCTAGCTTTCTTTCTTCTTCTTCTTGGATTGATTGAAATTGCTCTCTCTTCTTTCTCTCAATATAATGTTTAAGGTATTGGTAAATTCAAACAACCAACAAATGACCAACTAAGCTTCCTATTTATAGACTTTGCAAAGGGAGGGCACAATGGTCAAAATGCCACCCCACCTCCTTACTATTTCTATCAGTTTCACATTGTTGAAGGCTAATGATAACTTATTCAGCATTATCTTAGTCATAATATTTCTTACTGGGCTAGTTGAGCTCACCCTTTCTTTCATTGTTCTCTTCAGGAAATGAGAATATAGCTGGGACGAGTCGGGGAATGGAGTGATGGTCCAGGATAAATGGCTTTAGTAGTCCTCACTATTCTATGGAATAAGTTGATAATAATTGTAATGAGGACACCATTGAGTGTGGATATTGTCTAGATAACAATATTCTTATTTAAACTCTCAACTATGTTTTGTCGTATTGTACACGACTGTTGTATAATTAAGTTGTATTTGAATTTATGTACCATGTATCTGGCGACTCAAGATGGATGATGTATACCTATTTTGGGGGCGTCACAGTTGGTATGAAAGCTTAGGGATATAATCCCTGGCTAAGATGTGAGACAAGAACTAGGAGGGGAGAGACGGGGAATTCCTTCGCTAGTATGACCTACCTAAGTTTATTTGGTATTTAATTGGTCGGTCAGAGTATAGGGATAATATGTGATATGTTAATTAACCCTTGTTTTGTGACAGTGTTTGAAAATGGCATCTGAAAATGTTGAGGTCAGCAATGAAGCACATGAGACCGTTGAGTCACCAACGATCAATACCCAGGATAATGTGCAACAGGAAGATAATAATCCTCAGGTAAACAACAACACCGATCAGATGATGAACGATGGGATGTTCAGAGGCTTTATGAAATTCGTGTAACGTCATACGAGAGAGACTCCTATTCAAAATGTAGGTGAAAACACTAGAAACTCTCGGGTGGTCACCGCTAAGTAGTTCAAGGAGCTGGAACCACCGGAGTTTTTGGGAAATCCAGAACCACTTAAGGCGGAGACGTGGTTAAAGCAGATCACCAAGATATTTGATGTCTTGGGATGCTCCAATGAGCAAAAGGTTCCCTTCGCCACCTTTATGTTGCGTGAAGAGGCAGATTATTGGTGGAAATCTATAAAGCGTACCCAGCCTGAAGCACTCAAGATGTCTTGGGAGAAGTTCCAAGAGCTGTTCAATGACAAGTACTTTCCTGAAAGTATTTATCACATGAAGGAGGTGAAGTTTATCAAGTTGGAGAAAAACAATATGACCGTGTCGCAATACGAGTCTAAGTTTGCGAAGTTATCCCGGTTTGCATCCCATTTGGTTGATAATGAGGAGAGAATGACGCGAATGTTTCTAAGAGGTTTGAAACCCAAAATACGTCAATACCTCATTTCTCATAAACTTTGTTTATATTCAGATGTTGTGAATAGGGCTCAGTTATGGAGCGCGATAATGAGCCAGCCTAACCAAAGGATAACGAGCAACAACACGATAATAATCGTACCAGTGGCAACGACCATCGAAACAATGGTAACCATCATGGGGGAAATTATCATGCCAAGAATGGTAACCACTTCGGTGGTAATCATGGCCAAGATAATAGGAGTGGAAATTTCAAGAAGAGAAGGTTCAACAATGATAGAAAGACAGCAACACCAACACCCATTTTCAAGGAAGGAGAACGACCACCAATTGTATGCTTCAGATGCGGAGAGGAGGGACACATAAGTCCAAACTGTTCACAGCCTTCCAAGGTATGTTTTATTTGTGGAAAAGATGGTCACATAGCTCGATTTTGTCGTGTAGTGAAATCAAGTCCAACTGGGTCGGTGGCACCAAAGGCGGATATGGACAAAACAAAGTCGGTGGTTTCAGGAAGAGCGTTTTTCGTGACTTCTCAAAAAGTGAGTAACCCGAACAAAGCTAGCACGGGTTAGTTAATTATAAATTTTTGAGAAGTCTATACCTTATTAGATACCGGTTCTACCCATTTTTTTATCTCTCTTGCTTGCGTTCAACGTTTAAATTTGACCCCATAGAAGTTAGACTTTGACTTATTGGTTGAAACTTCGTTAGTAGAAACCTTTGTTACCTCTACTGTTTATAAATCTTGTTGATTCAAATCGACACTTTCACGTTACCTGTCGATCTTATCTCTTTGAAAATACTTGCCTTTGATGTGATTTTAGGAATCAATTGGTTAACTACTCATCATGCTTTTCGTAAGGTTGTTAGCTTTCATATTCCTAACCAACCTGTTATGTGAATTCAAGAAACCAAACCACCAACGTCAATCACTGTTATATTAAGCCATAAGTAAAGAGCCCTGATCCTTTCGCTGGTGACCTCCTTGTGTGGAATGCACCGAAGCTAGACTTTCTGTTGGGGAAGCCGCGAATAATGGTGGCAAGTTAATAGGTATCAATATGACATACTATCCAAGTCTTGGGATGAGAGTCACGGTTTTTTTTTCTATCGTTAATAAATTTCCTGACGTATTCCTGAAGACTTTCTTAGCCTACCCTAGAGTGTGAAATCGAATTTTGTATTGACCCCAGTACAAAACCCATTTCTAAAACCCTTCAATATTTCTTCACCTAGAACGAACGTATTATGCGCCAAAGATGTTGGCTCGAGCTGTTGAAGATTACGATCGTACCATTCAATATCATCGTGGAAGAGCAAATGTGGTAACTGACACGTTGAGTAGAAGATCGTATGCATTTACGAGTGCGATGTTGTTAACACAAAAACCTATTTCGTATAACTTACAAATGATGAAGATTGAGTTAAAGACTCTAAGGACCCACGTGAAGATATCAAATATACGAGTAGAATCGACTTTAATCGATAAAGTTAAAGGTTGCTTAAGTTACAGACCCGGAGCTGATAAATACGAAGAAGAAGGTTCAAGAGGGAATTATTCTAGAAGCAAGAATCGATGAAGAGAGGAAATCTCAACCCTCGATTTTATTGGTCCATTTGAAATCCTTGATCGAGTAGGAACTGTGGCCTATAGACTCGTTTTATCGCCAAGTATGTTACGTGTTCATAACATTTTTCACGTATCGATGTTACGTAAATATGTGGACGACCTGAACCACATTATTAAATTAGAACTAGACAAGATAGCAGAAGATTTAACGTATGAGGAGATACTTGTTAAAATCTTGGATAAGAATGATCATATTCGACACTCAAAGGTTATACCTCAAGAGTTGGAATATGAAATGAAGTCAAGGTATCCTCACCTCTTCGGCATACTAGGTACGTACGTAAATTTTGAGGGAGAAATTTCATAAGGAGGGGACGTTGTAAGACCCCGAATTTTATGAAATGAAAGTATTCAATTTTCTTATAATTATTATTTTTTCGTAAATGGTTAAATTGATAAAAGTTTAAAGTTAAGGGGGATATTTGAAAATTTTGCAAAGTAAGCAAGTTGTTATAAAATATTCATTGTGTCGAAAAATATTCTTTTTGTCGGGGAATATCCATACGACTGCACAATCATTTGTGGACCCCACAACGGAAGTATTGTCATAGTAAGAAAAGGACAGAATTATCTTTTTATAAAAATAACGGCGAAAGTGTTACCGTTAAAACTGTTGAACTACCCGGTAGTAAATGAACAGTAATATGCGTGGTTGCATAGTAGCATACGGTATTGATTATTGATGCTTACGTAAGAAGTCACTCAGTTATACTCAATTATTGCTACAGTAATTGTGGCGTCATATCTCTCATATTATTGATTCAGTAATTGTCACAGTATCATCTCCATAATATGATATATTATTAAATTAATACTTGAGACGGCAAAGTTATTCATATAATTATTTGCAATATTGACAATGTCTAGAAGTTATGTCAAGGAGAGGTTTGGTCACCTAATTGCGCGCTAATAAGGAGAAATCCTTATGGAAAGCCCCATCTTTCCTGGGAATGACCCAATTGTTAAATATTGTGAGTTATAATATTAATGATGAATAAGTTCGTGTTGATTAAAGATAAAATTGATAGCTCCATTGTGTTGGAATTATTAGTGTTAGTGAAAATCGACATTTATTTCGATAATAATTGATGTCTGGAGGTTATATTGACCAATCGGGTAATTCACCGAATAAATGAGCAATTAATTGCTATTGATTCACATGATTATAACTATTTGTTCACATGTGTGTACTATTGATTCACATTCATTTACTATTAGGGGAGTTAGTGTAAGATTGATAATACGTGCATGACTAAGTTAAAAATGGAGGTATAGATGGAGGTACTATACTGTAATTCGTATTTTCACATGTTTAGAACTATTGAGTCACATGATTTACTATTGAGTCACATGATTTACTATTGATTCACATGATTTACTATTAGGGGAGGTGGTGCAAGTTTGATAATACTTGCAAGACTAAATTAAAAATGAAAGAAAAGATGAAGGTATTGTACTGTAATATTTCGAGCCCCAAAACGTGCAATTATCGAAACTATATTTTCCTATAAATAGAAGCTCATTCTTCCTTCATTTCTCACCAATTCACTAAAGCTAAGGGGTAAGGGGTAAGATGTATTTTTCTTCTGAGGTAAGGGGTATTATTCTTTCGTATTCATGGAGAGAGTTATTTTCTTTCAATACTCGTAAGGGTTGTTATTCTATTCTTTATTATTATGTTGGAATAACCTGTCTATTGTAACATTCCAGAATTTTTAATTGTTATATTAAATATTTATTGAATTATTTAAGTATTTAATGGATGTGTTTATTGTTGAATAAATAATTGTTCAAATTTGATTCAATTTGGTTAACTATTTGTTAAATAAATAATTAAGGAAATTAATTATTTTATGCTAATTTAATTTAATTATTAAGTTAGAGAGTTTTGATTAATTGAATTGTTATTCTTTTATTTGAATTTGTACTTAAAAGGATGTGTTAGTTGATTAAATAAAGTTATAATTATATAGAAAATTATAATTTTGTGGTATTGATTTATGTGATGAAGTAATTTAATAAATTGTTATTAGAATTAATTTAATTTAATAAAAGTATGTCAAATAATCTTTTATAAGTAGTTATTAAAATAACTTAAAGGAGTTTTAATTTAGTTTTGCCAAACAAGGCCTATTGCCTATTAAGTCTTTATTCTAATTGTGTTTTACCAAACAAGGCATAAGGGTTAATTGATTATATTTTAGTAAGTAACCAAACAAGCCTTATGGCTTTTGAGTTTCAAATAAAAATAACTGATGTCAGTTAAGTTAGAATTATATTATATATTTAATATCTATATTATTATTATACGTTATAATCCTAAGACGTAAGATTAGAATAGAGAGGGAAGAGAGAAGAAGAGAGTTTGCAGAGAAGATAAAGAAGAGAGGAAGAAAGGCTAAGGAAGTTGAGAGAGAGATTGGAGAAAAGAAGTTTGAGAATCAAAAGTAATAGCCATTATCATCATCTTCTTCAAGGTATCATCCTATTTTTTTTTTAGTTTTAAAAGTTTAGTTTTTCTCTTCCCTAATTCTCTGTAAAATCCTTGTGTAAGGATAAATTATTTGTTATGTATGTGATTTTATATGATAATCTAGTGTTGTTAAACTATTTTCTTAAGCTATAATTGAGAATAGTCCATGAATTTATATTATGTATATTGTTATGAAGAAAAAATATTTTTACAGAGAGTTTTTGTGAATATATATTATTTGGTTTAAGGTAGAAATTAAGGGTTAATTAGTTGTTTAGTTAATAAATTGATTATTGAATGCGGTAGAGTATGTATAAACATTGATAAAGTGCTTTGAATTAACTATTTTGGTTGAAAAACAAAATCACAGTGTTTATTTTCATTAAAAACATAAAAAAGTGAGTTTTTATCAAAAACAGTGAAATTGTATGATTTAAATTAGTTGTTTATACTGTTTTATGAGTAGAAACATGTTTACAATCTTCGAACTATGTTTATGTGAAGTCTCTATAGGAATTGCATGCTAATTAGGCTGTTAGAAAGGAACTTTTAGGCCAAAATTGGCTTTTGTTCATCTTTATTGTCGGGTCGACGATCAAAAGCAAAGATCTTGGTGTCATGATCTTGACTTCAAATGATTCAAATGATGGCGCCTTGAAGACGAAAGTTAAAGAGAATGGCTTCGACGATTGTACTTTTGTACTCAAAATTTGAAGGAATTGTTATGTGATAATAGTAGGACTGTAAAATGTTGATTTCAGTATTTCTATACTATGAATGAGCCTGTTATTAACAATTAAATTGTTTTGTAACTTGATTATGTGATTAAAAATCCAATTTTTACATGATGAACGTACTTAGTTATGTTTGTAAGGTGGTAATGACTAATTATGTCATGATGACATATGTTTATAGGATATTGTGAATTGAATTGTTCGGTTTAGCCCACGAGCAAGGCAAGTTCTCTAATCTATTTTCTTGTTGAAGCAATTATTGTTTCCAATTCGATTCCAATATAATGGTGCAAGATTTCTGAATTTTATTTTTATTGAGCAAGTTATTCTTGTATTTAACTTGTCGTTTAGCATTCACAATTATACATACTAATGTTGAACAGTTTTATCATTCAAATTGCTATGCATGCTTAGTATTCGATTTTAAATAACCTTGGCTTAACATTGTTCAAGCAAGGTGTGTTATAGTTATTCAAGGTGTATGCTATTAGATTATTCCTAAAGCATGATTTTAATTTACTATGACGATTCAATTACGAGTATTTTATAGTATAATGTTATTAGTATTAATTCAACTAGTCCTCTAGTTGATGATTGTTGAACTTCAAATTACCCTTGAAAGCTTATCCAAACCAAACTCTCTTTGGTGCGGACTTGTACTCTAAATACTGAGATGAACAACCCTATTATTAGGGGATAACTTACGCATAGCGTTAAATGTTTGTGCACAATGATCCCCCTAAGTACGAGGAGTCCTTATAGTCTTATGACTGTTAAAGTTGGAGTTGAAAGATTACTCGCAACTGTGGACATAGTTCATGGTCTTATGACCCTCAGTTATGTTTATTCCATACTTTAGATTTCAGTTCCTGATTATCATTGTTAGAGTACTATCTAGTTTTGATGAGCCTATTCATTGGCAGATATTCTTCTATTGATTCATTATTTTATCCAGTGAGTAATTGTTTTGCTCACTCTTGCATATTTATAAAATCATTGCAGCTAAAGTGGATAAGGTAGAAGAACCTTCAACTAGCAAAGGAAAGGGAAAATTGTACAAGTGATGCTGATTTGTACTTTTATTAATGTGATGATCTTAGACTTCTTAATAACGGTGTTATTTAATAATTTTAATTCTGTATTTGAATGATTGTATTTAAAGGTTAGACAACCTGGGAGATTTTTATTATGTAACCCTTTAATGGGAAAGGTTTTCATTATTCAATTTGATTATGATTGGATAGTTAGATATGAATGTTTGATTAAGTGAACACCAAATCCTATGAGAATGAAGTACCTAGGTTTGGGGGTGTCACAAGTTGGTATCAAAGCCTTAGGTTATGAACCTTAGGTGGGGAAAAGCCTTAGGAAGTAACCTTCGAAAAGATAGTGATAATAAACTCTTATCGAGTTTTAAGGAAGAAGTAATAAAACACTTATGTGCTTATGTGATTATAACTTATGTGCTCGTGAGTGTCGACTAGTAATGATTAGTAATTAAACTTAAAAATTTGGTTGACAGGATGTCTAATATAGGAGGATCCAGTCTAGCTAGGGAGGAGGAGCCTCGATATATTCAGGTAGCTTGGGAACAATTACTGCCACGGGAAACAGTTCCGTTTGTCACAGTAGTTGGGTAGGAAAGAGTACCTGATGAGGATGATGAGATAGAGACAGACGAGGAGGATTCCATGGAGCTGCCACAGATGGATGAAGAGGACAAGGAGGAAAGGATTCCACTTAACTCGATAGTTGGTCGTATATACGATGAGGTGCATGACCACAATGTGGAACTTCAAGATACTGTTGAGGAGTTGCAAAAGATAGTAGCTGAGCAACAGGGCTCGATTGCATAGAAGGACGACGAGATCCAGGATCGAGAAGAACGACTGAACAATGTTGAAGAGAAGCTGATTCACACTGAAGGAGAGAATGAGCAAATGAGAGCAGAGATTGCAGAGTTGAAGAGCAAGTTGAGAGAAGAATCTGCAAAAATGGCAAGAGCCGAAGACGCGTACAGTGAAGCTTATCAACAAGCTGGAATAGCGGAGAGGGACGCACAAGCAAAGAGAAGGAAGATGGAAGAGATGGATAACGTGTTCAACACCGCGATCAACCGAGCTCAAGATCGGGTCATGGGTTACCTAATTCAGTTCGAGACGTTATCCTCGTACATACTAGATCGTCGAACTATGTTCCGAATTATGGAGGAAGAGCGTCGTAAGGCTTTGCAGTATCTTAGTAAGACATCGTAGGAAGTGTACTTGATTTATGATTTATGTTATGATAAGTATTATGTAAATCTTAGTAGAACAGAAAAAAAATGAATAGTGTTTTTACGGAAATTTCTCGGAAAACATTTATTTTCGTCTTGGAAATTCTAAATAATTAATTCTAGCACATAGCCAGATTACTATCCACATTAGCACATTCTAGGTCACAGAACGACCTTTACATAACTTACTCACATAATAAATCAATTAAATTCATTTAATTCACATAATCAAATAAAAAATTAATTATCATAAAAATCCGATTTTCTCGGGCGTTACATTCTCTCCCCCTTATAAGGATTCTGTCCCCAGAATCTTATCTTATAATTACATGAACAAATGAGGAAAATCTTCTTTTATTTTACTCTCGAGCTCCCACGTTGCTTCTTCAGCATTGTGGTTTCTCCATAACACCTTTACTGAAGGTATGACCTTATTTTTAAAACTTGTTCCTTCCTATCAATAATTTGAATTGGAAGTTCCTCATAGGATAAATCTTTCTCTATTTGGATAGATTCATACTCTATTACGTGTTTATAGTCCGGTTTATAAGGACGTAACACTGACACATGAAACACATTATGAATGCGTTCTATTTCTGGAGGTAAAGCTACTTCAGAAGTTACTTCTCCTACCCTTCTTAAAATCTCAAAAGGTCCTACAAACCTTGGACTTAACTTCCATTTCTTCCCAAAACGTATCTTTCCCTTCCAAGGCGATACTTTCAGAAATACAAAAGGTCCTACATCAAATTCCCTCTTCTCTCTGTGAGGATCTGCATACTTCTTCTGACTATCTTGAGCAGCAACTAATCGAGTACGTATTATCTTCACTATGTCCGCCGTTTGTTGTACCATTTCAGGTCCCAACATCAGACGTTCACCCACATCATCCCAACACAATGGAGTTCGGCACTTCCTTCAATACAATGCTTCGTAAGGCGGCATGCCTATACTAGCGTGAAAACTATTGTTGTACGAAAATTCCACCAACGGTAGATATTCATCCCAACTCCCTTTGAAATCCATAACGCAAGATCTTAACATATCTTCAAGCGTTTGAATTTTCCTTTCACTCTGACCATCCGTCTAAAGATGATACGCCGTACTCAATCTTAACTGTGTTCCCATTTGCTCTTGCAAACTCCTCCAAAAGTTAGATGTGAATCGTGGATCATGATCTGACATAATCGATACAAGTACTCCATGTCTAGAAATAATTTCCTTGACATATACAGCTTAGCTAACTGGTCTAGGTTATACCTAACTCCTATTGGTAGAAAATGAGCTGATTTCGTCAATCGATCCACTATCACCCAAATAGCATCGTATCCTTTTCTTGTTGTTGGAAGTCCCACCACAAAGTCCATTATGATATGCTCCCATTTCCACTCTGGAATTTCTAACGGTTGCAACAACCCGCTAGGTCGTTGGTGTTCAGCCTTAACTTTTTGACAAGTTAAGCACTTACTAACGTATTCTTCTATCTCCCTCTTCATATTCGACCACTAAAAGTTCTGACGAAGGTCTTGATACATCTTCGTACTACCGGGATGTATCGAGTACCTCGAACTATGAGCCTCCATCATTATTTCCTCCTTTAATTTAGAATCATTCGGAACCCAAATTATTCCTTCAAAATGAAGTACTCCCTCCTTATCGAGGTTATACCTAGTCTTTTCTTCATCCTCTATTCTCTTCTTTATCTGCTCGCATTCCTCGTTACTCAATTGTACTCCCCTAACCCGTTCCGCTATGGTCGGTTGGGTTTCCATGGAAAATAACATTTCCACCGCTTCCTCCGGTAACTTAACTTCTAACTCCATTCTGGCCATCGCTATTATCAACTCATTCTGAGTTGTTAGCATTGATAGTTTCTCTCTACCCTTCCTACTTAGCGCATCGGCTACTACATTTGCCTTCCTCGAATGATATAAAATATCATAGTCATAATCTTTTATCAGCTCTAACCATCTTCTCCGTCTTATGTTCAACTCCTTCTGTGTGAAGATATATTTTAGACTTTTGTGGTCCGTGTATATCTCACACTTCTCACCATATAGATAATGCCTCCATATCTTCAAGGCAAAAACTACAGCTGCCAATTCCAGATCGTGAGTAGGATAAACCTTCTCATAATCCTTCAATTGTCGTGACGTATACGCAATGACTTTGCCATGCTGCATGAGCACGCAACCTAGTCCTTTATGCGAAGCATCTCTATACACTACAAAATTCCCTGTATCGTATGGTAAAGACAATACAGGTGCCTCACTTAACCTCTTCTTCAACTCCTGAAAACTATTCTCATATTTTTTAGTCCACACATACTTCACCGACTTTCTTGTCAGATTTGTCAATGGAGTAGCTATTTTAGAAAAGTCCGGAATAAACCTTCTATAGTATCCCGCCAACCCTAGAAAACTCCGAACCTCGGTTGGCATTTTCGGTTGCTCCCACTCATTAACTGCTTCTACTTTTGCTGAATCTACAGAATTGCCATCTTTATCAATAACATGTCCTAGGAACTGCACTCGCTCAAGCCAAAATTCACACTTTGTGAATTTTGCATACAACCTTTCCTTTCTTAGTGTTTCCAACACTATCCTTAAATATTTTACATGATCTTTTGACGTCTTAGAATAGACTAGAATATCATCAATGAACATTACGAAAAACTTTTCCAAATACTGTTTGAACACTCTATTCATCATATCCATAAATGCGGCTGGTGCATTAGTGAACCCAAACGACATTACCAGAAACTCATAATGACCATAACGAGTTCTGAACGCCGTCTTAGGTACATCCTCCTTCCTCACTTTTAACAGATGATACCCCGTGCGCAAATTTATCTTAAAAAAATACTTTGCCCCTTTCAACTAATCAAATAGATCATCGATCCTGGGCAACGGGTATTTTTTCTTAATCATTAACTTGTTCAACTCTCGATAGTCGATACAAAGTCTTAATGACCCATCCTTTTTCATGACAAACAACACTGGTGCTCCCCAAGGAGATACACTCGGTTGAATGTACTTTCTATCTAATAGTTCTTGCAACTGAACCATTAACTCCTTCATCTCAACTAGCGCCATCCGATATAGTGCCCTTGAAACTGGTGTCGTTCCCGGTAATAGATCAATTACAAACTCAACCTCCCTGTCCAGTGGAATGCCCGGTAACTCCTCTGAAAATTCATCTACAAACTCTTGCACTATAGGTATCTGGTCCAAGGATGTTCCCACTCTTTGGGTATCCACAACATGGCACAAATAACCTACACACCCTTTTCTCAACATCTTCCTAGCTTGTGTCATCGACAGACAACAAGAGCGTCTCGGTGATTTACTACCGAAGAACACCACCTTGGTTTTCTTAGAAAGCCGAAGGTTTACACTTTTCCTATGGCAATCTATTATCACCTTATGGTTAACCAACTAATCCATACCAAGAATTACATCAAATTCTTTTAACCTTATCGGTACCAAATCTACAAATAACTTATTCCCTATAACATCTACACAATAATTCTTATGAATATGTTCAATGGGGATTATCTCTTCGTTTGCTACCTTAACATTAAAAGGTATTTGTAACTTCTCAGGGATTAAACCTAATCGCTTAGCAAATTCACATGCTATAAAAGAACAAGTAGCACCCGAGTCAAATAGCACATAAGCATTTATCTCATTGACCGGAATGATACCTGCTACCACATCCATTGATGCAACCGTATCTTGGACAGTCATATTAAACGTACGAGTTGAGGGTCTACCCACTGACGGTGTTGGTCCAGTAATGGCTAACTTACCACTACCAGAACCCTTATTTCCCTCTAAACCCTTCTTCGGGCAATTTCTTGCCATGTGGTCAAATGACCCACAGGTAAAACACCCCTGGTTCTTCTTAGGGTTAGGACAGTTGGGTGACAAATGCCCTCCTCCCCACGCTTGTAAGCACATCGATTTCCCTTTTATGAGACTCCCATGTGAGTCTTTTCGCATGTCTTACATGCTTCCATCCTTTCGCCTTGGGATCTCCCCGCTTTACCCAAGTATTCCTGTGGTTAAAACTCTTCCTTTTAGGCAAGTTGCCAGCTTACCGGCAACTTCAAATTTTACTCACTCCCTCTAACTTACTCTTGTTCTTTCGCTTTTGGTAATCGAGACAATGCCTCACCACCACCTTCTGCTATTATCGCCTTTTCCAAAATGGTCCCGCAAGAGGCACTCTGAAAAATCGATATTCTACTATAGAGCCAAGGTTTCAAGCCCTGCTCAAACCTGGGCGCCTTCCTCTCCTCCGTATCCACCTGGTGTGGAGCAAACCTCGCTATATCATTAAACTTGGCAGCATACTGGGGAACTGTCATATCCCCCTGCTTGAGTTCTAAGAACTTAATCTCCATCCAACCTTGCATGCTAGTAGGGAAGTAGTTCTCGAAGAAGACCTTCTTAAACTATTCCCACGTAACAACTTTGGTCCTAGCCCCACCCTGGTGAGCCTCCCACCAGTAGTTAGCTTCCCCCTTCATCATGTAAGTCGCAAAAGAAGTCTTCTGCACCTCACCTATGTTTGTTATCACAAACGCCTTTTCAATTTCTTTTAACCATGTTTGGGCTTCTAATGGGTCCGTCATTCCTCGAAACTCAAGAGGACCCACACTCTTAAATTCCTTGAAGGTAGTTGTTCTTGCTACCCTAGGAGCTACAGGAATCCCTCCCCCACTTAGTTAAATGCAACCTTTAATAAATTAACGAACTCTTGCATAGGGTTATTAGGACCCCCCTGATTCTCATTATGAGACTCGTCCTCTTGGTTACGTTGTCTCTTTCTTGGAGGCATAATTCTGAATAAATAAATAAAGTTTCGTTATTATCTATTTAACTACTTGGTTATCATTCTCAAATAACAACAACCACTCATACCACAACAAGCACATTAAATAAAAACTTCATTATATTAATATGCTTTCATAGTCAAAACTATTTTCATCATGTTTCTTTAGCCAAAAAGCTATTACATACTATCCCGCGATTGCCTTCAACAAAAATTGGGATTTACAAAAAGACTACCCTTTAATTATACAAAAGAGGGTTTTACGTCACTACCATATACACAAAAGATCTAACGATCTACTAACACTGTCGAACGGCATTCTCATATTTCTGATTTGCCAATATTAACACAATATCTCAACTAATGGTATGTCGAGTCTGCCCTGACTCAATAGAATAACAAGCAACTTTCAGCTTGAAATCCTCATGGGCACATTCGTAGATGTATGACATCCTAGCTATTTTCCGGTCTTTCTCAACCGGTTTCTTTCGAAGCTCTACGGCCTCTTCCTTATAGTCACGTGCCTTATCTATCATAAGCACTTTCTCGTCGTGCTCTGACTCAAAATCCGCCTCTGCAGATTCCTTTGCCTCATATAGGGCGGTTATTTCCTCGTTCTGTGTTTGCACTACAGTGCGCAGATGCACATTCCTATCCAACACAGCCAGATACAATGATCTCATTGCATCCGGAGGTGTTGGATCCTGAGTAGGTACCACCGTATTAATCGATGTTACCTCCATCTCCTCCTCCATGTCAAGCATCTCATTAAGATATGATGCTAACCCCATTGTCTCCTCTAGAGTATTCCTCCTAGAGATGTACTCCTCAATGTCCCGAGTCCTCTAAGACAACTAATCTGCATTCTCCGCCTTAATCGGCATTGTTATAATTTTAACTTGGGTCACTGACTCTTCACTCACAACGTGAATGTCTCTATACATCATGTTATCAATCGACATCTGCAATAGCACATAACAAGTTGATTAGTACATAATACACAATAGTATAAGCACAAATCACATTTAATTTATTTAAGGTTACTTTTCATCTTTTAAATCTTTCGATACTGAGTTATCTCAATACCTTAATAATTCAATGGACTTGAATTTTATTCTTCGGACTTTACCTTCCTTGCGAGGTTATTAGCCTAAGGTTTTTCCCCCCCTTAAGTTTTATAACCTAAAGCTTCGATACCAACCTATGATGCCCCCAAATTTGGGTATCTTCCAACCCGACATATGGTGCTCCACTATACTAATATCCATACAATCATTCCATTGAAATACAACAAAATGAATGTAATTACTCTCTTCTTATTACAATCAAAGTATAATCCTTCCCAGGTTCATAAGCCGATTACATCGTTCGTTGTTCATAATGTATAATACTTACAAACATACTAATATATTACACGATGGCTAAGCATCCATCTTATCTTTGCCCTTATCTTGCTTGGCATTCTCAGTACGTTCATTCTTAACTGCAGTCATATAATTCACGCAAGAAGTGAGCATAACAAGCTTCGCAAGTTTTAACAAAGGATAACAGTAATACCACATTCGTGACTTATATAACAATTCATACATAACTGAACAAATAGTTATGAAGTATTATGAAACAATAATACTTTAACATTTCATATCATCAATTTCCAAAGTATAGAGTAGATTAGGAATTCTGAACCGGTCGATAGACCATGAACATTAGCTTTCTGTTTTCATACTTGAAAAGGATATCACAACACTAAGGCCGTACATCCGCATTACTTACGAGCACTTCTAGGTGATCAGCCTATAGTACTCTATGTTGATCAACACTCGTTCATTAAACGTATTTACGTTTAATATTTGGCAAACTCGCGTGTCCATCGAATAATCGATGAAAAATACTTTTGTTTGTTCATAGACAAACCTTACCTTCACATCCGTACCAATTACTTAGTATAGGATAGCGTTAACATTTCTATATAAAAAGATATGAATATCAATCAATCTATATACTACGAGTAGTCTTGCCGAATTAAATCTGGCATCGACCCTTTCTTTAAAACCAAACCGTGCAATTCAAGACAATGAATCACATAAAACTTGACTAACATGAAAGTCGACAAGCGTTAAGAAAAACTTGCCTTTCAAATAGCGTCTTCAAATAATTTAATCGACTCGACCACACGCCTTTTACGTAATCTACATGATATATTCACATAGCACACTATAATTAGCTATTAAACAAATATTCACATTGTTTCCACCAACTTCTTTCTCTTCTATGCCTTAGTTAACTTAATATTAATAATAAAGTCAACTCAACTTACTACCCTTCATCTCGACTTATTAACCAACTGACGTTATAAATCAGACTCGAACATCGTTGATAAAGTACCGACTTTGTTCATCATTCAAAACTTATTAACATGCATTCAATTCCTAAATTCAATATCATATACTCTAGTATAGGTAGTATAGGAATAGTTTCAATACACTTATGAAGTGTACAAACATTACCCTTATAGATATATGAACAATTGAAGTTCAAAACCTAAGTTCTCTATCAAAAGCCCTGCACTCACACCGCGGCGTGGGCTTCTTAGTACTAGATCAAGGCCATGTGCAGCTTAGTAGTTGTCTAGAGTTCCTGTCTCGGTCCGCACACTGGCGAAAGACTTTATACTAATAAGAATGGCGTAAGAAGCATTTAGCAAAGACCCAACTTTATCTGTGTCGATGCTACTGGTACATAACATTTAACACTACGTCTCATGTCTGCGGTGCCGACATCGCATTTTATAATTTCCATAGTTTGAAAATTTTTATGAAATTCCCGGAGCCATAACTTCTTCGTTATAAGCCCGATTTGGTCCATTCAAAAGCCTACACGTCATAAATGACATACTTTACGCGTTCATATATGAATTCAACACTTTCAAATTTGATAACTCAAAATTCACTATTGAGTTCAATTTCTAAGCGTTCGTAAACGTTAATGAGCGTTCAATGCTCGTTTCTTTCGTTTTAAGTCGGAATCCGACGATTCTTGGACCCACAACTCTTAATTACCCTATCTCACGTGTTGACATTGAAAAACAACATTTTCAAGTCTCGCGACAACTTTTGACCTCCAATCCAGAATCTCAACGTTTTCGACGTTTAACGTCTATTTCTGTGAAATTCGCTATAACTTCATTACTAACGTTCTCTAGGCCAAATCACATGGAATACTCCATGGATTTCATATCTACATCCTAACCAAGAAAGATGCATATATTAACGTATTGGTGGAGTTCAATCGTTTATCAACAATCAATCTCAACAATCAATATTTTCATGGTTTCAAACTATATCGAACCTCATAATTCTTATGATCTCATGACTTATAGAGATTGAATCTATAATAAGTCATCTTTAATCCACTATAAAAGACACATACCACCCATTTTATGATTCTCCATGATAAAAGAAAATCAAAAGAGATGGAAATGAAAGATAAGGAATATACCTTAAGAACTCTTGGTGTTCTTGATAAACTTCTAATGAAAAAGCTTTAAGGTAGAAGAATGGTTTAAGTCTAGCTCTCTTTCTCTCTCAAATAATCTAGGTTAAGTCTTAGAAAAACATCAAATGGCCAAACCTAGCTTACTATTTATAGAAAATAGAATGGAGGGCAATATGGACATTACACTCCCCACCTCCTTACTATTCACACTTGGTCACCAAGTAAAATGCTTGGTGACCAAGCATTAATCTTGGCTTTCACACCAAGGGGGCTAGCCCATCCTTGCCCATGGGTCATCCCCATGGGTTGCCCCATGCGTTTTACCCATTCGGTGACCCACCTGCCTCGATTCCACTTGCCACTTTTCATGAATTGGGCTTTTATCTAATATCGGGCTTGATTGGGCTTAACCCATTAATCCCTTGGGCTTGTTTCATTCAAATAATTGGACTAATTATAATCCAACCCAAATGAATTAACATTAAGTCTTAACTTAATTCTATAATATTTAATCGTATCCTATACGTATAATTCACGATTCTCTCCGTATAATACTCAGACGATAATCGATTGTACTTTGTATTTACTCATCATATTATACATAGATACTAAATAGCATCATACTTGAATAACACAAGCTATAATAATAACGTAAATTCTTTCTATACATTTTATTTCCTTTCGAAATCAATATACTCAACCCTTAGGTTTTAAGTCCACAAAGTAAAAACTCTGTTTACCATAAATGAAATATTATCGATATTTCATCTTATCTCGATATTCTATCATTACGCATTTCTCTAAAATTTCAAACATAATTCCCTAATGTAAATGGATGAATAGTGTTTTTTTACGAAATTTCTAAAAAACATTTATTTTCATCTTGGAAATTCTAAACAATTAATTCTAGCACATAGCCAGATTACTAACCACATTAGCACATTCTAGGTCATAGAACGACCTTCACATAAATTACATAATAAATCAATTAAATTCATTTAATTCACATAATCAAATAAAAATTTAATTATTATAAAAATTAGATTTTCTTAGGCGTTACATTTATTGTATGCTAAGATCGACCGTTCATCGCCACAACGTTGGGTTCACAGTGTCTATATGCTTTATATTCATCTCTCATTACCACGTCATAACCTCGAAATGTTATACATTACCCTCGTTACTCAACGTCTAAGGAATCACCATCATAGCAATCCCTTACGATCATTTATTGCGAATATTGGTTCTGTAACCCGCGTCTACATTCTTTGTCTTTTAATCTCATTTAATCTTTTCGTTCAACCTTCATCAAAGGTTTAATACACTTAATTAAGTGTTACATTAGTTGAACTACATGTTCATATTTATTTCTTGCACATCCCCTAGTAATTGAGCAGTTAAAAGCTCATCATTGGCATCGATTTGCACCGTGCTGGCGCCGCATGTTCTTCCTTTTTACCTCCTCAGACCGCAATACCACTGGCAGTTGGTCAAATGTTAAGGTCGTGCATGTATTTCACTCCACTTCTCTATTTCTCGTCATGGTTCCACTCAAAGAAGATGGTCGATGGTTCTGCCTCTCACTGCAGCGCCACCTCCAAAGGCTTGACTGGCGTTGCGGTGCAGAACACAAAACCTAGAAAATTTTTCTTAAGTCTTAGAAATTGCATAAGACGTTTACTTCCCGATTCCATAACTTATTCGTTATAACTCGAAACGAGGTCATTCCAAAGTCATTCTCTTCCTTATCTTACGTACTTCAATTAACTATGGACAGAACTTTTTTCTGAATCCGTTAACATGCCATTCAATTGTCTTAATCTTCGCTCTTTGTTTGTTTTATGTTTTTAACGCTCTTCGTTCGTTCGTCCGTAATTCGATCATCCGAACTTAGAATTCATTCGTTCTTGAGTCCATGACTCACATTTTATACGTTCTCTTACATTTTTATAAAACCCTACACATTCGGGTTCATTTACATACTTTTTATTTCTCGTTCATCTTTTACGAATTTTTGCCATAACTTCGTTATACCTCAGTTTTAATCTGTTCTTCATGAATGTTTCTAACGTTCCTAACCAAGCAATAAGCAACTAACTTATACGCGATGGTTTTAAACTTGTCCATCAACAACAATTATCCTACGATGGTTTTAAATTTGTCCACCAACAACGTTCTTCTTGTTCTTCGCGTTCTTCGTTCGTTCTTCATTTTTAATCGATATTTTGATTATGATTTTACTTTTTCTTGGAATTTGATGTTATAGAACACCATTCCTTACTTAATTCACCTACTCATTCATATAATCCACTCGGATTGTTCTAATTCATTACCAATCTTACACTTCCTTAAGAAATTTATAAATTAAACTTCTAATTCTTATTTCTTCTTTTATCAATGATTTCAACCATATGAAATCATTCCTAACATCATTTAATTCTTATTCTCATTAAGCTATGTTTTTAACATAAAAACTTAAAGAAAAAAATATCTAGAAGTTAGGTTTTCGGATTACCTTTCTTCTTTAATCTCCTTCCGTCGGACAAAGTTTGCTCCCGAGCAAGCTTTTCCTCTTCCTTTTCCTTCTCTTTCTCTTTCTCTTTCTCATCCGAAATCTCTCTCTCTCTCTGAAAAGTTGTAGGATTTTCAAAATCCTAAACAAATGAGTTAAGCTTGTTATTTATATATTTTCAAGGCTAAGGGAGTTTTGGTCATTTGACCAAACCGCCTTACTATTCACACCTCCTTACTATTCCCACCTCCTTATTATTTACGTAGCTTCCCTTGGAAGCTTCATGCTTCAGTCTTTCGAGTTTCGTCCAACAGTTATAAAAACTGCGATTCTCGGAATCCAAATATTTTAGGATATTTTTTCTTTCCTTTACCGATTAACTTTTACGTATTCTTTGGATTTTCGAAAAACTTAAAAATACTTTTCCACAATAAGCGTTTGCCTTCACGTTTTCCCCTAACGTAGCTAAACGAGTGAAAAGTACATAACAGTACTTTTTGTCATTTTTATTTTGTTCGATTTCTACACGTTTTTTGAGAAAAACTTTTATCAGCTTACATAACTTTTCACGATATATTATCGTCAAATCTTTCAACAGAATGTCATTTCGACATGCCGAACTCTCGGAAAGGCTTAGGTTATTCAAACCCTAACCCTTAGGATTTCATCGGGTGAATAGTGCCTATTTCGTCTTTATTCCCCAGAAAAATTTTATTTTTATCTTGAAAATTGTTACTCGTTCAGTCTAGCTCATAGCCAAAATCCTCCCGATTAATAATCATCATAGATTCTAGAATGATTAATAAACACATAGCAAAGAATAGTATTAATAAAAATTCATTTTATTAACAACTAATTCTTTAAATCTTAAATTTTAGACAATCCAATTTTCCAGGTTGTCACATTTTTCCCTCCTTATAAAAATTTCGTCCTCTGAATTTCTAAAACCACACTTATACACGGGTGCCTACAACCTTTAGCAAAGGTTTAATCTCAACCCATCCTTCTCACATGGATCATCTGTTGACATAATCATCATTAGTTAAACCTCACGCTTAACTATACTTTCAATCTTTTGGGTCCTCACATTCACCCCTTCTTTATAGAATTTCATCCTCAAAATTTTAGCTTACCCTTCTTCTCAACTTCTCTTCAAAGAAGTTCTTATCTTTCATACATTCCCTACCCTTCATAACTTATCAATAATCATAAAGTGAAAGGAATAAATAGGAATATAAGGATTCCTTTAAAACATTTCATACTTTTGCTGAGGGGTCAAATTGACCATGAACTCTTACTAGGTTTAACAGTATTTCACCGTAAACCCTTCTTACACGGTCAATTTACAATCACAAAGAAGGTAAACTACCTCTTCCATATGTAGGTGATCAACCCATCGCATAACCCCATTTCGGAGTATGTTTACCTCAGACTTAATTATTAGATTCCACACCAAAACAATTTGGTTTGGCATAACTTTTCAAAGAAAGTTCGATTTTCTTTTAATCATGACATACCATTCGTCTTAGCCAAATCAAGTAGCTTAGACCATACCAATAAATTGGACATCAACTTAAAACATTCGTCTAGTCAAATCAATTGACATTGACTACTTCTTTAAATTCTTTCACAATACATCAAAATATTTTATAACATCATGATACCGTACTTTTCACAGTACATTGAGGACTTCGTCATTATACATCATACCATAGCTGGTTGTTGATCCTAAGATCAAATCCAACACTAGGTTTAATTGCATTAATAACTCCATCCTTTTACCATCCTTGCATCAAATGCAATGATGATATAAAATTCATTTTGATATTTCAAATCAATTTCTGTCTAGCTGAATCAACTAGCATAGACATACCAAGAATAGTTCTTTTAAAATCCATTGGTTCCAAAAGTTGAACCAATTCTTTCATTTTCAAAACGTGCACATCAGCACGATTTCAAGAAACTTCGAAATCTAGCATAGCTAGATGACTTGGAATATCCTATTCTCCATCTTCCTTCATTGTCTTACTTGCAACAATACTTAATCTTCTCTAGCACCTTCAATGCTAAGTCTACTGAAAATAACTCGTTTTCAGTCTACACATTCCTATACCTTAGTACAGTCCATCAACTTACCACACATTATGAGTTCAGAAACTTTCCATAATAATATGAGCTTAAGAACTATCCCAATCAGACCATAGGCTCCCATTTACTGAGAAGTTCAAAAACATACTATATAATTATGAGTCACGAACTTACCATAAGTATGAGTTTTAAGAACTCCCACCTACTTTATCGTTCTCTACCTATCAAGTATATACATGAGAAAAGATTCACCTTCTCTTCATATACATCTTGATAGCGCGACCAATTCTAATGATTATCACTATAATAAACCGAGTGGTTGTTACACCAAGCACAAACCTCTGCACATACAAAGGTTCATACAACTCAGCTATCACATGAGTCCTCAATTGAAATCTTACAACTTCTAACTTTCTCTTTACTTAATATAAATTTTCTTTAATTCGTATGCTATCCTTTACAACTCAGTCTGAGTTCTTCTTCCCGTACTACTTTGTAGTAGTATTCATTCATTATAAGATTAGCTATAAATCATTCATCGCTTAATAATTCATCATTCATACATTACTATGATTTACTATGATCATGTGGTGATCTTCTTATCCTTCTCTCTACGATTATAGTCTTAGGTACTTATACCTAAGATTTATAACCTATCAGCTCTTATACAAATCTGTAACGCCCCGAAATCCGGTCTATTTTCACATCCGAATTTCGTATGTCACGATCCCATCTTCTTCCAAACATATATCATTGTATAGCTAAATATAACAACATACATCCTCAAATCCCAGGTTCTAAAACCTTATAACATCTTCCATTACAAATCATGTTAATTACATTATTCTTTACATCTTGTACAAGTGACTTTTATCTGCCACCAAGGATACATAATCATTCATTAAACTATTCTATAGTTTAATTCTATAATTCTATATTACAAGTCTTCACTTGATCTTCACGCTCACATTCATATAATGAATGGTACTTCTTCTGGATACCGGTCAGCTTGATCTTTACGGGATCCTTAAGTTCTTCTAACATAGTTCACTGAAAATATTTTTATTTAAAGCAAGTGTGAGCATTTAATTGCCCAGCAAGTCATAACATTTGAACAAACAACTTTAAGAATTCAAACATTCTTTTAAGACCTTAATAACCAAACAAAGGTTATGAAGCAGCTTGAATAATAGGAATAATCTCGATTCTTATCATTTTAAAACATTAGTCACATTCACTTTGAAATACTTTCATTCTTCTACCTCTTTCATACACATTCTGTCTGGCTAGAATCAATAGCACAGACTTAACAATAACGGTTCATGTATAAACAGAACATTCTCATATTGAACAGTTCAATCATAGAACAGTTCATATCATAGAAACACCGAAGTGTTCAAATTATGGCACAAGGCCTCATACATTCTACCACCTTGTACAAATATCACACATTTGTACATAGACAAAAATTCTCAAGTTCAACATCTGAGAAGTTTTAGAAACTAGCATTCATTTAAAATATGAATGAAGTTAGGAAACTTGCCTTACGCACAGCTACATCTTATAGTTTATGCTGAACTGCTCATTCCAATTCCTATTGAGCACATAAGGAAATAACACATACACCAATTAGTCATATACTTGACTTACGCATTAGTTTACTTAACTTCTTATAGTTTGCATTCTTATAAACTAAGTTTACACGACTAACTTCCTTTACTACCGGTTTACGGCTTTATGACATACGGAGATGTCTCACTCAAACATTCATCATCTTTGATGATTTACGTTCTTATCATATTCTTATAACATTCCTAGGACTCAGTACACATCGTGTCTCTGCAAGTAGTCCATATAGTACTCTGAGTGGTTTCCCACAAACAACCAACAAACAAGTTCTTGTCTCATCTACACTGCCCATAATGGTGAGTTAGATTGGATGTCAGTTTTGTATATACCTTCGCTCTCTAAAGGAATTATTTAGCCCAGCTCCCATATGTCAACCATCAAAGGTTACAATTGTACTACAACCTAACTTATCTTAACTTATCTGAACCATTAAACTATAATGTTCGTTAAGTCAAATTCTTATTCCTTATGGCTTTCTGGAAACTAAATGCCATAGGATTTATTCATCATCATCTAAGTCATACAGTCTTTTGTATACTCAGAACGATCATTCCATATTTATTTAATAGCATTAAGCATTTAACGTCATCCAAGTTACAAAACATTAACTTTAACTTCATCCAAGTTATAAACATACTTGTCTTTAATTATAATTTTCTTCTTTAATTTAATTTTCTTCACCGTTTAATCAATGAGTTTAATCATGGTTCATTACTACTGGCCAAACCATACACGGGGTGTAGGTTCTACCCGTTTAATATCCGCGTACACTTAACCTTCACATCGGTTAAAGTGTTCAATGCTTACATTTCATTCTAACATTCTCCTCCGACTCACATTCGGCTTTCATTAACCTTATTACCGTTCACTACATCTTTCTTGATAATTGATATCTTACTTACTACCTTCATCAACGTCTAAGTTATACAACCAATGTACATTTAGAACGTTCGCTCGATGTGAATACGATTCACGAGGATCGTTTACGTATTCAACGTTTACGTTCTTCATCCCTTAATCTCTCATTCAACCTTTATCTAAGGTTTTAATCATTTTCATTCATTACTATTACCAAAACCCCATGTTCAATATTATTTCTTAATGTCAAAGCCATACGGTTCATTGTATGCTAAGAACGATCGTTCATCGCAACAATGTTGCGTTCACAGCATCTATACGCTTTATATTCATCTCTCATTACCATGTCATAACATCAAAATGTTATACATTACCCTTGTTACTCAACGTCTAAGGAATCACCATCATAGAAATCCCTCGCGTTCATTTATTGTGACTACGGTCCCCGAATATTGGTTTCGTAACCCGCATCTACATTCTTTGTCTTTTAATCTCGTTTAATCTTTTCGTTCAACCTTCATCAAAGGTTTAATACACTTAATTAAATGTTACGTTAGTTGAACTACATGTTCATATTTCTTTCTTGCACATCCCCCAGTAATTGAGCAGTTAAAAGCTCATCACTGGGCTTTCGATTTCACCAGCCGCTAGCGCTGCGTTCTTCCTTTACCTCGCTACGCAACGCCACTCTGCGTTGTCAAATCGCCGAGGTCGCGTACTGCGCTGGCGCACTCCCTTCTCTATTTCTCGTGTTGCAGTGCCACTCAGTAGTAGCTGATGGCCCGGGCCTCGCACTGCCTCCCAAGGCTTAACTGGCGTTGCGGCGTCGAGCACAAAACCTAGAAAATTGTTCTATGTCTTAGAAATTGCATAAGACGCTTACTTCCCGATTCCATAACTTATTCATTATAACTCGGAACGAGGTCGTTCCAAAGCCATTCTCTTCCTTATCTTACGTACTTCGATTAACCATAGATAGAACTTTGTTCTAAATCCGTTAACATGCCATTCAATTGGCTTAATCTTTGCTCTTCGTTTGTTTTACGTTTTTAACGCTCTTCATTCGTTCGTCCGTAATTCGGTCATCCGAACTCGGAATTCGTTCGTTCTTAAGTCCACAACTCACATTTTATACGTTCTCTTACATTCTTATTAAACCCTACACGTTTAGGTTCATTTACATACTTTCTATTTCTCGTTCATCTTTTACGAATTTTTGCCATAACTTCGTTATAGCTCAGTTTTAATCCGTTCTTCATGAACGTTTCTAACGTTCCTAACCAAGAAATAAGAAAATAACTTATACGCGATGGTTTTAAACTTGTCCATCAACAACAATTATCCTACGATGGTTTTAAATTTGTCCATCAACAACGTTCTTCGCGTGTTCTTCGCGTTCTTCATTTTTAATCGATATTTTGATTACGATTTTACTTTTTCTTGGAATTTGATGTTATAGAACACCATTCCTTACTTAATTCACCTACTCATTCATATAATCCACTCAGATCGTTCTAATTCATTACGAATCTTACACTTCCTTAAGAAATTTATAAAATAAACTTCTAATTCTTATTTTTTCTTTTATCAATGATTTCAACTATATGAAATCATTCCTAACAGCATTTACTTCTTATTCTCGTTAAGCTATGTTTTTAACATAAAAACTTAAAGAAAAAAAATATCTAGAAGTTAGGTTTTCGAATTACCTTTCTTCTTTAATCTCCTTCCGTCGGACAAAGTTTGCTCCTGAGCAAGCTTTTCCTCTTCCTTTTCCTTCTCTTTCTCATCCGAAATCTCTCTCTCTCTCAAAAGTTGTAGGATTTTCAAAATCCTAAACAAATGAGTTAAGCTTGTTATTTATAGATTTTCAAGGCTAGGGGAGTTTTGGTCATTTGACCAAACCGCCTTACTATTCACTCCTTCTTACTATTCACGTAGCTTCCCTTGGAAGCTTCGTGCTTCCGTCTTTCGAGTTTCGTCCGACAGTTTTAAAAACTGCGATTCTCGAAATCCAAATATTTTTGGATATTTCGTCTTTGCTTTACCGATTAACTTTTACGTATTTTTTGGATTTCCAAAAAATTGAAAAACACTTTTCCACGATAAGCGTTTTCCTTAATGTTTTCCCCTAACGTAGCTAAACGAGTGAAAAGTACATAATAGTACTTTTCGTCATTTTTATTTCGTCCGATTTCTGCACGTTTTTCGAGAATAACTTTTATCAGCTTACTTAACTTTTCACGATATATTATCATCAAATCTTTCGATGAAATGTCATTTAGACATACCAAACTCTCGAAAAGGCTTAGGTTATTCAAACCCTAACCCTTAGGGTTTCATCGGGTGAATAGTGCATATTTTATCTTTTTCCCCGAAAATATTTTGTTCTCGGAAAAATTTTATTTTAATCTTGAAAATTGTTACTCGTTCAGTCTAGCTCATAGCCAGAATCCTCCCGATTAATAATCATCATAGGTTCTAGAATGATTAATAAACACATAGCACATAATAGTATTAATAAAAATTCATTTTATTAATAACTAATTCTTTAAATCTTAAATTCTAGACAATCCGATTTTCCGGGTTGTCACAGCTGTGCTACCCTGTACCTTGTCAACTTCAGTATTTTTGACTTCTATTTGATCATGAATGCTTATTGCAATTGGATTGAACTTGAAAGGAGAAATAATCAAACTATTATTAAGACTTACAACTATCAAACTTCTACGAAATATGGAAAGTATGAAGAATTAAACATAACAGAAGAAGTAAATGGAAATGTAAATAAGAATTAAACAAGGAGGGAGAAAGATTGGATGGTGTGACACCCCCAAATCCAGGTACTCCATTCCCACAGGATTTGGTGTTCACTATCAAAAACTATTACATCTAACTACCCATCATAAAGGATAAAGACATAATTTAAATAACTTAAACAATAATCTTCCCCATTAAAGGGTTACATCACCATAAAACAATCACAGGTAATCTAACCTTAAATTATTACATAAGTCTGTGGAATACATCACAAAATAAAATATGTCTTATAACATAATTTATCAAAAGACATTCATATAAATCTTCAACACTTGGATATCTTACTCTTTCCATTGCTAGTAGATGGATCATCGACTTTCTCAACTTTAGCTGCAGTATTAAATGCAAGAGTGAGCAAATAATTGCTCACTGATATAGAAAGTAACAATAATAACATGAGAGTGAACAACGAATGTTGAACAATGGTGAACTTGTTCTACGAATCAAAAATAGAAAACAAGTTCAAGTTAAATATCTGAGGGTCTTAAGACCACGAACTATGTCCCCAGTAATTAGGTATTATCACCTCAACCTTAACAGATATTTAGACTATATAGACCCTTCTTAACATACTTAAGGGGATCAACCCTTTGTACCATGTATTGTGCACAAACATCTAAACGTTACACATACAATATCCCCTATGTTAGGGTTGTTCATCTCAGTTTAAATTTAGAATTTCCGAACTAAAGAAAGTTTAGTTTTGGAACTATCTTCTCAGTGATTCTAGAATTTTAGAACACTTATTTAATTATAGATCAATTCAATCAATAAAGGTTTTCGTACTATTTGAAGGTTCAACACAATAATATAGAATTGAACAAGGTTATTTAATTCAAAGATCGAATAACAGAAATGTACAATTGAATAGACATGGTATACATGCAATGTACTATATTCAAAAGAGTTAGAACAATCTCATTTGAATCGTTGAATTTAAACAGTATATGCTTTAAATAGCAATATCAAGAATTAGGAAAGTGAAACTCGCTCAGTGTAACGAACCAGATTACAAGAGCTTATACAATCATATACAAGATAAATTAGGCTTGTTCAACTTTAACATGGAATTTAGGAACTTGTACAATGATAATTTAGAATAGAAAACTTGCTTGACATAAAAGATAACATAGCTATGAAAGTTGCATTCATAAATAAAAGAATGAAGTTAGGGAACTTGCTTAATAAAAGTTTAGGATAAGGAACTTACCTTGTATGTAAGCTACACAAGTATAATAATATTCGCCAATTACCCTACACATATCATTGAAATCGCAATAATAATTAGTTGTATCAACATTAGCTTTATGGGTTTAACCCACCATTTAAGTCATACCCTTAACTTAACTTCTAACCATGTTGGTTATCCATTCTAGCGAATCTGAAATCTCATTATAAACTAACATAAACTTTATCATTCATCTCTAACTTTTGAAAACATCACCTTTGTTCATTATATAACTTATTCAAGTGATAAATTAAAATCTCCATATTTTGGTATTATATTATACTACAATCTGTTATGATGTCTTATGTTAGGATTCAACATGTTTATCATGCATGCCATCCATATAAAGTACTTGTATTATAACCTACAAATAAACAAAACTCATTGTTTCAAGCTCGTGGCACGCAGCAGATTCTTGTTACGCTTAAAGCCTTAAGATCACGGCAGAATTGCTATTGGGTGCTCGACTTCAGAAAACCATACGGCCTGCAATTGCACACCATTTTGTTTATGGTAATGCAATGGCAATTACATGCAGAGATATGATGAAGCTCAAGGCTAGCAGCTCATGTTACTCTGTGCTAATCACCAAAATCAACCCAATTTCCATAGAATTCACAAAGCTTAACATCTAAAACTTTGTAATAACATAGTTAAGCATGCTATACATCATTCTAACTATATAAACATTACATATATTCAATTTTGAAGAATCAAAACCACAAATTTCCTAATTTCTTCTTTTTTTTTACACTTTTAACGAATTCGATCGCCACGACTTCGTTTCTTAACCAATTAACACGATTCAAACTACGTTGTTTTTGTTTCTTGCCCTATTAACATAATCCAACAGCAATTTACAGATTATAACACATATTGGACATGAAATTTTGTACTTACTAAGCCATTTTTCATAAACATACAATGTTATTAAAATCTTCTACTACAAACCCAATTTCATGTATTTTAATCATTAAATAGTACTCATATATGATGATTGACAGATTATAAACCTTACATACATGTATATGTATCAATCCAACATAACTATCAATAGAAATTTCAAAAATAAAATTTAAAATTGGAGTAAGTTATACCTTGATTTAGCAAAACGATTAGCAAACCGTTCTCTTTCTCTCTGTGATTATCTCTTCCTTACTAAACTCTCTCTCTCTCTCTCTCTATTCTTTGTGATTCCTTCTTCCTTCTCTAAATTCTCTAAACTTAGACTTTAGGAATTATGTGCAACATATAACCTGACTCCCCTCTCTCTCACGTATACATCAGTTAAAAAAACTAATAGGTGTCAGTTAAAAATAAGCCAAAGGCCACAAGTCCTTGTTTGGCTAACCACAATTCTCCTCTACTAGATTATTTTTATATTATTTATATTATATGATTTCAAGTATCACACTTTTAAATTAATTTAAATAATTTACAATAATAATTATAATTCCCATTATAATTCTACTTTATACTTAATAAATCATTACATATCTAATTTAATTATTAAATTAGATCAAAACATCATTTTATTTAATTTACTTATTTTCTTAAATATTAAACGATTCATTTAATTCAATTATTTTATTAAATTAAATCTTTAAATAAAATTACCATTATTCACTTTAATTAACATTAATCAATTTAGCTACTAAATTCTTGATTCTTGCACCACCATTCCACCAATTATTTATTTTTCTCAGTAAATAAATTTAATAAAATATTTATTTAATTCAATAAATATTTAAATTAAGTACAAAAATTTCTCGATCGTTACATCCTTCCCTCCTTAAAAGGATTCTGTCCCCAAAATCGCTATAAAAAAATTAAGCAAATAACTGAGGATAATTTCTCAACATAATATCTTCTAGTTCCCACGTAGCTTCTTCAGCATTGTGGTTTCTCCAGAATATCTTAACAGAAGGTATCACTTTATTCCTCAGTACTTGCACTTTTCTGTCAATAATTTGAATAGGAACTTCTTCATATGTTAAGTCTTTCTCAAACTGTAACAGCTCATATTCTATTACATGTTTATAATAAGGCTTATATGGTCTCAATACCGAGACATAAAAAATGCTATGAATATGCTCCAATTCCGAAGGTAAAGCTACCTCGTACGACACTTCACCAACTCGTCGAAGCACTTCAAAAGGTCCTATAAACCTAGGGCTTAATTTTCCCGTTCTTGCCAAACCGAATTTTCCCCTTCTAGAGAGATACTTTCAAGAAAACAAAACTACCGACATCGAATTCCTAATTTTGTTGGTGTTGATCGGCATATTTCTTCTATATATCCTGTGCGGCTATCAATCTTGCTCGAATAACCTTGATGATCTCGACGATTTGTTGTAGCAATAGTTGACGTTCACCTACCTCATCCCAGTATAACGGAGTTCTGCATTTCCTGCCGTATAACGCTTCGTAAGGCGGCATGCCAATACTCGCGTGATAACTATTATTATAAGCAAATTCCACCAATGGTAGATGGTCATCTCCATTTCCCTTGAAATCCGTAATATATGCTCTGAGCATATTCTCTAGTGTTTGGATGGTTCTCTCACTTTGTCCTTCAGTTTGAGGATGGTACGATATCCACTCTCAAATAGAGTCCTCATTACATTTATTGTCACACTATTTAACAGAATAGTGAGGACTACTAATGTTATCATCTGGACCATCACTCCTTTCCCCGACTCGTCCCAGCTATATTCTCATTTCCTGAAGAGAACAGTGAAAGAAAGGGTGAGCTCAACTAGCCCAGTAAGAAATATTAAGACTAAGATAATGCAGAATAAATTATCATTAGTCTTCAACAATGTTACACTAATAAAATATAATAGACATCAAGTTTAACTGCAGTGGAATAAACAATCCATTAGAAAAGTCAAGTAGAGAATAAAATCTACTATCTTCTATGATTTAAAATGTTTTCATCAATTTTTATCGCTGAGACTCAGCTTAATTGTAAGACCCCGAAATTTTTAAATAAAAAGGAATTTCCTTTATTTTGAAATAGTAAGGGTTGATTTGATTAATGTGGATAGTTAAGGGTTAAATACGCAAATATTTCAAAATAAGCAAGTGGTTATAAAATATTCATTGTTGTTTGGGAATATTCGTTTGGTCGTGGAATATTAAATGATCGCTTGGGAATATTCGCACGAGTAGCGACCATGTGTGGGCCCCATAACTGAAAAAGCGATTGGATGAAGAAAACGACAAATATAAGTTGTTTTTAAATAACGGCGTAGTTGTCATTAAGTATTATCTTGTTGGAATACCCGGTGGTTAAAACACACTAATCGCGTTATATCAAGCGAAAAGACACGGTATTGCACCAATTATTGATTCTTACGTGAAGGCACTACTCAATAATGGTTACAGAATTCTCGCTCAAAGATTTTATTGAGTTAATAATTAACGTGTTGATATTTTATATCATTGTTGTTTCAATAATTGTCATTACACAATATCTTTCATTATCGAAGCAATAATTCATATTATCTGAATAATATTATTAGATAACATTATTGGCAATGTCTAGAAAGTTCATCTAAGGAGAGGTTTGGTCATCTAATTCAAGGCCAAAGAAGAAGAAATTCTTATTGAAAGCCCCCTCTTCCAGGAACCGCACGGGTTGTCAATATTGTGATTCTCGTAATATTATTTGTGAATAATTAATTATTGATTTATATGATGAGGAAAATATTGATTTTATGTGGATATAGATGGAGAAAATTTTTAAAATGACAATTGTTGAAAATTAATATTTTATCTTTTTCCGATAAAATAATTCATTTAAATATATTATTTTAATAATATATTAACGGTGATATTTTTACAATGAATGTGGGATATATGAGTATATGAGGAGGAAGAGTATTTTGTGGCATTAAATGTTTAACACATGTTTTGTGTGTTGGTGGACACAATTATCGAATAGAAATTTGATTATATAATGTAAAATCGCCTGTTTGTGGATTTGGTCGATTTTTGTTTGGAATTTGGAAAAACTTTCTTACGTAAAGTTGTAGAGAATTGAATTTCCTATAAAAATTCGTGAGATTCGAATTTTCTGATGAAAGGGCTATTTATTATGAATTATTGAAGTTCAAGTCTCAAATAATTGATTTTTGGGAGTTTAAATTATTTTTGTTAGAAAAAACGTTTTTGTATTTTTTGGACATCATTAACATGTGTGGCTGGTGTTTTGACCAAAAGGTGGGCTAAGGAAAATTTGTATAATTATATTAATATTATATTAAATTTTCGCTTTGGTGTTCTAAGCATTTTCCTATAAATAGGGTGCTTAGGTTAGAATTGAAAATCACAATTTAAACTCAAGTTTTCGAAGTTTTCTCTCGATATTTTCGTATTCTGTGAGTATTTTGAGTATACTTTGAGTATTGTTGAGTAGTTCCTTGAGTATATTTGAGTATAACCGATTTTTGTAATGATATTATTTTTTTTTGTAATGATATTATTTCTTCAATATCATTATCTTTGAAATGTTGATCGAAGTTTTATCAAATTTGGAACTTTTTCATGCTCTGGGGTTACTATTCATGGGTTCTTATTCATGAGTTACTATTCACGAGTTACTATTCATGAGTTACTATTCACGAGTTACTATTCACGAGTAGTACTATTCATGAAGCGTGAAGATGTTTTTGTGGAATTTCTATCTTTTGGTGTCTGAGTTCTTATTCACGATCTAAGCTTTATTCACGTGATACTAGACTATTCACGATATACTGACTATTCAATAGAAAAATAAAATTTCTTCTTTTTGTCCAAAATATCTATTCGGATACTAACTCGATTGTATCCATGTTTTGATCATTCTTGAATTTTACACCACTCGCGATTATTTTTGAGGTATTTTGGACGTGAATAAAACAAAGTACGAATCCTTAATCCTTAATCCTTGTCATTTTGTTTCACTAGATTCGTTTTTTAAAATATTTTCATCATCTTGATCTTAAATGATGATATTATTGAATATCTTTGGCTTTTGTAGTTCAAAGATGAATGATTTTCAAGAATATCTTTGGCTCAGTAGTGCAAAGATGAGCTAAGTGTTGAGATGAACATGACCGATTGATTAATATCTTTGGGCCTCAGTGCAAAGATGAGCAGTGTTTAAATGAACATGATTAATCGATGAATATCTTTGGCTGTGAAGTGCAAAGATGAATATTTGATTCTAGATGTATATTGATTGATGTTCTGAGGATAAAATATTGATGATGGATCGTTAAATTCATAGATTATAGTAGATTTCATTCTCTCACGTAACTTTTCTATGAATTATTATTTCATTGCGAATATTGATCCGAAACTTGTTGTCTATTGTATTCTATCGATTTTTCTCTGTTGAAGACTAACGATAATTTGTTGTATATTATCTTAGTCATAATATTCTTCTCGGGCTAGTTGAGCTCACCCTTTTCCTTGTTGTTCCATTTTTCTTCTCGTGAGGCGAGAATGTAGCGAGTACTAGTGGGGTATGGAATGAAGATTCTAGAGAGAGTTGTTTAGTAGTCCTCACCATTTTTGTAAAATAATAAATCAATAATGTGATGAGGATTTATTTGAAGATAGATATTGTCTGAAGATAATATTTGTATTCAAACTCACGCTTTTCTTGTTGTAATAATAAAGTTGTAGTTGTTTACGTACCATGTATTTGGCGACTCGAATGGGTGTTGTGTATACCTATTTTGGGGGCGCCACAGTTGGTATCGAGCTTAGGGATATGATCTCTGGCGGAGATCGGGGAATAGAACTAGGAGGGAGAGGCGAGTAAATCCTTCGCTAGTGTGTCCTACCTAAGCTTATTTGTTAGTTGGTCAAGATATAGGGATATTATGTGATATATTGATTTCCTTAATTAACCCTTATTTTATGATGATTTGAGAATGTCGATTGAGAATATTAATGATGGAGTAAATGAGACCGTGGAGATGCTGTACTCACCAACGAGAGAACGCGTGTAACAGTTTGGTAATGTTCCTCCTGTGAACAACACCACCGAAAGAGATGATGAACGAGGGATGTTTAGAAGCTTTTTGCAGTTCATGCAAAATCGCACGAGGAGACTCGTGTTCAAAATACAGAGAGGAAATGATAGCAATTCACGAGTGGTCACAGCCAAGCAGATTCAAAGAGTTGGGACCACCGTAACTGGGAAAGCCGGATCCGATTAAAGCGCGAGACGTGGGTCAAACAAATTACCAAGATATTCGATGTCTTGGGATGCACGGAGAAAGAAAGTTCCATTCGCCACCTTTATGTTCCCTGGGAGGCGAGACATCGGTGGGAATCGTGAAGCGTGTATCCATCCAAACCGACTCAAGATGTCGCCGGAGACGTTTGAAGCAGTTCAATGACAAGTACTTCCCGAAAGTATTCGTCTATATGAAGGAAGTGGAGTTTATTAGACTAGAGCGAGAATAACATGGCGGTGTCCCAAAGACGTGGCGAAGTTCGCGGAGTTATCCAGGTTTGCACCTCATTTGGTGGAGAATGAGGAACGTATGACGCGGATGTTTCTGAGAGGTTTGAAACCCAACATACGTCAGTATCTCATTTCTCATAAATTTTCTCTCTATTCAGATGTTGTCAACAGGGCTCAGTTGTTAGAGCGAGATAACGAATACGTTCAACCGAGGGACCATAACCAGGATCATACCGAAGATAGCAGTCATCAGAATAACGATAACCAGCGGAGAAAGAAGAATACAGACAAAGGCAGTAACCACTCTGGTGGTAATCGTGGCCATGAAAATAGAAGAAGCGAGTCGGGAGGAGATTTTAAAAAGAGGAGATTCAACAACGACCATGTGAAGGCGTCGCTACTATAGCAACTAGTTTTAAGGGAGGAGAACGACCACCGGTCAGTATGTTACAAATGCGGAAAGAGGGACATATCATTCAAACCGCCCACAACAGTTTAAGGTATGCTATAGTTGTGGAAAGGAAGGACATATCGCTTTCGAGATTATGCAGAAGCGAAACCTAGTTCAATGGGACGGTGACTCAAAAGATCGTCCCGTAAAAGTCAAAGTCAACGATTCCGGAAGAGCGTTTGTCGTGACCTAATTCAAAAATGCAAGGAACCCGAAGTTAACACGGGTTAGTCAATTATAAATTCTTTTCAAGTATATACCTTACTAGATAACGGTTCTACCCATTCTTTTATCTCTCTTACTTGCGCTCAACGTTTAAACTTGACTCACGGAGAAATTAGACTTTGACCTATCTCGTGGAAACTCCGTTAGAGAAACTTTCATCACATCCATCGTTTATAAATCTTGCTTGATTCAAGTTGGCACTATCACATTACTGTTAACCTTATTTCTATAGAGATATTTGCTTTTGATGTGATTTTAAGGTTAACTACTCATCATGCCAAAATTGATTGTTTTCGTAAGGTTGTTAGTTTTCATATTCCTAAGCAACTCGTTATTCAATTCAAGCAATCAAACCATTGTAGTCAAACATTTTCATATCAAGCCATGAAGTCATTCGTTTATTACGGATGTCAAATTTTCTTAGTCCATGTTATGGATTTGAATAAAGACACGTCGATTTGAATAATATTCTGTTGTTATTGATTTTTCCCGACGTATTTCTGAAGAATTTCTTGGCTTACTCCCAAAGCTTCGATATTAAATTTTGTATCGACTTTGAACCCCAGACAAAACTCATTTCTAAAATCTCATATCGAATGGCTCTATTGAACTTCGTGAGTTAAAATTCAACTATAGAATTTGGTACTGAGCCTTTATTTTGTGACTTCCTTTGTGGAATTCACCTAAGCGAGACTCTCTATGGGGACGTCATATTCGATGCGATAGTAAATCGATAGGTGTCATTGTGACGTACTATCCAAGATTGGGATATGAGTCGCGATTGAGAGCAACCTAAGTCGATTATCGAAATACGTAGCTTTCAGGCTTAGTTGGTTATTATCGGAGATTCGTTGAAGGATATTCTCGAATCGCTATTCCGTTAACTTAATGACTCGAAAAGATACAAAATTCATGTATGGAGCGAGGAATGCGAGAAGATTTTCCAAGAGCTCAAGAGGCGACTCATTTCTACTCATATTCTAAATCCATACCATCTCGGAAAAGCGAACGTGTAGGTGGACGCGATGAGTAGAAGATTATATGCGAGGAACGAAAAGCGATGATGTCAAGTATACGATAGAGCCAACTTTAATAGAAAAATTTAAGGTTGCTCAAGCCAGGCACCTTTAACCGATGCGTAAGAAAGCACAAGAAGGAGCTATTTAGGGCGAGAATTGATGAAGAAGGAATACTTGAGTCCACTCTGAGACTTTGTGTTCCTAACGACTACGATTTGAAGAACAAGATTATGATGGAGGCACACAATACACCATTTGCAATCCATCACGGGAGTACCAAAATGTATTATGATCTTCAACATACATTTTGGTGGAGCAATATGAGGAGAGAGATCGCGTAGTTTATCTCGATGTGTTTAACTTTAACGATGTAAAGGTAGAGCATCTTGTACCTAAGGGTCCGTTGCAACCACTTGAGATTTTGAAATGGAAGTGGGAACACATTACCACGAATTTCATTACTAATCTTCCCAAGGTTTCTCAAGGCATAGATGCGATTTGGGTTATTGTTGATAGATTAACCAAGTCTACTCATTTTTCACCGATACGAGAGACTTATTCCTTGAACGTCTTTCTCGTATATGCACGTAAATGAGATTGTGAGATTGCATGGCATGTCAAGATCCATAGTTTTAGATCGTGACCCAAGATTCACTTCATGATTTTGGGTTAGTTTGTAGAAAGCTATGGGCACGCAATTTCTGATTGATTTGGGTATACCATCCTCAAACGGATGGGCAATCGTAAAGGACTACTCAAACTCTTGAAGATATATTAAAACTCGTGTCCTAGATTTCAAAGGAAGTTGGGATAAGTACTTGCCATTGGTGGAATTCTCATACAACAATAGTTATTAAACAAATATAGGCATGGTTCCATTCAAGCATTATATGGACAAAAATGTCGTTCTCAATATGTTGGGATGAGGTGGGTGAAGCAACATTGTTGGGACCCGAAAGTTAGACATTATGACTAATGATTCGACAACGTATACAAACGGCAAGACAAGATCGACAAAAGAGTTATGCGAATCTTCATCGAAAGGATGTGGAATTTAGTGTAGGGGATCATGTATTGTTGCGAGTTGCTCCATGGAAGGAGTTACAAGATTTGGGAAGAGAGGAAAGCTCAATCCACGATTTATCGGTCCATTTCAAATTCTTGACCGAGTAGGAAATGTAGCCTATAGACTTGCGTTACCTCCGAAGTATGTCTCGTGTTCATAATGTGTTTCACATATCTGCATTTCGTAAATATGTGAAAGACCCGAACCACGTTATTGAGTTAGAACCCAGGACGAGATAATAGAAGACTTAACGTATGAGAGGTACCTATCAAGATTTTGGATAGGAAGGAGCATGTCCCACGCAAGAAAGGTTATACCACAAGTTAAAGTTTTGTGGAGGAATCATGTTATAGGAAATGACGGGAATTGGAAACGAAAATGAAAGCGAGGTATCCTCACCTTTTCAAAACACTGTAGTCGTACGCCAATTTCGAGGACGAAATTTCATAAGGAGGGAGGTTGTAAGACCCGAAATTTTTAAATAAAAGGAATTTCCTTTATTTTGAAATAGTAAGGGTTGATTTGATTAATGTGGATAGTTAAGGGTTAAATACGCAAATATTTCAAAATAAGCAAGTGGTTATAAAATATTCATTGTTGTCGGGGAATATTCGTTTGGTCGTGGAATATTAGTGATCGCTTGGGAATATTCATACGGCGCATGACCATGTGTGGCCCCATATGCTTGAAAGCGATTGGATGAAGAAAACGACAAATATAAGTTGTTTTTAAATAAGCATGGCGTAGTTGTTGCTTAAGTATCATTGTTGGAATACCCCGTTGGTTAAAACACACTAATACGGCGTTGTCAACAAGAGTAGCTGCAGTATTGCACCAATTATTGATTCTTACGTGAAGAAGGCACTACTCAATAATGGTTACGATAATTACCGCTCAAAAGATTTTATTGAGTTAATAATTGCCGTGTTGATATTTTATATTGTTGTTTCAATAATTGTCATTACACAATATCTTTCATTATCGAAGCAATAATTCATATTATCTCGAATAATATTATTAGATAACATTATTGGCAATGTCTAGAAAGTTTACATCAAGGAGAGGTTTGGTCATCTAATTGCTTGGCAAGAAGAAGAAATTCTTATTGGAAAGCCCCTCTTTCACTGAGGGCGCTCGGTTGTCAATATTGTGATTCGTAATATTATTTGTGAATAATTAATTATTAATTTATATGATGAGGAAAATATTGATTTTATGTGGATATAGATGGAGAAAATTTTTAAAATGACAATTGTTGAAAATTAATATTTTATCTTTTTCTGATAAAATAATTCATTTAAATATATTATTTTAATAATATATTAACGGTGATATTTTTACAATGAATGTGGGATATATGAGTATATGAGGAGGAAGAGTATTTTTGTGGCATTAAATGTTTAACACATGTTTTGTGTGTTGGTGGACACAATTATTGACCGAAATTTGATTATAGCCTGTAAAATCGCCCGTTTGTGGATTTCGGTCGATTTTTGTTTGGAATTTGGAAAAACTTTCTTCTGCAAAGTTGTAGAGAATTGAATTTCCTATAAAAATTCGCGAGATTCGAATTTTCTGATGAAAGGGCTATTTATTATGAATTATTGAAGTTCCGAAGCTCCGAAATAATTGATTTTTGGGAGTTTAAATTATTTTTGTTAGAAAAAACGTTTTTTGTATTTTTTGGACATCATTAACATGTGTGGCTGGTGTTTTGACCAAAAGGTGGGCTAAGGAAAATTTGTATAATTATATTAATATTATATTAAATTTTCTGCTTTGGTGTTCTAAGCATTTTCCTATAAATAGGGTGCTTAGGTTAGAATTGAAAATCACACCGTAAACTCAAGTTTTTCTCTATTTCTCTCTCGATATTTTGAGCGTATTCTTGTGAGTATTTTGAGTATACTTTGAGTATTGCTAGAGTTGCAAGTTCCTTCAAAGACTATATACTAGTTATTCTAGCTAGTAGAAATCTTGATCTTTCGAGGTAAGGGATATTATTTTTTTTGTAATGATATTATTTCTTCAATATCATTATTTGAAATGTTGATCTGAAGTTTTTATCAAATTTGGAACTTTTTCATGTCGAGTTACTATTCATGGGTTACTATTCATGAGTTACTATTCACGAAGTTACTATTCATGAGTTCTTATTCACGAGTTACTATTCACGAAAGTACTATTCATGAAGCGTGAAGATGTTTTTGTGGAATTTCTATCTTTTGGTGTCGGAGTTACTATTCACGATACGGCACTATTCACGATATCTGACACTATTCACGATATCTGGCACTATTCATAGAAAAATAAAATTTCTTCTTTTTGTCAAAATATCTATTACGGATACTAACTCGATTGTATCCATGTTTTGATCATTCTTGAATTTTACACCACTGCGATTATTTTTGAGGTATTTTTGGACGTGAATAAAACAAAGTACTGAATCCTTAATCCTTAATCCTTGTCATTTTGTTTCACTAGATTCGTTTCTTTAAAATATTTTTCATCATCTTGATCTTAAATGATGATATTATTGAATATCTTTGGCTTTGTAGTTCAAAAGATGAATGATTTCTGAAGAATATCTTTGGCTCGTAGTGCAAAGAGATGAGCAGTGTTGAGATGAACATAACCGATTGATTAATATCTTTGGCTGTAGTGCAAAGATGAGCAGTGTTTAAATGAACATGATTAATGATGAATATCTTTGGCTGTAGTGCGAAAAAGATGAATATTTGATTCTAGATGTATATTGATTGATGTTACTGAGGATAAAATATTGATGATGGCATTAAATTCATAGATTATAGTAGATTTCATTCTCTACGTAACTTTTCTATGAATTATTATTTCACGCTGTAATATTGATCGAAACTTGTTTGCCTATTGTATTCTATCGATTTTTCCTGTTGAAGACTAACGATAATTTGTTGTATATTATCTTAGTCATAATATTCTTTACTGGGCTAGTTGAGCTCACCCTTTTCCTTGTTGTTCCATTTTTCTTCTCAGGAGGCGAGAATGTAGCGAGTACTAGTCGGGGTATGGAATGAAGATTCTAGAGAGAGTTGTTTAGTAGTCCTCACCATTTTTGTAAAATAATGAATCAATAATGTGATGAGGATTTATTTGAATATAGATATTGTCTAGAAGATAATATTTGTATTCAAACTCACAGTTTTACTGTTGTAATAATAAAGTTGTAGTTGTTTCTGTACCATGTATTTGGCGACTCAGAATGGGTGTTGTGTATACCTATTTTGGGGGCGTCACATTAATAAATAAACCGCATCATCAAATCATCCTTGCACTACGGGCCAAGGATATTCATTAAATCATCAATGGTGATGACTATATCGAATAATCCCTGGTCATAATCATACCAAGTCTATCTCTGCACGTAAGCCAAAGATATACAACAAGAAAACCAATAATCAACAATCCATCTTTGCACGTAAACTAAAGATATATAAATCAATAAACAACAGTCCTTCTTCACACGTAAGCTAAAGATAACTTTCATCACCATATAAGCATGAGGATGATGACAATGATATAAGCATTAATCAAACTAAAACAAGGATAAATATTAAAGACTTTAAATTTATCCAAATATTATCCACCACTCATAATCTAATATTATTAATATCATAACAATATTTTAATCACTTCTTAAACTTATAAACAATTTATTTCAATTATTTACACTTTACCAAACAATGCATTTAATCATTCAAAAATGCTATACTCATAAGATTTCATCACCAATGATTAAATCCCTCATCAAAAAAATCTACATATACCTTATATAGGATTCCCAAGCCATAAAATCCTATTTTCTAACTTTGTTACTTCACATAACATATTTAACTCATTTACTCATAACTAGATCATTTTCATGAAAAATACCAAATTTCATGAAAAGATACTAGATGAAGCGTAAATATCAAGGATATTCCACTAATTTCATGGAGTATAGAAGCCAAAGCTTTAATCAACTGAGTATAATAGAATATATGAAACTGCAAATGGATTTTCACCCGCCATGCGGTAATCCACGTATATAGATCATTTCCACAATTTAATAAGGAATGAATACAAAGGATCATTCACCATGCATGTGGTAATCCACATAGACAGGTTATTCCCAATAGAATAACAAATAATGGAACCAGTCCCGTGAGCGCGACAAAACGAGGATATTACGACGCGAATAATAAAGAACGGAATAATAAATAATGGAACCAGTCGAGAGAAATTTGCAAGCCAACGTGATATTCCAAATGCGAATAATAAAGAATGGAATAACAACAAAATCATCATGCATGCGATAGATCGCATGATAAAAGTTATTCAAAGCAGAATAATAATTAATGGAACTAGGTCGGGAACGAAAATTATGACGGGATATTCCAATGAGAATAATAAAGAATGGAATAACAATGAAATCACCATGCATGCGATAGACCCATCGCAGCATGAGTTATTCCAGCAGAATAATAATTAATGGAACAGTCGAGGGCGTAATACGTATTGCAGACGAGGATATTCGACGTAATAATAAAGAAACGGAATAATAGAAGAATTTCACCATGTATATGTCGTGATTGCATAAGCAAGTTATTCCAACATAATAATAAGGAATGGAATAATAGAAGAATTTCACCATATATGCAAAGATGCGATAAACAAGTTATTCCAACATAATAATAAGGAATGGAATAATAGAAGAATTTCACCATGTATGCGAAGACTTCACATGTACACGAGTTATTCTAACATAATAATAAGGAATGGAATAACGAGAAGAATTTCACCAAGTATAGAAGTAAGCGTATCTGAGTTATTCCAATGTAATAATAAAGAATGGAATAATAGAAGTTCTCTTCTTGAATACGAAAGAAATAATACCCCTTACCTTAGAAGAAACTGGATATTGTAATAGAAAGGTAGCTGACTTCTCTTCTTCTTTCTCTCTATAATTTCTCTCTCAAGAGTTTTAGTGAATTCGTAAGAAATAATGAAGGAATGAGCTTCTATTTATAGGAGAATGGACTGAATAGTAACTAATTCATGAACGGTCCAGATTGATTTACTTTTAAATGGACGGTCCATATTGATTTACTATTAAACTTTAGACCAACGGTCCATACTGATTCACTATTAAACTTTAAACCAACGGCCCATACTGATTCACTATTAAAACTTTAAAACAACGGTCTATACTGATTCACTATTAAACTTTAAAACAACGGTCCATACTGATTCACTATTAAACTTTAAAGCAACGGTCCATATTGATTAGCACATCTCCTCATGAAATAATATTGTACCCAAAAATAATTTGGACCGAAAAGAAATATATTGTTCGGGTGAATAGTACCCTATGAATAGTAACTTGTGAATAGTAACTTATGAATAGTAATTCATGAATAGTAACTCATGAATAGTAACTCGTGAATAGTAACTCGTGAATAGTATTCCGACACGAAAAGTATCCCAAATACCCGAGTGAACAATATAACCTCCAGACATCAATTATTATCGAAATAAATATCGATTTCTACTAACACTAATAATTCCCAACACAATGAAACTATCAAATTCATCTTTAATCAACACGAACTTATTCATCATTAATATTATAACTCACAATATTTAACAACCAGGTTGTTCCCAAGAAAGAGGGGGATTTCCAATAAGGATTTCTCCCTATTGGCGCGCAATTAGGTGACCCAAACCTCTCCTTGACAAAACTTCTAGACATTGTAAATATTGCAATTTAATAATATGAATAACTTTGTCGTCTCAATTATTGATTTAATAACATATAAAATACCGACAATAATTGAATCAAATAACGTGAGATACTATGTAACAATTAATGTAGCAATAATTGAACAAAACTAAGTGACTTCTCACGTAAATATCAATAATTAATACCAGGTACTACTCTTAACCAACCCCAGTACATCGTACTTTTACTACCGAAAGTAGTTTAACGAAGATCAGCAGTAAAACTTCCGCCGTTATTTTCATATAAATATTTTTGTCGTTTTCTTAATCCGACAATAATTCCGTTGTGGGGTCCACCAATGATTGTGCCGTCGTACGAATATTCTCCGACACAAAGAATATTCCCCGACCAATCGAATATAATATAACAACTAGCATACTTTGCAAAATTTATAAATATTACCCACAACTATAACATTATATTAAATCCACACCATAATATTCAAAAAAAAATTGAGAAATTTAAATCTTTATTCGTAAAATTTGGGATTTTACACTGATAGTCGTCACATAAAATCGGTCACGATGTGCACACCAAATGTAACCACTATTAGCTTGATCATATATATCTCATGACCGCTAGTAGCAATGAGATTAAATCTTTTAGAATGACGATCGAGTCGGTATGGCTCAGTACCAAAGGTCGGCGTGGTCCACATGGCAACGACTGCAATTAGCGACCGCATGCGGTCGCGGATACCCTCAGATGTTTCATGGTCGCTAATGAAAATCAGCGACCGCATGCGGTCGCTGATTTGAAAAAACTAAAAAACCAGATTTTTTTTGTTTAGTAGAATTCCCAAAAAAACTGTACCTGTTTTGTACCTGCTTTATCCTAATACACATACACAATAATATAAACATCTTTCACAACAATGTAAACATCAATCGTCCACTGACACATGCACCAAACTAGTATATAAACTATATAAACCTTTAAACCAATATAAATTGAATAAATATAAACAAATCTAATGTTTAAGTAACATGAATGAATATAAAAGTACAAAATTCTCAAAGAACTACAAAACACAGCTGTATCGATCGTCAAGCATCAGCGTCTTGATTAGCTTCTCCTTAATCACCCTGTAATTAACAAAATAATAAAACAAGTTACAAATATATACTAATTATGTTAATATTGGTATATTACGACAATATATACAACAAATTGATTTTATACCTCGTCACCATCCCCATGTTGTGATGTTGTCACTATGCCACATCTTTTCAAACTAACTCATCAGACTCGAGCCCCGGATGCTCACCTAGTATCTTTAGAAGATCTCGTTCTCGACATATAGCTCTCACACAGTCAGCCATAGTATGAACAGATGGATGGCTCGATGACTGTGTAGAATGGATAGAAGAGCAGCCTAAGCCACTGAAGGATGGGCGTCGTCGTTGTCCTTGACCTTTAATGCAGTTCTTCTTCACAACAGACGCACTCTCCCACAACTCTTGATCAATAAGCGGACGTGGGGTGCCTTCAGGATAGCGCTCATTCAATAAACGCTTATAAGTATCTTGTCATCATGTTAACAATTAAATAGTTAAAAATAATTTAATTCTGTAAGTATTGATAAACAAGATCAAGTTGTTAAAATTTATTACCGCTATCTGGATAGCATCAGGTAGACCATCATGGGTGGTACGTACACATCCAAACCAATGGATAGGTGACCTTCGAGATCGAGACTCTATACAAAAAAAAAGACAATATTACTAAGTAAAATGTGATATATTTTCTATAATTCATGATTGTAAACATATTAAAACTTGTAAATACGCACTCACAGCGTTGATATGTCAGAATCGTGAAATACTTCGCCCTTGTATGTCCCTTTAGTCTTTTTCGCCATCGGGTACACCCGAGGATCGTTAGTGGCGGTAGGTCTTTCATCTTTTTTCACCCACTCTCAACTCTCCATTGGGCACACATCTCAAATTTATATGGATGGGCACCACCACCAGGCTATGCTCGTGCATGTAATCCTCTCCACGGCCCGGATGGTCGATCTCGGCATTGTGAAGGGCTTTTTGTCTTTCTTTGTTCAAATTGTCTTCAGTGTGGACCACATGACTTACCGCGCTAGAAAAATGTCTCAGTATCACTTGAAGCTCACAAGGCCCTCCCATCTATACCGTTTCTATAAATAAAACAATAATAATAACATTACTAAACAATTATCCTATGAATATTATATTATCTATCATAATTAAAAAAACATACCTGAAATTCAGCCCAAACAACATCCTTGTGGGCGATAGGTGTGCTCGCCCACGTAATCACAAGTATAAGCCAATTTCAGTAACACAATTTGTGATATGCACTTGACGATCTTATTATCCAAAAAAATCACTATAATATACAACAATTTACATCAACGATAAGTAGATATATTAAAGCAATTTACATCTAAGTTATAATACTTATGAACATTTTTCAAACTTATACTTATAATATTTAAAAAAAAATCGCCAGAGTCTCCCCTACAATATAGACTAGCCACATGCACGACGGCATGCATATATGGACATTTCTAGGCACCTAAGACACAAACCAAGAGAAATATACAAATTTCCAATACAATAAGACCAAAACAATAACGATTGAATGCAAATTAAAGCAGTAAAAAATTCAGACCCATATACATTACCAATATAATATCAATCAAAACATTACCAATATACAATTATACATAAACTTCTTTGAACCTTCTTCTTGATTGAATTATGGATAAACTTAATTCCTAGTTATGTTTTATGTCATACTCATGTTCATGGTTTTGTTGATCTTGACGATCTTATTATCTGAAAAATCACTATAATATACAACAATTTACATCAACGATAAGTAGATATATTAAATGCTTATATATTTGTATAAATGGAATCTTAAATTCTTATATATAAATGATATATGCAGGACGTACGTGCTATTCGGAGGAGGGCGAATCTGAATAAGAATCTGATCATCCGGATTAGTAGGGGCCTTGGGCACATGATTAGGCCCCCTACCCAAGCCACGCTTTTCTCGCCGCGCTTGAAGCCATCCAGATATTACAAATTTCAAGATGTTATTATGAGTCATATTTGATTATATGTATATATGACATTAAACATGATAGTGATATAAACATGTATATATATGAATATAAAATGACAATAAACAAAAGTTGCATTTAAATAGTTTAGTACATAAACATGACAGTGATATAAACATGTATATATATGAATATAAAATGACAATAAACAAAAGTTGCATTTAAATAGTTTAGTACATAAACATGACAATGATATAAAAAACATGTAATGTTAAACATACATTTCATTTGTTCAAGTGTCAATGTCTGATTTAGAATCATCTTGTATACGTGTTGCATATTCATAACCATCATCTACTTCAGATTTAGTGTCAGATTCAGTCAATAACTCTTCCTCCTCAGTATCAATGTCATCTGACACAAGTATTGACTCAGGATCTAATTCATGTGGTTCATCTCCACCATCTAACTGGATTACTTCATTGTCGTCCTCCACATTTAGTATAGTTTGACTATAAAGCATTTGCTCTTGGTAAATCTCCCCATCAACTACTTCTACACGACTACATGCAGGAGTATAAATTACAACTTGCCAATCTGTAGGCGGTCTATCCCTTTTCCTAACAGGACTAGGAGTGTAGTATACATGTACTGTTTGAGTTGGTAAAACAAACGATTCGTTGGAGTACACAGACCTATGGAGGTCAATATCGGCGATTCCATGTTTGTCAACACGTATCCCTTTTTCTGAATCAAACCAACGACACTTGAACAAGTGAATATGACCCCCGTACGTGCCCTTGTACGACAACTCTATGATTCCCTCTAACTCCCCATAAAAGGCACGACCAAGCTTATTGTAACAATCTACTTGGACACACACTCCAGAGTTCGTTGTTCTTTTACCGTGCCCATATGCCTTTGTATGAAATTCACAACCATTTATTTTGTAACCATTACGGCTGACTTGGTCCATATCTGGTCCCATATCTAGGACTTGTACATTAGCCGGAATCGTTGATCCCGTAGTCAAAGCCTACAAAAACTCCATCTTATTAAATGAAGTCATAGTTAACATGGAGTATATATATATATATATATATATATATATATATATATATATATATATATATATATATGTCGCTTAAGAAATTGAACTTACTTTGTCCTTTAGCCAAAGTGCAAATTTGTTATCACGATTGATTTGAATATCTTTATCAGTTATGCCGGGATGCTTCACTTTTAACTCGTCATCGTGCAATCTATACCATGTTATAAACACTAACATATTGGAATAATTAATTTTTAACTTAAAAGATAAATTATCAAGTTTACATGTGTACCTCACAAATTCGTCAATCTCCTCGCAATTGAGAATAATGTAAGTATGTGCAGCATGTAACTCTTGCCAGAGAGGAATATGCACTTCCCTTTTCCATAAGCGCAGCCCGATAGACCAAATACAGAGAGCCGGCCATTTAGTTCAACATTTCCCCCATCATCATGTCTCGATACTCGATTGGCCTTTGTCAAGACTTCATCCGAAAAATAGTCTGAGACAAACGTAGATATCTCATCAAAACTGTATGCCTCACATATCAACCCCTCGACATAAGCTCTATTCTTCACCTTCCTCTTAAGGTTTCCCATCACCCTCTCGAAAGGGTACATCCATCTATATTGAACTGGACCCCCAACACGAGCTTCATAGGGAAGATGGATTTGCAAATGCTCCATGGAGTCAAAAAAACTAGGTGGGAATATTTTTTCCAGTTTACACGTGATCTCTATGATGTTCTTCTCAAGTATAGACATGTCATTCTCATTTAATGATTTTGAACATAAGTCTTTGAAGAAACAACTAAGATCCGTCAAAGCATCCCATATTGGTTTATCAAGCAGATCCCGAAATGCTATAGGCATGAGTCTCTCCATGAACACATGATAGTCATGACTCTTCATCCCTTGCAATTTCCCACCCGTAACACACCTTGCAATGTTTGACGCATATCCATCTGGTAGTTTTAGAGACTTAACCCATGCGCACACATCTTCAACTTGCTTTTTGGACATTGTGTACCTTATATGCGATTTGACAATCTTACCATTAGGAGATTCATAAAGTTCTAATCTAGGACGCTTACAATATCTTTCATGTCCAAACGTGCCTTATCGTTATCTTTTGTATTCCCCGTAACATTCATCACGGTGTTAAACACATTGTCAAACACATTCTTCTCAATATGCATCACATCTAGATTATGACGAATCAAATTTATAGACCAATAAGGCAGTTCCCAAAAGATGCTTCTCCGAACCCAGTTATGAGATTCGCCAAACCCATTGATTATGTTTGTGGCATCAATCTTACCAAATGGGATAATCGGCAATCTCATCACACGATCTCGCATCTCCATTCTTGATAATCGCGGTGCAGGCATATCATTGTCTACTTTCCCTTTCCTGAAGTGTTCTCTATTTCTTCGAAACGGGTGATCTACCTGCAAGAACCGATGATGACAGTCAAACCAACAAGGCTTTCGACCTTTTGATAGATTAAACGACTTTGTATGCTCCATACAATACGGACAAGCCAACTTCCCATGTGTACTCCATCCAGCTAACATACCATAAGCTGGAAAGTCACTTATAGTCCACATAACCATTGCCCTAAGGTTGAAATTTGTTTTCGTTGCAACATCCCAAGTCTGTACTCCATCCTCCCACAATACCTTCAACTCGTCTATAAGAGGTCTCAAGTAAACATCTAAGTTCTTTCCAAGACTCTTAGGACCGGGAACCACGAGTGAAAGAAACAAGTATGGGTCAATTTTATACACATCCAAGGAGGCAAGTTATGCGGAGTAACAATCATAGGCCAATATGAGTACTAGAAATTTGAGTGGCCAAACGGATTGAAACCATCGGTGGACAATCCAAGCCTCACATTTCTAGGTTCCAATGCAAAACCCAGGATGTGCTAAGTTGAAATCTTTCCAAGCACCGCCCATCTCATGGATGATTTAGTTCTCCATCTTTAATTTGGAGATTTCAGATGCCAACTCATATGTTTCATTGTTCTTCAAGACATGTACAATATTTTTAGCCGATGTTTTATTGGAAAATACCTTAGAATCTTAAATGGTATACTTGATTTTTTTGTAGTCACACCCTCTTTATTAGGCCTAAACCGATCATGACTACAAAACGTGCACCTTGTCATCTGTTCATTTTCCTTATAAAACAACATGCAATCGTTTGGACATGCATCGATCTTTTGGTATCTAAGACCCAACTTCTTCACCATTTTCTTACAAAAGTAATAGTTACCAGGTAATTTCTCACCGTCAGGCAACATACTCTTAATGGCCTTCAAGAGCGACTCAAAACACTCATGGCTCATGTTGTGATTAGCCTTGATGTTAAGTAATGTTGCCACTGCAGACAATGTACTGTGTTTGGTGCATCCATGCCACAATGGCTCGCTACCCTCATCTAACAACTTAAAGAAGTTTTTGGCATCAGAATTCATAGGTTGCTCTCTGCCTTGTTCTCAATCAAAATCTGGCCCTGCAATATCATGAACCATTTCATTCATTCGATGAGTACTCTTGCTCAATTGTGTACTTCGTGATGCCACCATCTCTTCTTCGCCCATGTGCCCACCAAAGATTCTTCGTAATTTTCATGAACCCGTAAACAAGTAAATGATAGTTTACCACGTCTCTATCCATATAATTTACATTCCTACACTTCAAATATGGACATCGTATCTGCGACTTACCATTCATACATTCTGGGTGACTATACGCATACTCCAAAAACACTTGGCAACCAGCTCTAAATTCAACAGAAGATTTATCCGGGCACTTGACTTTCGTCGTGCCATCCAACTACGGTCTGAATAGAGGTCCATGATTCCATGGTACCTACTACAGACAACATTATAAATGTTAACATATGACTTGAGCATACTTGTAACCAATCTATATGAATGTTAATACTTGTAGCATACTTGAGCATACTACAGACAACATTATAAATGTTAATATTTGTACTAAATGACTAAGTTGCCCTTGATATCTCCTAGTAGGCTAAACCCATCAAATACTCCATTGATTGATTCTGCTACTAGTCAGAGATAAAACGTGGCAGGTTGGTTCATATATCGAGGCCCACCAGAAATAGAAAAACATTTATTTGCAAATGCGACGATGGGTAATGAAAATTAATTACGCTCCTCCTCCGGTCTAAAATATATACTATACACAATTTAATCTGTCACTGTATTTTAGAAACTTTTTTTATATAGAAATTATTGATAATACAATCCATCACTGTATTTTAGAAATTTTTTATTTATATAGAAATTATTGATAATATAAAATGTATAGTCGTATTATTAATTGTCTGATATATCAATCTTGCTGTCATACGTTGTTAAGATATGACAAATGAATTGTGGTGAGAAATAATAAAACTAATATACAATATTAATAGACTCAAGACTTCCTAATGACTTGAGCTTTTGATCGAGTGATGTTGGATTTCAAACATACATGCATGTGTCTTAATTAGTAGTACTTTGCGTACGTAATTCTCCTTCAATAACTTAACTGGGGTGTTCTCCAGACAAATAAGAATTTAGAGTAGAAATTTATATATCTATGTAGTGTACTAGTGTAGTTGATTTAATTTATATTAGTACTCCAAAGCAAGAGTACGTACGTGGTCCCTTTCCTTCTATGTGCACGCACGCACGCACATTTGTGTTCCCAAATCTCTCTTTGATATGGATGTTCACACACGCACATCACGCACATTCATGTTCCCAAAGCAAGAGTACGTACGTGGTCCCTTTCCTTCTATAGGGTTTCACACACATACACATTCATGTTCCCAAATCTCTCTTTGATATGGATTTTAGTGTCACAAACAAACACTAAAATCTAACAATATCAATCACAACCCGTGTCCCGTGTATGAGAGGAGACAGGCATGTCGGCTTGGCCCTCTTCTTAATACAAAACCCTAGATAGATAGATACTCCATATCCTTATATAATATTAATATTATTCCAGCCGCTTCTCAATGGAATTAACTAGTCAATTTGGAATTGGTGGCGTACCTTAATCCTCCTAAAACTTGTTTCAAACAAATGAATGCATAAATACAAGATATTATTAGCTAAACACTTCAGTTTGTTGAAGATCCAAATAGCAGCAATAATAATATATAATTTTTAATGAATTATTTCAATTTAGCAGCAATAATAAATTATATCTCAAATCGACTTTCAAACTTCAATAAAAGTTTTATAATTTAGAACGTAATGAGTAAAAGAAAGAAGCTGCAGTAGCAATGGCGGCATTTATACCACACAAAAACATTAGGATAATAACCACAATTTTTTTCTTTTTCTTGATTATTGTACATGCATTAAATCCAAATCCAAATATTCCAACCTTTTGGAACAAGTCTCTAATTAGAGACAAACAAGTGGAATTTCATATACACCACAATCTATATACACCCAATCTATATACATAGATAATATATACACCAAATCTATATACCACAATCTATATACACCCAATCTATATACATAGATAATATATACACCAAATCTATATCAAATTCAGAAATTAAAAAAAAAAAGAGAAGTTAGGGGGTTACCTGTGGCGGCGGAGATGGTAAAGTGGCGGTGGCGGACGGAGATGGCGATGGCCGGTGTGATGGCGGTGGCGGCGATGATGATGGGCAATGGCGCCAGGGATGGCAGTGAGCGAGCTCCTTCTTCCCTTCTTCTCTTCTCCCCCTTTCTCCCTCTTCTCTCTATTCTGAGCTCCCTCCTTTCTTTTCCTTCCGTGTGCTATGTCGAGTGAATACATGGTACTGATAAAATTAAGTTTTATCAGCGACCGCCATCTGCGACCGCATGCGGTCGCTAATGTTTAATGACATAGACTTATCAACGACCGCATGCGGTCGCTAAATTTAATTGGTCGCACAAAACCTTGGCGCCAACATTTCCTGCAAAATTTTGAGAGGCAAAATTATGATAGCGACCGAGCAGCGACCACCTGCGGTCGCTGATATCCAATAGCGACTGGATTAACTCACGGTCGCAGATATCAGTCGCTAATACTAATATAGCCGACCGCATATGCGGTCGATGATAGTATTGGTCGTTGTTAAGCCTTTTTCTTGTAATGTCCTATCTGGAATAACTTTTTGTCTGATTCTTTCGGATACTTAATTTCCAACTCCATCTTAGCCATTTCTGACACTAGCTTCTCCTAAGCAGTCAACATCATTAACTTATCCTTTCCTACTTAAGGCATCAACAACAACATTCGCCTTTCCGGGATGATAGAAAATCTAGTAGTCATAGTGTTTAATCAACTCCAACCATCTTCTTTGTCTCATATTCAAGTATTTTTATGTAAGGATATACTTCAGAATTTTATGGTCCGTATATATCTCACACCTCTCTAAATAAAGATAATGTCTCCAAATCTTCCGGGCAAATACCACCGCAACCAACTCTAAGTCATGAGTCAGATACCCTTTCTCATAATCTTTCAATTGACGTGATGCATACGCAATAACTCTGCCATTATGCATAAGCACACAGCCTAATCCTTTATGTGATGTGTCATTATACACCACAATGTTCCATGTATTATCAGGTAATGACAACACAGGTGCTGAACTCAACCTCTTCTTTAATTCTTGAAAACTTTCCTCACACTTCTCCTATAATAACTCAATATTTTCTATACAAATAAAGTAGAAATTTTGCGTATAAGTTTTTTTTTGTGTCAAACCCTAGTTTACTGTGGGAAACCCTAATCTGAAACTCAATGGTGAGTTCAAGTCTATTATATAACTGTGTTATATGACCTATGATTAACCCTAATTAACTTTTAGACTTATAAATTTCTTGAAACCCTAATTATTAAGTATAAACCCTAATTGTGATTTGGTAACCCTAATTATCAAAACTATAAACCCTAATTGCTAAATTAGCAAGGATAAGTATAATTATTATATTATAACCCTAATGTCCATGTATGATTAAAACCCTAATCAAATTAAAAAAAAACCCTAATTATAAATTTTGTACACTAATTATATTTATTTTAAACCCTACCTTCGGTAACATATATTAAAAAATTGTTGGGCTATGATTATTAAATGGCCCAAAACAATTATGGGAGAAGCCCAAAAAGAAATTAATTCAAGCCCAAGCTTAGTCCACATAGTTAAGGGTATTTTAGACCTTTAATTTATCTAATTTATGCATTAAAATAAAAACTAAATAAAGAATTAAAGTGTATAAGCATGGTTGGCCAGAAATTGCCTTTTAAGGCAATATATTAGTCTAATCAAGCTTCCTTAAATAGCTAATGACTTTACTTACTTTAATTTATTACACAAAGTACAATGTTATCAACACCTCATTGGTGGAAAATCTCTCTAAGCATGCTTAAGAGCAAGATAAGGAATTTTATCCAAGGGGCAACAAGAATATGGAGGATAATAGCTCAATCCCTCAAGTGCTAGACCTCTATAAATAGATTTAGGAGAGGAAAATGGTATATTTGCTAGCATTTTACCCAACCTTCATTATTAACTCTCTCAAGCTCTCACCTTCTAAATCTATAAGCATTTCAGTCCCTAATAATAGCTCCACAAAATCCACTAACAAATCAGAAGCCCAAATACAAGATAGATCAAAGAAAAGGTATAAAACTCTAGCTTGATTTCTGTCCATGATCCTATGCTTAATGTTGTGTTTAAATGTTAAAATGTGTTGGTTATAGTATATAATGATAATCTAGGTTGCTAGATGTTTGATCCATAACATCTAGAGGCTCAGATTTGATGTTCTTCATAATCTGGAAATTTTGTTAACTGTGGTCTGACAACAAATGTCAGTGGCCACAGATCGTTGGTCGTTTATGATTTTTGATGTTTATAAGTTTGTAGTTGTAGTATGATATGTGATCTCTAACCTGGAACAAGAATCAAGTTCATATCTTAAACAGGTTGCAAGGTATTTATGTCAAAAGCGTTGATCGCTTAAGATCGGGCGTTTCGGTAACCCGTAAGGCGCCCAGAATGTGCCCGACAACGCTTTTAAATCGGCTAGATCTTGCTTTTGTTTGTTTTATTGTTGTTGTTTGTTGTTTGTATATGGTATTCTAGTATGTGTACTGTAAGTCAAGGCCATTAGAACATTAAAATGATTAGTATATCTCATATGGTAGGCGGTCAAACCAAGCAAGATGATCACAGTTCTGTTTTCTGGGTAACCCAGAAAACAGTTGAAGGTGATCTCTGACATGGTTTGACCGACCCATATCATCTTGATCTGTTGTTATTATGATGAGTTTAAGTGATAGATCTATAGTCCTACATGTTGTCTACAACCTGGAAGTCTTAGAACACAAAAAAAATACACGATGAGCAGGTAGTGGAGGTCCAAAGTGAGCCCCACGATTTGTTCTTCATTTCTGGGCAACCCAGAAATGAAGAACATCCTCTGACAGCCACTTTGAGGGCTTAGATCTTTCATTTGATGCATGATATAAACATGTTTATTCTTGGATCTTGTAGTCTTGTATTTGTACTACACGATCTGGCCAAGAACAAGTCCAGAAACACAACACACACGATTTTAACCTTGGTCAAACATGGTCACTCGGTCACTGCACTTGAATGTCTGGGTTCATGAAGAACACCTATAGCGACGGTTTTGTCGCTATAGATGGTCTTTAGCGACAATTTCTATATAAAAATTATATTTTCATTAAATAATTATAGAAAATTAGTTTTTAATTATTAAAAATACAAAATAAATTATTAAAAATTATTTTAAAGTCTGAAAATTATATTTTAATTATTTTGGATATATTTCACAAATATTTGATATTTTTAGAATATTAAAGGTATTTAATTTATTTAATTATAATATTAAATAAATTATTTAAAAATGATTTTAATACATGAAAAATCATTTAAAATTATATTATGGAACAAGAAAATATTTTAAGTTATTTTTAATATTTTGTGATGAAATTTATTAATTAATAATATTAAAGTTATTTAATAATTATATTAAATAATTTAGTTTAAAATGATTTTAATAATATAAAAATCATTTAAAATGAAAATAAAGTGTTTAAAGATATTTTGAGTTATAAAATATAACTTTTAATATTTAAAGGATAATTTCATTAATAATTTAATATTAATGATATTAATTTGTTATTAATGATATTAAATTTATTTAATAAATAAATAGTTTAAAAATGATTTTCTTGATTTAAAATCATTTAAAAGGTTATAAATAAATTAAAATATTTTAAGTCATAATTAATGACTTTTAATATTTGGATAAATAATACACTATTAATGGTAATTATTTAAAATAATTTTAAATATTTTAAAAATCATTTAAGGTAATATTAATACTTTTAAAAATATTTTGAGTTATTATAAATAACTTTGATATTTTGGTAATGGATTCATTAATAGCTTAATATTAATTAAATATTAATGATAATAGAATTGTTTGATGTTTAAGTCATTTGATAATGTTTCTGGTGTTTGAAAATTCATGATAAATTATAATAAATGTTTAAAAATTTATTATTAAGTCATATGACGGATATTTACAGATATTGAATAATAGAATAGAGTCTTAGACTTGTTAATTACCCGATAGAGCTATCGGTACACCGACATAGTTCAGAAATTTTTCTAGACTTAGATATTTTGACTGCGTCAATGTTTGTTTGTGATGCAATGACTGCTGAATATGTGTGACAACGTGATGAGGTTATATGCTGACTGCAAAATGATGTACTATGTGTTATAGTATATTGTTCTAATCGAACGAATGACCTGATTAATGATAGGTTATTACATAAAAGATAAAACTAAGTTGCGTATTGTAAGCAGCGCATCAGGCAAGTATCCTACCTTTGCATTTCCTTTATGCAATGGACATGAGTAAGAATGTTTCAGAATTATATTATTACTATACAGATTATTAACCCTATATTATATACGTCCATTGATTATCAACATATTAGTATATGGTAATTCAGATATATATAATATTCGTTAATTTCTATAAATGGTTAGACAAGTTTCCCCACTTGGATAATCATTGCATTTAAACACATGTTGATACACCTTTGATATATATATATATATATATATGTTGGATTATAGATTATTGTTGAATAAGATAAAACCTTTGGTTGGAACACCGACGGATATGAACCTCCCATTCGTGGGAAACTTTTTATGCGCCCAAGGCGGACAGATTGAATGATAACATCGTTCTTGTTATGTAGTATTGATCAATACAGGGCCCATGGGATGTACACCCTCGTGCCCATAAGTTATGACGGTTTGCAGATGAAGTTATGTTAAACCTATTCGAAAATTTAAAATAATGTTAATAGTATGTCCCCTTAAACCTATTTATAGTCGGTACGTAGTTTCAAAGTTTTGAAAGAGAGTTGTTATGTTATTATTACTGGTTCAGAATTACTTCACAGCTATTGATCTGTTGTAGAAGGGTAGTAGAAAGAAAATATTTAAAGTCTTTCAGCTTATATATATATAATTGCTATTACTTGCTGGGCACTCAAATGCTCATCCTTGCTTAATTTAATGTTTTCAGCTAAGTGTGAACACTCTGAAGGCTCTGCTAGGAACGAGGGAAAAGGAAAGGTTACTGAATGATGTCAATGTTATCTGTGTGATAGCTTAATAAGATAATGTTATATATTTATGATCATGTGTTGTAAGGAATGATTAAAGGTTACGTACTTGGGAGTTAAACTTTGATAATTATGTATGTTAAGTTTAATATTTATATTATTGGCATTATTATTAGTATTATTCCGGTTATAGAGATGGTATCGTGAAGCACTGAATTCGGGTTTCAAGTACCTGAATTTGGGGGCGTCACATCTCCGTCCAAACAAACTTAACCGCCTTCCTAGTTAAATTCGTCAACGGAGTTGCAATTTTGGAAAAATCTTGTATAAAACGCCTATAATAACTTGCCAATCCTAAGAAAATCCTTACCTCTGACAGTGTCTTCGGCTAATCCTAGTTTATTACAGCTTCAACCTTTGGTGGATCTACCAAAATTCCGTCCTTATCAATAACGTGCCCTCGAGAAACTGTACACATTCCAACCAAAACTCACGTTTTGAGAACTTAGCGTACAACTTCTCTTTTCTCAGTGTCTCCAAAGTCACCCTTAAGTGTTCAATACAACATGTTTTTGCACACATGTTACTAACATTGTAGGAGGGCATATTCATCTTTCGGAGATAACCCTGGAAGATAGCTCACATCCATTTCGGATACTACCGGAAGTTCAGTCTCAACCCCGGAACACACACCAGAAGTATCATTTCCAACCTTAGGGATAATCCCGAGTTTTGTCCTTGGAGATAACCCCAAAGAATGTTGTTGCAGTTCCGGCGATAACTCCGGAAATGCTTGTTTCAAATGCATGCGATCAGCTTCAATCTCAGACCTCCTACCGAGGCACTCATTCCTCAGACCCGAAGCTAACACCGGGAAGACAGGCACACTTACAGATGACCATGAGGAATTCAAACACTTGCAGCAGTCCAATCTCAGATGTAACCCTGAGCAACGTCTGCTATCAGCCACAACCGGTGATAACCCCGGTGACGAGAAAAACCTTCATCTTGCCATCTCAACACCTGCGCACCATCTCAACACTTCATATATACATTTCTACATGGCAATGTCCCACAAGAACAAAGGAGTTCCAATCCCGAGTGACTATTACGCGTGGCAGCACACCGGATAGAATTTGAAGCCTGAAGACCATGGGCATGGTCCCCTCTTCCTGACTTCGTACAACCTCTAATCCCATGTCATTGCATTAACTCTTGACAAAAACGGTCTGAAGAAGGTCTTATACACCTCGTTCGGATGCTCGGATTAAAGTTCTACAAGTTCGAGTGGACATCACAATGCATGAGTGCACATACTTCGAGACGACGCGGGACGCAAACCAGGGAGACGGCAGCTCGGCAAGTACATCTTCATGGTACGCCAGTAGTGCACTACTGGCCATCGCCTCTATAAATATAGAGCTTGGGTTTGCCATTTTAAAAAATAAAAGGGGAGGAAGCCCTGTCTAATTTGCTCTGTACACACCCCATATTGAGTGTTTTCTCATTTCAAACACTGTTAGCTCACATATAGCTATATTTTTACTACCATGAGTCGAGTGTTTATCCATCTAGAGTCATGAAGCCCTGCATCATGCCCCCAACGTAAGCCTTCTCACACTCTCTATAAAGCCTTTCTCTTCATCTTTACACACTATTCTTCACATTGAGAGTCGTGTTGTGTGTGTATGCGTAACTTCTATCAAGTGGTTTTCATTTCATTTATATATATATATATATATATATATATATATATATATATATATACTTATATATGTATGTATTTATATATGGACTAACATTATCGAAGTTATGCCTCGATCGAGCCTGCACTTATGTCTCGAGCGTTTATTTGCTTTTTATATATATATATACTTATATATATAAATGCTGTCGTAGACGACTGCCTCGATGAGCCCGGATTTTACATCCTGAGCGTTTTACTCGCTTTATATATATATATATATATATATATATATATATATATATATATATATATATATATAAATTGTTGTCTAACTCATTCGATTAGCCTAGATTTTATATCCTGAGCGCTTATTGCTTTTATATATATATATTTATACTTATATATATAAGTCGTGTTGTCGAACTCTGTCATGATGAGTTCTAATTTTACATCCAGAGCATTCACTTATATATATATATATATATATATATATATATATATATATATATATATATATATATATATATAAACTATTGTCGCATACTTTATTCGATGAGCCCGGATTTTATATCCGAGTGTTTATTAGTTTTACATATATATATATATATATATATATATATCATTCGGACATATCCGATGAGCACCGGTTTTATATCCCAGTGCGTTTTACATTTTATATATATATATATATATATATATATATATATATATTTCGTCAGTTTGGAGTTTACTTGAGGCCTTTTTATCGCTTTATTTACATTTAGTCCCTACCGAGTTTACTTGTGGCGATTGATCAATCTTTACTACTTTTATTTACATTTAGTCTCATTCGAGTTTACTTTGTGGAGGTTGATCATATTTACTGCTTTATTTACATTTTTGATCCCCGATGGAGTTGCTTCGTGGTGGTTGATCATGTCCATATATATATTTACCGCTTTTATATATTTACTTTTTCGATCCCCATGGAGGTGCTTCATGGTGGTCGATCATGATGTGTCAGATATATATATATATTTATGCTTTTATATATAACTACTTATCGCTTTTCATATAAATTGCATGTATCATGTGAGCCTAGGAATCATGTGATCACAGATTCAGTCTACTGAATCTAGATTCGGTTCCCGTGATGGACATTTTTAGCTGTAAGCAGCTTGTACATTATTTATGGTGTCCGAATTTCCTTAGATGGTTGTCATGACCATGAGGAGTTCGAATCGTCATATATATATTATTTTTTCAAGATGCTTCAGATCTCGAAAAAATAAAAGCAAAAAACAAGTAACATTTACTAATAAAATGGAAGTATGAAAATGTCTCAATTCCTATTGAGCACAGGGTTTGAAAAACCTCTTTTACAAAACTTTATTGCTATATTCTATATAAAACTGATTTTTTCTATAAATTCAAACCCTTTGTATATAGGTACGAACGAGGCCTCGCACTACTTTCAAGTAATTGCACATTGATCCACACACACACACATTCATATAACAGTTTCTTGAAAAGTGGCGGTCACCGTGGTAACACGAATTTCAGGGGGTGCCTAACACCTTCCCTCCGCATAATCAAGCCCCCGAACCTAAATGAATCTCGATTTCTGGCTAGTAGCGTCACATCATCTAGGTCAATGTTAAAACCTTTTCTCTATCACTGGTGCAACCAGTAAAAAATCGTGCGACATAAAGTCAAATCGTCGACATTATACATGTCGGACCTTTTTCACTTGTTTTTTCAAACAAATCTCACATAACATGAGAACACCAAAGAACAAGTAACGAAAAGGGACAAATAAAAATCCCGACGTCGACAGGTGGCGACTCTGTTGGGGACTCTAGTAAGAGGGCTTAAGCCGCTACTACAAGCTTTTCAAAACTATTATATGCTTGTGTGTGAATGTTGCATTTACATTTATGATGAATGTGTACGAATGCATTTTACTTACTGCACTGTAAAATATCTATCTATGATATTAGTGCTTCGCAATGTCATCATTTTCATAAATGGTGAGACGTTATATGTGAATGTATGTTGTGTGGTTCCTCCACTAGGAGGCTATCCTGTCGGTGTTTGATTACTGGACTCGTAGGGAGACTAATTCCAACGAGACTCAGGAAAGGCACCACCCAAATTCGCTCCAGTTGAAAGACCGGATTAACTTCCCGTCAAGTAGATTGTGATGATCTGGGGACCTTCATGCCAAAAATCCGCGAGAGTAACCCTAAGATAGGTCAACCTCTGATAAACCAAACGCGGAGGAAAGTCTCTTCATGCTTTCCATTTTCAATTACTTGTAAAAGCATTTACTTGTAATTTTATTCCATGTTCATCTTTATGTAATGGAAAATATGAAGATTATTTATGCATACATGACATGTTATCAATTAACATCCATTTTTGCAGGATGATATTCCTCAAATGGACACATTATGATAGCATTTACATTATCCCTAAGACTAAACTACATAAGTCTTTTGTAGGGAAATCATTGGGCCTGTTACCTGCTCAAAATCCAAAAAGGCCTTGAGCCTACAGCCAATCATGTCTTCTTCTGACCAGTCTAGTGCCATTTCTCGAGAAGAATTTGATAGAACAAGTAAACAAATTACAGATTTGGCTGTTCTGCTGAAAGAATTGCATCAGTCTACTCAGAGCTCAAAGATGCCTACACATACAGAATCCTCTGCACAAGGAGGAGCTCAAGGTTTTGAAAAAACAATTCCAGAACCTCAGTTGGATACGACCAATAAAGACCCTAAAAACACCCATCTCAAAGGAGATCCAGACACCGGTGATATCAAGAAGAAGGTCTTCTAAATGGAGGAAACTATTTGTGCTCTCAAAGGGATTGGAACACATGGAAGTGTTTCATATGCTGACCTTTGCATATTCCCTGGTGTTCATTATCCAGAGAAATTTAAAATCCCTGACTTTGAAAAGTATGACGAATTAGGGGATCCTTATACACATTTGAAGGTGTTCATTGGAGAACTTGGATCTTATGTGGAAAATGAGAAGCTCAAAATGCAACTGTTCCAGAAGAGTCTGACTGGAGAAGCCCATTCATGGTATACCAGATTAGACAACTCAAAGATCCATAGCTGGGAAGAGCTAGCTCACGCCTTCCTCACTCAATATATTTTTCAATCTCGGATGGCTCTGACCCAGCATCAGATTACCAAGGTCAAGAAACAGCCTAACGAGTCTTTCAGATAGTATGCTCAAAGGTGGAGGCGCCTGTCGCTTCAAGTTATTCCTTCCATGACAGAGTCGAGAAAGACACTTTCATAGATATACAAGAAGCTCCTTTCTATGAAAGAGTCTTAGCTCGGTATTGGCAAACCATTCTACGAAATGATCAAGCACCGAGAGATGGCCGAGATGGGATTGAAGTCGTAAGATTCAAGACCTAGCCGCTTTTAAAAAGTTGTTGAACACATCCAATTTGGATCTTATGGAAACAACCCCTGAGGGTCCATAAAAAGAAAGAGGAGGATGTTTCCTCGATACTACAAGGTCAAAAGGCAATCGTAACATGCCTATACAGAGGAGAAACTACTCCCCTTTCCAAGCACAGTCTTCAAACCCTCTATTACCTAAAAGTAGAGAAGCAAAGTGCCCTCAATTGTTCACACCCTTAAGGGACTCGATCGAGAATATTCTTGCTCTTCTGACTACTCAGAAGAAAATCACACGTTTTCTTCAACCAGCCAACCCTAATGGGAAGGGTTTTAATGCTACTCGGAAGTGTGCTTATCATGCCGGAGCACCTGGACATGATACTCAAGATTGTTGGGCCTTAAAACACAAGATCCAAGATTTAATAGACAATGGTGAGATCGTGGTCACCAAACGAGATCAACCTCATGTGCAAGACAACCCTCTTCCTTAACACAAAGAAGAAGAGGTCAACATGATTAGTTGGAGCACTGGACAAAGTTCTAGTTTTAATGGTGAATCATCCCAGACCATCAAAGACGGTATTGATAGATGGGATTATGCAAAGTTCCAATTTGCTATAGAACGAAAGGTGAAAGCTCTTTGCAAGCAAATTGAGCAATTGGCAGAACTGCTGACCCATCAGCATCAAGTCACACGCCAATTAGTCAGCCAGGAGCATGCCTATCTCCTTCCTTTTGTTATGAATGCTCCACCATCACCTTCATAAAGCGACGCTATGGAAGATAAGGTTGCAAAGAGAGCAAATGCTAAAGCCCGTCGGGATTTTGCCAATGAAAGGGAATTCACATACCTGGGCCAACCTATGGAGGAGATATTTCAAATGTTAATCAATGAAGGAAGAATTACCTCCCTTCTACTTCAAATTAAACCATGTTCAAGATGGTTCAACTCTGATGGAGTATGTCAATATCATTCACATTCTTGCGGTCACAGCACAGAAGAATGTTGGGCACTCCGCCATCTCATTCAGAATCTCATTGATAGCGGTGTCCTGCAGCTGACAGACGATGACACTATTAAACTCGAGAGTGGGAATACATGTCCTACCAAATGGAAGGGATCAGTAGCAGTTATATCCGCTGAGGATGATGAGACTGTCAAATCATTTCCCATACAAGCAATTCAACTCAAAGGAGCTGACAATCCTTTGAAAGTGCCCACACCAAAGCCAATTTCTTTACCCTTCAGACCACAATATCCTGTTGTCAGCTTATAGAAAGTTCCATGGAATTATGGAGAAGCTGAAGGATCCACGTCTCATACTACTGCTACAGTGTTGAAGGAAAATCCATTGTATCTTCCTCAGAGGGTGATAAAGCCCGCCATCAAAGCAAAGGGGAAGATTCCCATGGAGAAGATTGAAAAATTCCTCCGCACTATGGACCATAATGAAGCCAAGGTGGTTTTAAGCTTAAGAGAAGCTCCACATCAGATATTAATACTGGACTTGGTTTTCTCTTCCGAAGATCACAAGAAGATCTTATTAAAGGTTTTGGAAGAAGCCTACTTACCAAAATCAATGGATGTGGAAAACTTTCAACATATGGTTGATCACATTTTCAACAACAATGTAATATCCTTCACTGATGATGACATACCGCCTGAAGGGACCGGTCATTGCAAACCATTACACATCGCAGTTTTGTCCTCCGGGTATATGTTAGCTGGAGTTTTGATAGATGGAGGTTCGTCTCTAAATATATATCCATATGCTACCTTGGTAAAGATGAACGTCAATCTCAAATGGATCCGATCCATACCATACTTATATCAAAGCTTTTGATGGATCCCGACGAAATTCGGAGATTTGGATCCATGAGATCGAGTCATTCTTCTACACTGACATTGGTCTCAAATACATTCAATAGATCATTCCATCGCTCAAGATAGAGATTCATGTACAACCGCTTTGTCCTCCGGGTATATAGATCTAGATGGACCATGGACGGATCCATGGTTATCAAAGCTTTGATGGATCCCATGATTCGAGGAGACCAATGGATCATACATCCGAGTATCTTTCCTTCTACACTACATCAACAACTCAAATACATTGATCAATAATACATTTCAAGTAATTCGTTAATGCCAAGTCACCATCAACGTCGAGTCGAATGTCCGAACAAGGAGATCTACCAATCATCGCCTTCAATTTAGAAGTTGAGCTGGCCAGTTTTCATACTTTGGAAGTGAGTAACACGCAATACCATCCTATTGGAGCACCACTTCCCATACCCAAGATTTCTGTCAAGGTTATGTTGGCCACTCAAGAAATGATATCATTGGGTCATCATCCTGGACAAGGGCTTGGTAAAAATCAGTAGGGTATTAAGCACCCTATTCAACTGTCCAACCAAATGGGATGACTAGACTAGGCTATTCTCGCCAGCCCAAATCATAGGAATCCTCATAAGCACAAGCAGTTCCTCAAGCTTCCGCCACATATACGATGATTTTTCCATCCGCACTGCATTTGAGCTACATAGCTCCAGTAAAGGTGCTAGCCCATGTTATGGCTATGTTGTTTCCCAAACCAGTACCATTCAAAGTAAAAGAGGTGTTGATTCCTAATCCTGAAGTAGAAGAAAGGGAACGGAAACGTAAACACGACATCGCCTTGATGATGTCAGGCATACGCATCATTGTCCATGATGAACATACAAACAAATATACCCCAGACGATGATTACCCAGATGTCATGGTTATCATTCGGGAGAAGGAGGACAATGGCAATCCCTCCATCACTGCAGTCCATCAGGACTTTGCCCTCGACAATTAGAGTAGCACTCCATGAATTGGTCGACGAGGGTAAAATGGGCAGAAAATCCCTCTGCCCTGTAGATAACTTTAATTGCTTACTTTTTTATACAGTATTAGCAGTTATTTTATCAATACATGCTAACACTTGTGTATGATTAAATAGTTTCATATATTAAGCGAAAGCATATTTTGTTTCAGGACTCTGAATTTAGATATGTTTGTACTTGTTGATGAGGTGCCTTTTCTCCACAAGGACTATAACTTTGATGCAAAGTTGGACTCAGACTTGATGGAAATACAAGAGGACATTGAGAAACCTCAGGAGATTAAGGAATGGGTCGCAGATAAACCTCAACCCAACCTTGATCAAACCACTTCTTTTAATCTCGAAACCTTAGAAAACCCTAAGTTAATCCAGATTGGTTCAGACCTCACCCCAAACCAACGGAATGATATGGTTGCGCTATTAACCCAATTCTAGGATGTGTTTGCATGGTCTCATGAAGACATGGTGGGTTTGTCCACTGACATTGTCCTTCATGCCTTCCCATTAAGGAGGGATTTAAGCGGTCAAAAGTAAAGTCAAAGCGATTGAAACCCGAGTGGAGTTTAAAAGTAAAAGAAGAAATTGTGAAACAATTTCAAGTCGGCATTATCATGGTGTCTACATATCCGGAGTGGATATCCAACATTGTTTCTCGTGCCTAAACCAGAGTGAGAGGAAAGGTGCGAAGTTTTATGGATTACCGGATTTGAACAAAGCTTGCCTTAAAGATAGCTTTCCGTGCATTCTTTATCCACATTCTCATTGACAATACCGCTTCAATACGGCATATACTCCTTTCATGGATTGCTTCATGGGTACCCATCGATTATGGTCACGAGGAAGACCAAGAGAAAACCGCTTTCATCACGCCTTGGGGAACCTTTTTTTACATGATAATTTTCATTCGCCTCATCAATGCCGGGCAACCTATCAAATGAGCTATGATGGCTCTTTTTCCACGATTTAATGCATAAAGAGATAAAGATCTATATGGATGACATCATTGTCAAATCCCGAAGGAGGAAGACCACTTAGACCATCTCAAAAGCTTTTTAACAAAGTCATGTAAGTACAACTTGAAGTTGAATCCATCCAAGTGCACCTTTGGTGTTAAATCGTGCAAGTTGCTAGTTTTCTAGTCACCACAAAGGGATTGAGTGGATCCCACCAAAATCCAGCCATCAATGAAATGCCCATTCCACGTGACAGAGAAGGAAATACGGGATTTTTGGGAAGAATCAACTTCATTAGAGAGTTTATCTCTCAACTCACAAAGAACTCGTGAGCCCATCTTCAAATTGTTATAGGAAGAACTCCTCCATGAAATGGAACGATGAGTGTCGAAAGCCTTCCTTACCATTAAAGAGCAAAATTGGTTAACGCCCTATTTTGGTACCTCCTGTGGATGATGTTCCCTATTCATGTACCGTCCATTAATGACAATGCTATGGGTCGTATCTTTGTCAAAAAAAAAGACGATAGAGGCCAAGAACGAGCTATCTATTACCTCAACAAAAGATTCAAAGAAGAAGAAGTGAACACAAGTACACTCTAATTGAGAAGACTTGTTGTGCTTTTTTAGCATGGGCTTCCATGAGGTTACAACATTACCTCCATGGTCACACAACCCATCTCATATCCCGCGTGGATCCTCTCAAAGTATGTGTTCAAGAAGCCCATATCGAATTATCGATCGTCCAGATGGCAATTGATCCTACAAAATTTGACATCGCTTCACGGACGCAAAAGTCTATCAAAGGTCAAGGAATTACGTGATCAACCGGGCCGCAGACCTGCAGGGATTATAAACCCTTGAAATATATTTCCCCGATGAAGGGGTAATGGCAATTTAGCAATACCATCAAGACGATGCATGCCACACATGGAAAATGTATTTTGATGGAGTCATAATAGGAATGCTCGATCGGAGCAGGGCTAAAGATCTAGACGGGGGGAGCAGATCCCGTCGGGGCCAAATTCAAAGCATTATAATGTCGTCAACACCAACAAACAATACCGAAGGCTATAAGGTCAGATCACGGGCTAAAACTTGCCCATTCAATGGGCATCAAAGTGTTAATCGTCTTTGGGGATTCCGAATTGGTAATCAAACAATCCATGTGAATCTATCAAACCAAAGAATTACATTTGTCGCCTTTACCATCAACAAGTTTTACAGATGGCTTTGGAGTTCAAGAAATCTCCTTTCTACACATTCTCTCATAATAGGAATGATTTTGCGGATGCACTAGCAACGTTGGCCTCCTTGATTCACATACCTGATAAGGAAAACATGCCAAGCATCACATTTGCCCTGCAAAAGTCCCCAGCTTATGGGAATTATGTTGGAGAAGTATCGGATGAGTTACCTCACATCCACCACCCTTGGTATCAGCATATCAAGGAGTATTTACGAGATTGATCTACACCCGTTGAGGCAAGCCTGACTGAAAAGAGGCAGATCCATCGACTTGCTATGAAATTCTACCTGAGCAGAGATGCACTCTACAAGAAAGATGCAGGATTAGGTCTCCTTAGATGTTTGGACAAAGACCAAGCTCAGAGGCTCATGGATGAGATCCATGGTGGAGTATGTGGCCCATACATGAGCGGACCCCTACTTGTCAAGAAGATCCTTAGAATAGGGCATTATTGGCTTACGCTCAAAGCTGACTGTGATGATCATGTCAAGAGGTGCTATCAATGCCAAATTCAGGGGAATGTTATCCACGCCCCTCCAAGGGAACTCCATAATATGAGTTCGCCATGGCCCTTCTTAATGTGGGGAATGGACGTGATCGGGCCCATCGAGCCCAAAGCCAGTAATGGACATCGATTCATATTCACTATGATCGACTACTTCACCAAATGGGTAGAAGAAGCCTCCTTCCCCAGGGTTACCAAAGAAGTCATCATTGCTTTCATCAGAAACAATATCGTCTGTCGATATGGACAACCAGAGGTCATTGTGTCAGACAATGCTAAGAACCTCAACAACAAAATGATGGAGGAGTTATGCAGTAAATTCCACATCAAACACCTTAACTCCATCATCTACCGCCAAAGATGAATGGTGATGTTGAAGCGGCTAATAAAAATATCAAGAAGATCATGCAGAAAATGTCCTCCAATCACAAAGGATGGCCTGACCTCTTGCCTCTAACTTTATTAGCCTACAAGAACTTCCATGCGTACTTCCACTAGGGCAACCCTCTACTCATTAGCCTATGGGATGGAAGCAGTGCTCCCCATAGAAGTGGAAATGGAATCCCTCAGAGTGTTGATGGATGCTCAGTTGGATGAAGACCAATGGGTACAAGACAGGTATCATCAATTGTCTATAATAGACAAAAGGCGAACCGCGGCTATCATCCATGGTCAGCTATATCAGCAAAGGATCGCAAGATCCTACAACAGGAAAGTCCGGCTACGGCAGTTTAAACAACATGACTTGGTTTTGAAGAAGATCATTGGCAACCAAGATCAATCTAAGCGAAAATTCGATCCTGACTGGGAAGGCCCGTTTGTTGTCAAGGAAGTATTGACATGAGGCGCTCTCAGACTACAGGAATTGGATGGCAATGAATTTCCATAGCTTATCAACTCGGACACCGTGAAACGGTACTATGTCTAAGGTTTCCATCAAGCAAGCATCCTGGTTTGGATCATCAAATCACCACTCATTCCAATTTTGTAACCCTCTTTTTATAAACTCTTCTACCCCTCAAGGAAACATACACTTCAAACCAGCAGCCTGATTTCACCTCATTTTAAAATTTTCACACAATTTTGGTTATCCTGAAGATGGGATTGAACCTTTCACACCTGCAGTTTATTCTGAAGACGGATTAAACTTTTCTACGCTTGCAGTTTATCCTGAAGACGGAATCAAACTTTTTTCACACCTGCAATTTGTCCAAATCATGGGATCAAACTTTCTTCTCCCCACAATATAGCCTGCACATGGGATTCATACTTCTCTTTGGCTGCAATTCGTCCTGAGGGGAAAACTACGTCGACCTGATCTCCCCGATACCCGAGAGTACGTAGGCAACCATATTCTATATGGCCCGATCGCAATAAACAAAAAACAAAAAAAAAACATTTCTGCCCCTTTCTCTACAAAAAAAAATAAAAACCACAAAATACTTCTACACCTTTCTTCATCAATAAAGCTTCTACACCCATCTGTCTTTCACATTCAGCATTGAACCTCTTACATCAGGTTCTAACTACGCAGACTTGATCTCCTCTTCAATAAGAGTACGTAAAGTACCATTTATGGTTCAATCTAACCCCTACCGTAACAAAAATACTTGTCACACTAAGATCGGGATCAAACTTCAATCCACCACATTTCATCCTTCGCACCAAAGGATGGAATTACCCAACCTCTCCTCACCAATAGAGATTCGGTGACCATCTAAGTCGTGGTTGTGCCTCAAAGAGCAACACCAATCCATAAGAGATGGAATTAACTAGCTTCTCACAAATATAGAGTATCGCGAACCATCTGTGGTGGTGAGGTCAGTCTCAAAGAGGAAAAGCCACACTCCTCTCCACATTTCCATATGGAAATCAGTCCTAAGACACCAAAGATGGTAGGGATATACACAGATCAATGATCAATTCTGAAAGATCCTATGACGTTTCAATGTCCATACATCAAGGATGAATTCAGAATGCATTAAAATCACAATCCCTGAAGAAACAGGCAAATATCAAGCAAGTATCAAGGCATAACTGAAAGGGAAGTAAATCAAAATATATTTTCTCATATATATATAATATCGCTTGATATATATACATATGTGTTGTACATGACAAAATGGCTGTTTAGTCTGCAGGCAGGAAAATACAAGTCTATCTACGGATCGTATATGTATGCTGACTATCGATCTAACATAGCATCCTCTCTCAAGAAGGAGGTAAAGCTGCAAGCTCCTGCCCAATGGTATCTACACGAGCTAGCAGATCAGAGGCTAACTGCATGGTCGCATGGTGCTCATCGATGTATGAACTCATATCGACAAGGATGCCAGTCGTATGGGATCTCATTGAAGTACTATCTGTGATGGCCACATCCCGGGCAGATAGGGCAGCATCCCACTCTATAATCATTGCATCTCTGGCTGATCTCGCCTCATCTCTCTCTAATAGAGCTGCGTCTCTCTCATCAAGAGCTGTCAACATCAAGGTCCTAGCCTGATCTCTCTCAAAGGTCATCAGATGTAGACTCTGCTCCAAATATTGTGTTGAATGCTAAATGACAGTAGCACTCATAGTGGGAGAACCCATCACAAATGTTGGCAAACCAGCAGTCAAGTCCTCCTCGATGGGAATATTAGTCTCCTCCATAGGCTCCTCATCGTCGAAAATCAGTCTCCTGCACAGTGGATACCACCATAGTCGATGCAGTCTCTGTCTCCATCCATGCGGAATACTCTGTAGAACGACCTGGATGACTGACAGAAAACTAAGCTAACTCTCGCTGATCCCAACATGCATACAACCTGGATCTATCCCCCACTGATAAATGGCATGAAGCTAAGTGCTGACTCAATGCCCCCTCAAAAGGATGAAAATCCTGAAACTGGTCAAACTGACACATCACGGCCAGTGGGTGGTAAGTAATCATGCCTCTCAAACAAGCCAGAGGAAGATCATCCATGCCCGGAGCATGAGTAATGAAGTTGTAGGGTGAACTAAGCCCTGTACATGGAAATATAGCGAATGGATCTCCAATCCTCGCCAGAAAGTCGACTCAAGATGCAAAGATCTCAGACACTCCAGAAAGTCGAAGGAGTACGATATGGATACATCATGGATGAAACAATACTCATGCCGTCTAAAAGTGCCAATCGGTCTCAAGTGTGACATAAACCACACATACAGCATGACTGAGCTGCCTATAAACACTCATGTTAGATAAGTGCAGCAATATGTGGCCGACCTTAGAGTCTCTGCCATAATCATCTGTATAATGGTGTGACCCTCCCTGAGAGCTCTCACTGCCATAATGACGCCAATGTCCAACTCATCCATGTACCGTGGCATGTAGACATACGATAAAGACGATAACAAAGAAGACATCCACTCGTCGAACGCCAATGATCCTCCGGTGTGGTAAAATCCCCGGAGTGCCATGCATAACTATCCTCAGAGCCAAATGTATCAAACAAAAACGCTGGGATATAACGTGGCCAGATGTGATCTCATCCTGTACCACCCTACGCCTCAATCCGGTGACGGTCATGAACTGCCTACTCATGTCTCCGATCGCCATGTGCACGCAAGGTCTGTCCAACGGCAGCATCGTCAACCGTTCATACTCTTCTAGAGTAGGAGTCAACTCTTGGGTCTCGAATCAGAAAACCTGCCTCTCTAATACCCAATGCTCTAGCATACCCTCTAAGAATCCTATAGGAACCTGAAACATCAACCGTGCATACTCCTCCAGAGTAGGAGTCAACTCTTGGGTCATGAATCAGAAAACCTGCCTCTCCGATACCCAATGCTCTTGCATACCCTCTATGAATCATGTACGAACCTGAAACATTAATAGGGTCATAGTATGCTACAACAAACCATCTATAGCCACCCTGTCTGATGGTGACATGCTATCATACCACGATCGCATACGCGATGCCACCAAAAATGGTGGGGTATGATCAATACGGCTAACTGTCAAAGAAGACATCTGTACGGGCCGTGTCATAAGACCATCCAGGGGTCAATGCTGAATATCTCTGGACATACATATACATAACATAATAACATTAATGATACAATAGATGGTAATATGATATAGGGAATGGAAAATTGTACATACATTCCTAAGTATATCATCATCTAATACATCTCTATACAGCTAAAATACAGGGAAATGGAGCGAAGCTACCCAACATCTAACAGAGGCCTATCAAAAGATATAGCAAGAATGGGGCAAAGCTACCCAGCATCTAACAGAGGCCTATCAAAAGAGATAACGAGAAATATACATCAGAAGAAGTCAATGGTATCGATGTCTACATCGTTAATCCTGTCCACCTGATGTAACTCCTCCTGAGTCTCTGGATCTCTATTTACAAGGATGTCAGGCCTATACAAGGGAGGATCTACACCGAAAAAGCCATATGGGTCACCTGAGGGGCCGCATGAAGCTGGAAGGATCAAAAGTATTCGCTCTCAAGGATCTCTACCCAAGTGCCGGATAAAGAAATGTGCCCTATCCAACCGCCGAAGTCAAATCATCAATCAGGTCACATGAGTCGGATCTCACACACAAAGCTAGCTAAATCATCATCATCACGGATCCTAGAACCATATCCCCCATAAACTGAATGGCGCGGGTCTGGGCTCCAATGGTATGAGGGAACCACCAATGCTGGAACATCTCCTGAGTGCAGGGACCCTTTGATAGTGTAAAACCGTCAACACCCAACAATGGGATATCAATGATGGATGACTACGAAACAGGCCAATAACGCCTGGCAGGAGGCAAGATCAGCATGCGAATCTCTCCTGTAGTGCTCCTAATAGCACGGTCTCCAAAATAGAGCTCCCATCCTCCATCTATAAAGAGAGGAATCCTACGGGTGGAAATCACGTGCTCGACCCCAGTCGGGTATCCATCCTCAAATCCAACACTCAAGTGCTCCCCAGAATAGGGAACCCATGTGATGACATCCGCTGTCAACAACTTCAGCTTTAGGCGGAAATGAGTGAAACCCTCAGCAATAGGGACCTCCACCAGTATGTAATGATGCCATCTCCGTCCTCATGGATAGGTGTCTAAACCTAGCACGCTCACAGGACGCAAATATGGAAGCCTCTCATAGGCCCAAAACTGCCAACACAAAGGCAACATCTGCTCTCAGTCAACAATCTTAACCTGTATAAGGGGAAAGATAAGAGAAATACTCAATAGCTAAAACGGGTAGAATCCTAACCAAGCCTCGGTTAAACCCTGCGATCGCATGCGCATTCCCCTGAGGAAGTAGGCGAAGGTGTAGGAACCCCAATCATAATCTCCTATACGGTCCACGTGTCGAGTAGCGCTAATCAAAGCGAAGGACACCGTAGAAGAGTTATCGCCATATGGCAAAATTTCTAATGATCATCAGGAACAATCGCCGAAGAATGCGATCCGTGACCCTCACGTCATCGGGTATGGGCTCACTCAACATCTCGCTCATAGCATCTATGCTCAGAAGGACTCAGAGACGATAGCCCTACCTCGAAAGTGCTCCGTCGGAACTCCTAACAAGGATTTGATGGCAGTAGGGGGTGATATCTGCCATACAAGGCACTAGATCCCCTCCAAACTCCATACATGTGATAAATCGCCAATCCATCGACGTCATCATCACTTCACAGTCTAGCAAATGGAGTGACTAAGTCTAGTGAAACCAACGCTCAGACAATGCCCTGAGGTAACCCCAAGGACAACGACGGGGAAGAATGGAAAAGAACGTCCCGAATCCCCAGCCATGTATAATCGCTCTATAGTCATCGTGTAAAGCCTGATACATAGAGTGGATGTTGAACCAATTCCCTCGAGGCTGTGTAAAGCCGGGAACCTACACCAAATGCAGATCAACATCAGAATCCTTTAATCCTCATCAATAGGAAATAAGGAAGATTAAGATCTAACTTCATACCTCATTTGCATGCAGGTAGACTGAAGGATGTCGACTCAAGTCACCCAGAAGTTCTTGGTTTTCCACTTGAATACCTGGCAAATCCCTACGGGGAACACGTGCAGCAGAGAGGAGAACCTCAACCCAGACATCTTCCTCCTCGCCCCTCTACATCCCGCACTTCAACCCGGATAGACGATCACCACCTCCACCAAACAATGAGGTCAGTTTCAATGTAATCGGGTCGAGGCACTTCGTAAGCCCTCCTCCGCACACCGTAAGTGGTCCTACGGGAACTACTCTATTGATCCGGATCCATAATATCTGGACAATAAGTCTCCAAATCACCTAAGAAAGGGTGTGATAAATTCTTACCAGGAGCTTTTCAAAATGTATTCTTACGACTACATGCATGCATGTATTATTTTAACATACATCTACAAGAGAGTTAAAATGCATGACTACCCAATGCCTACATTTTGAAAATTTTGCCATAGTCCCCTTTGTAAATGGGACTATCCACATGCACATAGCATGACTAGGTGGCCATTCAAGAACACACCCACCCACAATATATATACATACATTACATACATCATAGTAAAAAATGTAAGTGTAGGCTAATTACTGTGATTATTTTACTTTTCTACCTTTACTCATTTGTCCTCAAATAGGATAAGAAATGACGGTAAAAGGTGCCAATTTGACTATTTCAAAAGTCAAATTTTTTCACATCATTATGTTCAGCATGATTTAATACTAACATTTACTGTGTTGAATATTTTTTATAAAGTCATATCAGCATGCATATTCACTACTATGTGTCTAAATGCATTTCATGTGATAAATCATTTTCCAACGGATAGAAATTGGAAAAGAATACATTCATATGTTACTAGGAAAGTGAAGAACGCTTGTACGGTGGCAGAATATGCAGAAAGTCACCCGAACTGAGTAAGTCTGAAGAAGAGCGCTTAGATTTCCTTCGCGGCTCAGCTTGAAAGTGACTTGTGAAAGCAACCTGCAGGCCTTTCATACCCACGGTTGGCCGTAGGACTACCTGTGGCAGCCTCAAGTGTACCTACGGTACCCCTACATGGGGCCTACACCTCCAGCTTAATCCAGTTTGAGTTGCAAAGGAGGTCTCACAAAATGAAAAGGCCAAATCAGGAATAAAAACACTACGCGATTGAACGGAATAACCTGAAATCCTGGTTTTCACGGGCCAAACTCTGGCTTCACATATCCCTCATTTGTATTCGCCTGCATATAAGGTATACTATACCAATGGCCTCAGCTTTTACAAATCATGCTCGGTAATACCTCACAAAGGTCTGATGCCGTCAGTGCAGGGTCATAGCCCTAATACCTTCCTCGACGGGGGTTACAACGCCGAAGTTATAAATTGAAGAAGTATCCCCGGCGGGGGTCACAATGCAGATTTCATTCATCCACGTATCCCCGACGGGGGTTACAACGCATTTTCAACCATTGATATACACATCAATGAAGGTCAAGCAACCTTGACATATTCCCCAGCAAGGGTCACAACGAAATGCAACCATTGATACACACATCAATGAAGGTCAAGAAACCTTGATAGTTTACCCAACAGGGATCTATCCGGTGATACACACATCAGCGAAGGTCAGGCAGCCCTAATAATGCATACTGTTGGCAATAACTCCAACAAAATCGTGGTATATGTTGGTGACACAAACCAGAAAAGACCATACTCATCGGAGAGGACCGATAATGGAATATGTTATACATATCCTCAAACAGACAAAGCTTTATCCCCACAGATCTCTTGTACACGAGAGGCACCTATATGTAGTAAAGGTTTGTATCAAGGATCCAGGACTTTGGTGATAGCCCCAACGCCAACATCCTTGAAAACTTGGATCGCATGTCTGAGACATCACTAATTGTCATCCTCGACATGATTAACAGGAAACCGGCAATCATTCATTCATGCATCATACATTTGCATCATGTTGCTTCACATAGCATCATGTTTATCTTGTTGCATTTCAAGTGTCTAGGATTCTTTATCCTAGACACTTTAGCAATCATTCACCTTGCATTGCATGAATATGATAAAGAGGGGCATCTGTAGACATTCAAAATTTTCTGCACACCTGTTAGTAACAAGGTAGGAGGGCAGATTCATCATTCGGAGATAACCCTGGAAGATAGCTCACATCCATTTCGGATACTGCTGGAAGTTTAGTCTCAACCCCGAAACACACACCAGGAGTATCATTTCCAACCTCAGAGATAACCCCAAATTTCATCCTTGGAGATAACCTCAAGGAATGTTGTTGTAGTTCTGGCGATAATTCTAGAAATGCTTGTTTCAAATGCATGCGATCAGCTTCAATCTCAGACCTCCTACCGAGGCACTCATTCCTCAGACCCGGAGCTAACACCGGGAAGACAGGCACACTTACAGATGACTTTGCAGAATTCAAACACTTGCAGCAGTCCAATCTCAGATGTAACCCTGAGCAACATCTGCTATCAGCCCAAACCGGTGATAACCCTAGTGAGGAGCAAAACCATCATCTTGCCACCTCAACACCTGCACGCAATCTCAACACTTCATACATACATTTCTACATGGAAATGTCCACAAGAACCAAGGAGTTCCAATCTCGAGTGACTATGCGTGGCAGCACACCGGATAGAATTTGAAGCCTGAAGACTATGGGTATGGTCCCCTCTTCCTGACTTCGTACAACCTCTAATCCCATGTCATTGTGTAACTCTCGACAAAAGCGATCCGAAGAAGGTCTTATACACCTCGTTCGGATGCTCGGATTGAAGTTCTACAAGTTCGAGCGGACATCACAGTGCACATACTTCGAGACGACGAGACTCAGCAGAGAGCCCGAGGAAGTTCAAGGCACCAAGTAGTATATCATGTCGCCGCAGTGTACACTCAGAGCCACCAAACTCTATAAATATAGAGCTTGGGTTGGCCATTTTAAATAAAAAGGGAGGAAGCCCTGTCCAATTTTCTCTGTACACACCCCATATTGAGTGCTTTTTCATTTTAAACACCTGTTAGCTCACATATAGCTATATTTTTACTGGCGGGAGCTGAGTGTTTGTCCATCTAAAGTCATAGAAGCCTGCATTGGCAGCCCACTGTAAGCCTTCTCACACTCTATAAAGCCTTTCTCTTCATCTTTGCATACACTATTCTTCACATTGAGAGTCGTGTTGTGTGTGTATGCCCGAACTTTGGTCCGTGGTTTTCATTTCTATCTATATATATATATATATATATATATATATTTATATATGGACTAACATTATCGATATTATCGAGTTTGCCTCGATTGAGCCTGCATTACTTATGTCTCTGAGCGCTTATTTGCTTTTATATATATATATATATATATATATATATATATATATATATATATATAAATCGTTGTCGCACTCGTCTCGATGAGCCCGGATTTTATATCCTGAGTGTTATTGCTTATATATATATATATATATATATATATATATATATATATATATATATATATATATATATATTCATTTATGCTGTCGACTCGCTCTAATGAGCCCGGATTTTATACCCTGAGTTTTATCGCTATATATATATATATATATATATATATATATATATATATATATATATATATATATATATATATATATATATATATACAAATGTTGATCGACTATTTCGATTGAGCCCGGATTTTATATCGAAGCGCTTTATTTATATTATATATATATATATATATATATATATATATATATATATATATATATATTTTTTTCAAGCCCGGAGTTTTCTTGAGGAGGTTTTTTACCGCTTTTATATATATATATTTTCTCGATTCCCCATGGAGGTGCTTCAGTAGTGGTTGATCATGTCTATATATATATATATTTATAGCTTTTATATATATATATATATATATATATATATATATATATATATCGCTATCGCTTTCATATAAATTGAGGTATCATGTGAGCCTAGGAATCATGTGATCACAGATTCATCCATCGAATCTAGATTCTGCCTCCCGTGATAGACATTTTCATTTGTAAGTAAGCTTGTACATTATTTACGGTGTGTTTGAATATCCTTAGATGGTTGTCATGCCCATGAGGAGTTCTAAGATCACAGATATTATTTTTTTCAAGATGCTTCGTGATCTTGAAAATAAAAGCAAACAAGCCGAACATTTACTAATAAAATGGAAGTATGAAAAAGGTCTCAATTCCTATTGAGCACAGGGTTTGAAAAACCTCTTTTACAAAACTTCATTGCTATATTCAGTTTAAAATTGAATTTTTCTATAAATTCAAACACTTTGTATATAGGTGCGAACGAGGCCTCACACTATTTTCAAATAATTGCACATTGATCCACACACACACACATTCATATAACAGTTTCTTGAAAAGTGGCGATCACCATGGTAACACGGATGTCGGGGGGTTCCTAACACCTTCCCTCCGCATAATTAAGCCCCCGAACCCAAATGAATCTCTTGCTTTCATGTAATCTGCTTAACAATGTTGTCACATCATTGGGTCATTGTGCAAACCTTTTCTCGATTACGTTGGTGCAACCAGTTAAAAACGCCAACTGGCGACTCTTACAAGTTAAATCGTCGACATTATACATGTTGGACCTTTTTCACTTGTTTTTTCAAAAAATCTCACATAATATGAGAACACCAAAGAATAAGTAACGAAAAGGGACAAATAAAAATCCCGACGTCGACACACTCCTCAAATCTATCTTTGAGAAATATCTCGCCCCCTTCAGTTGATCGAACAGGTCATCGATTCTAGGTAATAGATACTTATTTTTAATCGTGACCTTATTCAATTCTCGGTAATCAATGCAAAGCCGCATCAATCCATCTTTCTTCTTAATAAACAACATCGGTGCTCCCCATGGCGATACACTCGGCTGAATATACTTCTTGTCCAGCAACTCTTGCAATTGCACCATCAACTCTTTCATCTCTACCGGGGCCATTCTGTATGGTGCCTTAGATATCGGGGTCGTTCCTGGTAGTAAGTCAATCATAAACTCGATTAATCGATCCAGCGGAAGACCCGGTAAATCGTCAGGAAATACGTTTGCAAAATCTCTTAATATCGGTATCTCTTCTAAATTTGAACTTTTCTTCTGTGTATCGACTATGTAGGCTAATTAACCTACACATCCTTTTATCAACAACTTCTTGGCTTGCATCACCGTCAGACAACTTGCTTGTCGAGGTGACTTGCTGCCATAGAACACAACCTTTGACGAAGTCAAAAGGTTAACACATTTCCTTTGGCAATCAATTACTGCTCCGTAATTGAATAACCAATCCATTCCCAGTATAACATCAAACTCACCAAGTCTAATTGGTATCAAATCTACCATCATCTCATGATCCTTTATAACCACTATACAATTGCTATATATAAATCTAACAGGAATCACTTACCTATTCATAATCCCTATGCTCAAAGGATAATCTATTTCTTCCTAAGGCAAAACTAAGTTCTGAGAAAATTCATCGGATATAAACGAACAAGTAGCACCCGAACCAAATAGCACATAAGCATTAATACCATTAATCGGAATGATACCTGACCCCACATCCTTAGACTGTACAGCATCCTGCACGGTCATATTAAAAGTTCTCGTAGTAGGTCGGCTTGACTGTGTTGGTCCAGTGATAGTCAATACACCACCACTATTGTTGTTTTCTTTTCCTCCACTTGCACTTCCCGCTGGCTTCTTAGGGTAATCACGAGCCACGTGATCCTTTAAACCACAGGTGAAACACACTCCTTTCTTTGGGCTAAAACAGTTCGGTACAATGTGTCCCTCCTGACCACAGTTGAAACACACCCGCTTTCCCTTCAAACACACCCTAGTGTGGTTCTTCCCGCACGTCGCACAAGCTTCAAACTTTTTCTTCTGTTGACTTCCTTATTGTCCTCCCGCAGTCGAATTCTCGCTCCACTTCCTCTTCTGATTATTACTTCCAACGTTACTTCCACCAGCCTTATTTCATTCTCATTCTTCCTCTTCTTCTGTTCTTGATTGTACTTGGTTAAGGCATCGCTTCCACCTTCCGTGATAATTGCCTTTTCCAATACAGCTATAAATGTATTTAACTGGAATATTGAAACCTTGCTATAAAGCTAGGGCTTCAATCCTTGTTTGAACCTTCTCTGTGACGCCCCCAAATCCAGGTATCTTCCAACCCGACAGATGGTGCTACACGGTACTCATAACTATACATTCATTCTATTGAAACGACATTAGAATGTACGTCCCATTGACATTCTTATTACATTAATAATATTACATCCCGTTCCCAGGTTCTAAAACCATTATATTCTTTGTTCATCATACTATAATATATACAACTTAATAGTTTATTACAAGGTAAACTAATCGTTCATCTTCGTCTTGCCTTTAACCTTGTCAGATTCCTCAGTTCATTCGATCCTAGCTCCATTCATATGGTTCAAGCAAGAGTGAGCATAACAAGCTCAGCAAGTACAACAATTTCTTTTAAACGACATGCTTGAAACATAGGAATCATATATCTTCAGTAACTGAACAATAGTTACGAAGTACTATTGATAATTCAAAATAGCACTTCGTTTCCTTCAAAACGTTTTATGACAACAATATTCAGTAGAATATCAATTATGGCTCAAGACCATGAGCAGTTCATAATTTCTTTGAAAAGGACAACCCGGCACTAAGTCCGTAAGTCTAGCATATCTTACGAGCACTTCTGGGTGATCAGCTCATAGTACTCTATGTTGATCAAAACTACATTCATTAAACGTGTTTACGTTTAAGTTTTGGCAACCTCACGTGCCCATCGAATAATCGATGAAAATACATTTGTTAATTTATATTCAGGCTTACCTTGAATCCGTACCAAACACTTGGCGTAGGATAGCGTTAGCAATTCTATATTGAAATACTTTTAAATAAATCAATCAATCTTCAAGATTAGTCTAGCCGAGTCAAAACTGGCATCGACCCTTTTCTTTAAAATCAATCATGCATCTCATAACATGAATCATAGAAAACTTGGCTAACACAAAGGTTAGACAAGTGATAAGAAAACTTGCCTTTAGCGTCTGCTACAGTATAATAACTTTTCCTTTGGGTCTTTACAGTCTCTACAACACATAACCACATAACATACCACATTTGGTCATGAATGAACATTCATGGTTCCTAATGAATCTTTCCCTTCTTCCCAATCTAATCATATATTAGATTTATTATTATTGGTCCCGGCTTGCTGTCATTCTTTACATTATTAAATCATTACTCGATCATCATTTGGTTAAGTATGCTTATTGCTTATCGTTCACGTTCACAGTCAATTATTTATTTTCAACCCTAAGTGATCATACTTAAGGTTTAAGAATATCTTAATAATGTCACCTTATGTTTGTTAAGGTTGTGATACTTCATTTGTCTTTTCTTTTATCTTCATAATCATTTATCTCTATTAAAGTTTCTATAAGGTCATGCAGGCGCCAAAATTATTCCTCTCAAAGGTCACAATCATAACGTGACTTAACAGTGTAAAAGATCCGGACTTCTACACGTGGTGCGAGTCTCTTACTCTTTTGTCGTAAGGCACTGTGCACCAGCTATCAGATAAAGATGTATCTTATCTCTGGCCTCTGGGCTACTTGGTGGGCCTTTTTCGCTTGAGTCATGCTGCTTACTGACTCTATGCCTTAGAAATTTTAACAGTTTTCCAACTTTATGAAATTCTCGGACGCATAACATCTTCGTTATAAGTCAGAATTGGCTCGTTCAAAAGTCTACGATTAACAAATTACATACTCTACACGTTCATGCAAGAATTTTATCTATTTGACTTCGTTTGCTAAAAATTCACCTATTAGTTCATTTTAACGAAAATGATAAACGTTCGTGAACGTTCAACGCTCGTTTCTTCGTTCTAAATCGGAATTCGGTCATTTTCGAGTCTGCAACTCTATAATGCCAATTGAGACTTGTCTCTATTGAAAACCAATGTTTCCAAGCTCAATATCAAAATTCGACCTCCATTCCGAGAATTTTACGAATTCGACGATTATCGTCTGAACTCGTGAATTCCGCCATAACTTCATTGCTTAAGATTTGTTCTTCGCTTTAAATGGATTCAATCCATTATATTAACATCTTGACATACATACTTCATTAACTTATTTACATGATAAGTTATTACTTGTTCTACATTAGTCTATAACTTGTAAAAGTATGAACTACTTATGAATTCCCATTGCATGACTTATCATAGCTTAAATCTCTTAACCATCATTCTCTCATCTTCTAGTCATATCAATTTCATTATTATAACATATTACAAGTTTCTACAAGTTTTTCCTTGATTCATAACTTATTTATGAACAAAGTGCTTATTCACGGCTTATTAATACTTAAGTCATTTGATTAATCATTCTTACTTCTTCTTAGCATACATGTTCTACCACTACCCATTTCCCTACCAAATGGAAGAGAAAGAGAATCATGGTTTAAGTTCTTACCTATGAAAATCACTTGCTTAATCCTTGTTCTTCTTCTTGCTTCTTAAATTATGAAGACTAGCTTTCTAGCTTATTCTCATTTATTCTCTCTAACCAATAAGCTATAAGTTATTGGATGAAAATCTAACAACTAAAAAATGAACTAGCAAGCTTCCTATTTATAGGAAATCCTAATTGAGGGCTTAATGGTCAATAAGTCATTCCACCTCCTTAATTCCACCTCCTTAACTCCACCTCCTTAAGCCACCTCCTTACTATTCCATTCTTAACCACCAAGTTTACTTGCTCACCAAATAAGTTACTTGGCCATCACAATACTTAGCCATTAAGTTAACTTGGTTACCACATATAAGCACTTTACTTGCTCATCACACATAAGCACTTTACGTGCTTATCACACATAAACACTTTACTTGCCTTTAAGTTACTTAACTTATCCTTTGCTTAACACTTAACTCTACTTACTCAACACACTTAATTCTTGGTCACCAATTTACCCATGGGTTGCCCCATGGATCAAGCTTTACCCATTGGATCTTATTTTGGGCTTAAGGTTTAATTAACCTAATTTATACATTGGGCTTGCATTAACAATTCTTTGGCCTTTACCATTAGCTTGCATTGGGCTTACACATTTCTACACTTGGGCCTTATCAATATCTCTTTGGGCTTTACAATTTCTTACTCAATCCTATAAGTCCATAACATTTGGCTTAAAGCCTTAGAACGTATAATTTACATATTAATCTCGTATTCTAACTCGTATACTTTTTCATGTACGCCATACCATCATTAATGCATACTTGTATGATACTTCGTATCACACTCGTATCCATTACGTCGTACAATACCTACGTATTATACGATCATTGATTTAATTCATTATATGCATTTAAATTCCTTCTCGGAACTCATTTTTCCTAACCGTTAGGTTTTAAGTCCGCAGGCAAAAAACTATGTTTGCCATAACTGAAATATTATTGGATATTCTATCTCACCTCTATATTCTATCATTACGTATTTCTCGGAAGTTCAAAAATAATACCCGAGCAAAAATGCGTGAATAGTGTTTTTCAGAAAGTTTTTATTTTCGCCTTGGAAATTCAAACACTTTAATTCTATCACGTAGCCAAAATACTACAATGTTCCGACATATCTAGGTCATAGAACGACCTTCAATTAGCTTACTCCCATAAATAATTAATTAGATTTATTTAATCCACATAATTAAATAAAAATTTAATTCTCAAAAATCCAAATTTTCTGGGGCGTTACACTCTTCACCCCTTATAAGGATTCTGTCTCCAGAATCTCGCTAACACTACATCCACCATTTAGGAAAATTTTTCCATCAGTTTAATTTCAAATTCCCACAATGCTTCTTCGGCGTTGTGGTTTCTCCAATTCACCTTCTCCGAAGGTATTATCTTAATTCACATGACTTGTCACTTCCTATCAATAATCTGAGTTGGATATATGAAACTCAAATTCCTCCTTTAAAACGAGATAATACTTGATCGTCTCTTTATCCTGTATCCTCTTCTTCATTCGTTTCCACTCCTCGTTACCTAGTGGTACTTAATTAACTCGTTCCATTATCGTAGATTGAGTCTACGTTATGGATAATATTTCTACTACTTCATTCCATAATTTAACTTCTAACTCCATTCTCGCCATCTTCGTTAATAACTCATTTTGAGTCCTTCTCTACCGCATATTCACTCCTTCTGTGTGAAGATATATTTTAGACTCTTAGAGTCCGTCTATATCTTACCTTTCTCCCCGTATCAATACTATTTTTAGATTTTTAATTCGAAAACTACAACTGCCAATTATAGATCATAAGTAGGATAGACCTTCTTATAATCCTTTAACTGGTGTGATGCATACACAATGACCTTGCCATGCTACATGAGCATGCAATCTCGTCATCTATGCGAAACATCGAGATACACTACAAAATTCCTCGTATCATCTGATAGAGACAATACAAGTACCTCACTTAACTTCCCTTTTTAGTTTCTGAAAACTACTTTTCTCACTTCCCATTCCAACAATGCTAACCTATGACGCTAATGGTACTTTCAAACATAGCACCTCTCAAGAGTACCTATCAATTTGCCACCGACTTGCTCAGCGTCCCCTACAGAAAATCTAACTTCAGTACATCAGTCAACCCATATGACATAACCAGGAACTCGTAATAACCATAACGAGTTCTGAACGTCATCATAGGTACCTCGTCCTTCCTTACTTTCATCCATCGATACCCCGTACACAAATATATCTTAAAAAAATTCTTTTCCCCTTTCAACTGATCAAAATAAATCATCGATCCTCGGCAATGGGTATTTATTCTTAACTGCTAACCAAATAGTCATATATTTGACTTACGTATTGGTTCACTTAATTTTACTTCTTAGGGTTCACGTTCTTTCGACCTAAGTTTACGCAACCTACTTTCATTACCAGCTTACAACTTCATGATATACAGAGATGTCTTACTTACTATGCTCATCATCTTCGAGGATTTACATTCTTATCTTCTTTTTATTACTTCTCTAGGATTCAGCACAAATCGCTCCTCTGCTAGTAGTCCATATGGTACTCTGAGTGGTTTCCCACAAACAACCAACAAACAAGTTCCCGTCTCATCTACACTGCCATCACAGTGAGTTAGATCGTTTGCCAGTTTCGTATATACCTTCGCTCTCTGAAGGAATTATTTATCCCAACTTCCATATGTCAACCATCAAAGGTTACGATCGTACCACAACCTAATATTAACATCCTTCTAAATTGCGTCATGATTAGACAACAAGAAAGTTTTGGTGATTTATCACCGTCAATTACTACCTTGGGTTTCTCTAGAAAACCAAAGATTCATACTTTTATTCTAACAATTTATTAAAGTTCTATGGTTAATCAACTCATTCATACCGAGAATTACTTCAAATTCTCTCAACTTTATCGGTACTTATCTACCGATACCTGCTTACATTTCTTATTCATGAAACCATTTTCACGAATATAATCAATGAAAGTTATCCCCCCTCATTCTCTACCTTAACGTATAAAGGTATTTATAATCCCTTTCGGGAATCAACTTGATCACTTAGCATACTTAAAAAAAATAACACTCCAATCAAACAGCATATAAGCATTCATTGTATTGACTGAAATGATACCTGCTACTAAATCCGATGATGCAACCGTATCATGGCTAGCTTACCACTACTAACACCTTTACTTTCCTCCAACCCCTTCTTTGGGCAATTTCTTGTCATGTGGTCCAATGACCCACATACAAAACAACCATGGTTTTTCTTAGGATTAAGACAATTGGGTAACATATGACCCTCATGTCCATAGTTATAACAAATCGATCTCCCTCTTAGCTAGACTCCTAAATAAGTCTTTCCCCATGTCTTACATGCTTCAACCCTACGCTTAGGATCCCTTTGTCCTACTCCAGTATTTCTGGAATTAAAATTCTTTATTTTTGGGATAATGCCACTACCACTGGCATTCTCTACCTTAATTCCTCCATCTTCCTTGCTCTTATATTTTCTCTCTTTGTGATATTGGATTTACACATCACTACCACCCTCCGCTATAATCACCTTCTCCAGGATGGTCCCATAGGAAACACTCTGGTCACCGAAATCCTACTATAGAGCCAGGGTTTCAGGCCCTGCTCCAACCTACGAGCCTTCCTCTCCTCAGTGTCCACTTGATGTGGAGCAAACCTTGCCAATTCATTGAATTTGACCACATACTGGGGAACCGTCATGTCCCCTAGTTTAAATTCTAAGAACTTAATCTCCCTCTTCCACTACATATTTGTAGGGAAATAATTCTCGAAGAAAACCTTCTTGAATTGTTCCCACGTTATCGCATCTATTCTATTCCCACCCTGGTGAGCCTCCCACCAAAAGTTGGTTTCCCCTTTCATTATGTAAGTCGCAAAAGAAGTCTTTTGCGCCTCACCTACGTTTGTAATAACAAATGCCTTCTCTATTTCCTTTACCCATGTCTGGGCCTCTATTGGGTCCATCGTTCCTTTGAACTCCATCGGACCTACGCTTTCAAATTCTTTAAAGGTAGTCATTTTGGCTACCCTAGGTTCTGCGGATATCCTATCCCTAGTTTGGTTAAATGCAGCCGTTAATAACTTAACTAACTCTTGCATAGGGTTATTTTGACCCCTCTTTAATTATCATTACGTGATTCCGCTTCCTAATTACGTTGTCTTCTCCTTGACGGCAATTTCTAACTAAATCAATAGAATTTCATTATTACCTATTGCTTACTTCTTTATTATTAGCCACATAACAACTCATATCATCACAAAGCATATAAAATGAAAAACTTCATTATATTCATATGCTTGTTCATAGTCAAAACTATTTACATTTTGCTTACACAGCCAAAAGCTATTCCATTTCTATCCCACAATTGAACTTCTCAAAAGTTTGGGATTTACAAAAAGACTACCCTATTATTCAAAAGAGGGTTTTACGTCACTACACACATATTTATAACTCTAGCTTTCTAATAATGCATAACAGCGTCCTCGTGTTTCTCATTTGCAATCTTCGCTACAGTATCCCGACTAATAGTATGTCAAGTCTACCCCGACTCTATGGAATAACAAGCAACTCTAAGCTTGAAATCCTTATGAACAATCTCATGGATGTAAGACATCTGTGCTATCTTCCGATCCTTCTCCTCCAGTTTCTTACGAAGCTCTACCACCTCGTTCATATAATCCCTAGCTTTATTTATCATGAGCACCTTCTCATCATGCTCTGACTAAAAATCTGCTTCTGCAGACTCCTTCGCTTCATAAAGAACTCTAATCTCTTCATTCTGATTTTGCACAACTGTACTTAGTTGTACATTCCTGTCAAGCACTGCCAGATACAATGCTCTCATTGCATCTAGAGGCAATAACTCTAAGGTAGTTACCACTGTACCAACTGACATTATCTCCATTACTTCCTCCTCATAGACCATTATATTAAGATATGACGCTATATCCATATCTTCCTCGGAGTAGTCCTCCTCAGAAAAGTACTCCACTGTCTCCATCTCCTCTAAAATCACTAATGGTACCTCCGCCACTGGCATGGGTACAGACTCTACTTTGTTCACAATTTCTTCACTCACCGTGTGTATATCTCTATACATCAAGCAATCGATCGACATCCTACAATAACACATATGTTGATTAGTACATAACACACAATAGTATAAGCACAAATCACATTTAATTTATTTAGGGTTACTTTCCATCTTTTAAATCTTTTGGTATTGAGTTTCCTCAATACCTTATTAACTCATTCGACTCGCATTTACTTCTTTCGGACTTTTCTTCCTTAACGAGGTTATTAGCCTAAGTTTCTTCCCCCCTTAAGTTTTATAACCTAATGCTTTGATACCAACCTGTGATGCCCCCAAATCCGTGTATCTTCCAACCCGACAAATGGTGCTACACGATACTCATAACTGTACATTCATTCTATTGAAACGACATTAGAATGTACATCCCATCGATATTCTTATTACATTAATAATATTACATCCCGTTCCCAGGTTCTAAAACCATTACATTCTTTGTTCATCATACTATAATATATACAACTTACTAGTTTATTACAAGGTAAACTAATCATTCATCTTCGTCTTGCCTTTAACCTTGTCAGATTCCTCAGTTCGTTCGGTCCTAGCTGCATTCATATGGTTCAAGCAAGAGTGAGCATAACAAGCTCAGCAAGTACAACAATTTCTTTTAAACGACATGCTTGAAACATAGGAATCATATATCTTCAGTAACTGAACAATAGTTACGAAGTAATATCGATAATTCAAAATAGTACTTCGTTTCCTTCAAAACGTTTTACGACAACAATATTCAATAGAATATCAATTATGGCTCAAGACCATAAGCAGTTCATAATTTCTTTGAAAAGGACAACCCGGCACTAAGTCCATAAGTCCGGCATATCTTACGAGCACTTCTGGGTGATCAGCCCATAGTACTCTATGTTGATCAACACTACATTCATTAAACGTGTTTACGTTTAAGTTTTGGCAACCTCACGTGCCCATCGAATAATCGATGAAAATACATTTGTTTATTCATATTTAGGCTTACCTTGAATCCGTACCAAACACTTGGCGTAGGATAGCGTTAGCAATTCTATATTGAAAGACTTGTAAATAAATCGATCAATATTCAAGATTAGTCTAGCCGAGTCAAAACTAGCATCGACCCTTTCTTTAAAATCATTCATGCATCTCATAACATTAATCACAGAAAACTTGGCTAAGACAAAGGTTAGAAAAGCGATAAGAAAACTTGCCTTCAGCGTCTGCTACAGTATAATAACTTTTCCTTTGGGTCTTTAGAGTCTCTACAACACATAACCACATAAAATACCACATTAGGTCATGAATGAACATACATGGTTCCTAATGAATCTTACCCTTCTTCCCAATCTAATCATATATTAGATTTATTATTATTGGTTCCGGCTTACTGTCGTTCTTTAAATTATTAAATCATTACTCGATCGTCATTTGGTTAAGTATGCTTATTGCATACTGTTCACGTTCACATTCAATTATTTATCTTCAACCCTAAGTGATCATACTTAAGGTTTAAGAATATCTTAATAATGTCACCTTATGTTTGTTAAGGTTGTGATACTTAATTTGTCTTTTCTTTTATCTTCATAATCATTTATCTCTATGCAAGCCCTAAGAAATTTGGCCATGGCTACCGGGTTATTCTTTGTGTCACGCCGCGACGTGACTTAACAAGCAGTATAAGATCCGAACTTCTTATTTGTGTATATGAGTCTCCTTTATCATGGCCGATCATGCAAGACAAGTTAGCAAGATGTTGCCCTATCTCGGCCTCGTCATGGCCATGGCTACAGCCTATCTTGGTCACCAATTCACCCATGGGTTGCCCCATGGATCAAGCTTTACCCATTGGATCTTATTTTGGGCTTAAGGTTTAATTAACCTAATTTATACATTGGGCTTGCATTAACAATTCTTTGGCCTTTACCATTAGCTTGCATTGGGCTTACACATTTCTACACTTGGGCCTTATCAATATCTCTTTGGACTTTACAATTTCTTATTCAATCCTACAAGTCCATTACATTTGGCTTAAAGCCTTAGAACGTATAATTTACATATTAATCTCGTATTCTAACTCGTATACTTTTTCATGTACGCCATACCATCATTCATGCATACTCGAATGATACTTCGTATCACACTCGTATCCATTACGTCGTACAATACCTACGTATTATACGATCATTGCTTTAATTCATTATATGCATTTAAATTCCTTCTCGGAACTCACTTTTCCTAACCGTTAGGTTTTAAGTCCGCAGGAGAAAAATTGTGTTTGCCATAACTGAAATATTATTGGATATTCTATCTCACCTCGATATTCTATCATTACATATTTCTCAGAAGTTCAAAAATAATTCCCGAGCAAAAATGCGTGAACAGTGTTTTTCGGAAAATTTCTCGGAAAGTTTTTATTTTCATCTTGGAAATTCAAACACTTTAATTCTATCACGTAGCCAAAATACTACGACGTTTCGACATATCTAGGTTATAGAACGACCTTCAATTAGCTTACTCCCATAAATAATTAATTAGATTTATTTAATCCACATAATTAAATAAAAATTTAATTCTCAAAAATCCAAATTTTCTGGGGCGTTACATTCTCGCCTTACACTCATCGGTATTGACTTGATAAGTGGCAAACCTTGTCAACTCATTAAACTTTGCAGTATGTTCTGGCACTGTCATGGTTCCTTGTTTCAGCTCCAGAAATTGCACCTCCAACTGATTCTGAGAACTCGCTGGAAAGTACAATTCAAAAAACATATCCTTAAATCTATCCCATGCTATCACTCCTTGTCCCCCACTAACCTTATTTTTTTGCCACCAGTAGCTAGCTTCAGACTTCAGCATAAACGTTGCGAACACAGTCTTCTGATCTTTGTGAACTCTAGAAACATCAAATACCTTCTCCATTTCCATAATCCAGGTTTGGGCTTTAATCGGATTCATAGACCCTTGAAACTCTGGCGGTCCGACCGCTTTGAATTCCTTGAAGGTCGTGACTTGAGCTTGCGGCTGATTGGCAAGTGCTCCCGTTAAAAAGGTTACCAACTGCTGAACCGAGTTAGCGTTGGCCTCGTTATTATTATTAGTAAATCCCTCAAGAGGTGGTTGTTGACGTGGTTGTCTTCTTCTAGGAGGCATTTTCTATTAAAATATACGTTTATTAATTTATTACTCAACTTCTTGAGTATTTGAATTTTAACTTAAACATTCTAAGATTAAAGCTATAACACATAACATTTCAAATAAACTTTGATATTTTTATTCATCCATAACATTTTTAAAACAAAATAAAGATAGTATAACCGCTATTAACATCCACTTTCCTGAACTAGACAAGTTTCAGGAATACATATTCATACCCCTTTATTCATCTCAAAATAAGGGATTTACAGTTTATTCATTCATATACTTAACCACATATCATTAATATCCTTATTCTTTCTATTTGTGCATATTAAGACGTCGAGAGGCTTCTCTACGCTCTTCCTCCATGATACAATACGCCATCCTACAATCCATCATGAACCGCGGCGAATCTTCAAATTTAGGTGGGTAATAAAAGACTCGATCATGGGCCTTATCAATCGCAGAATTAAAGGCATAATCCATCTCATTCATCTTGGCCTTCTTCATTTGGACTTTAACCTTGCACGGTTTATACGTTGAGTCGTCTTCATCAAAGCGTCCTCTGCTCTTGCACGCTTAGCTGATTCCTCTTTCAAGTCAACTTTTAACTTCTCCCCATCAGTTTTCATCTTCTCATTCACCGCCAAAAGATCTTCATGTTGACCCTTTATATGAAATAGGTCCCACTCTATGTTTCCAAGACGTAAGTCAAGTTCCTGAATCTCCGCATCCTTCTACTCTATCGTAGCGTGATGCATCTCAACCAAATCCTTCATCTCTTGAACCTTGTCCTGTAATTCTATGTTACGGTCGTAAAGTGCATCATACATCTTGACTGATACAAAGTTTGGTGGAAATTCCACGGGATCCTCTTCCTCATCATCCTCCTCTATCTCCTCAGAATTATCCTCCTCAGGATCGGTCACAGGCTCATCCTCCTGGATCAACTGTTCCCGCACTACGTGAATATCCCAGGGTTCATCATCTCTAGGTACCTGACGTATTACTTCCCTAGTTGGACTGGATCCTCCATTGTTAGACATCCTGATAACAAAATATTTTAAGTTTTATTTAACATTCTTCGATACTCGCGAGCACATAATTTATTAACATATAGCACATAATGTCTTTTATTGTTTAGCTTTAATGGATAACTTAATCCATTCCTTAAATCTCGATAAGAGTTGGACACCACTACGTTTTCTGTCTCCTTAAAGGTTACTTCCTAAGGTTTCCCCACCTAAGGTTCATAACCTAAAGATTTGATACCAACATGTGACACCCCCAAATCCGGGTACTGCATTCCCATAGGATTTGGTGCTCACAATCAAAAACTATTACATCTAACTACCCATCATAAAGGATAAAGACATAATTTAAATAACTTAAACAATAATCTTCCCCATTAAAGGGTTACATCACCATAAAACAATCCCAGGTAATCTAACCTTGAATTATTACATAAGTCTGCAGAATACATCACAAAATAAAATAAGTCTTATAACATAATTTATCAAAAGACATTCACATAAATCTTCAACACTTGGACATCTTGCCCTTTCCTTTGCTAGTAGATGGCTCATCGACTTTCTCAACTTTAGATGTAGTGTTAAATGCAAGAGTGAGCAAACAATTTCTCACTGATACCCGAATTTGGGGGTGTCACAGGTTGGTATCAAAGCATTTGGTTATAAAACTTAAGGGGGAATTAAAACCTTAAGTCATAACCTTAAGAGAAGTCAAAGAAGTAAAAGATGAAATTAACCTTAAAAATGCATTATATATATGATATGTGTTTTATTATTCTACTGACGTGTATTAATCAAACTTAATTGTTTTGTTGTAGATGTCAGGAGGAAATGGAATGTATAGAGATGTACAGGTAAAAGTGAAGAATCGGGTAATCAAATAGAGATTATACCAAACCCTTTAGCCGAAGAGCCGAAAGTGGTGGTAATTGAGTCTGGAGACTTAGAGAACCATGACCTAATGTCGGTGTTTGACGGTATGTCGGAAGAAGAGGTGGAGGTAGTGTCCTTCAACCCGGTAGCACTTGTTATAGAGACACCCCAGGGGGAGCCGATGATGTCACTGTTTATGACAGTGTTGGACAGAAACGTCCATTACTGTTAGGAGGTGAAGGAGCTAAAAGCAGAGCTCCATGCTGTCTTGTAAGATAAGACAGATGTGGAGTCTATGTGGGAGCAGGAGCATGACGAAAGAGTTTTAGCCAAGGACAAGGTCCACGAGCTAAATCAAGAGGTCTTTGAGCTCAGGGAGGAGCTAAAGACCAAGAAATAGAAGATAGGGAGACTGTCCTATATTCATAGGAGTTCTCATAAGGATTTCCAGCAACAAGTAGTTGGTTATCCAATAGAGGCAGAGCATACTCGGCATACTATCAGCCGTGATGTTATCGCCGGTCTTGCCACCGTAGATTTTGATAATGCCTTGCGGCAAATGTAATCTAGTAGTAGATAGGGTAGGTTTTGATATGTAAATATTGTGTATCTAGTAGTGACGTAAAACCCTCTTTTGTATAACAAAGGGTAGTCTTTTGTAAATCCCAATTTTTGGAAAGCAATTGTGGGATAGTAATGTAATCAGCTTAGGCTGTGTAATGTAAACGATGTAGTATTATACTACAAAAGCCAATCAATATAAGCCTTTTTATGGAACATATTGAGTAATGAATGTTTAAGTTATTGTTTAATCTTGAATAATAACTAAGTAATAAGAAAAAGAGTAATAATGATGTGTTGTTTATCTTAACAGCAAAATGTCATCGAGAAGGAGACAACGTAATCAAGATGCTAATGTAAATCAACCGGAGGGAGGTCTGGTAAACCCAATGCAGGAATTTGTTAACTTGTTAACGGAAGCGTTTAATAGAAATGGGGCTAATATCCCCGTAAATCCTGGAGTAGTACGAGCTACTACGTTTAAGGATTTCAAGAGTGTAGGTCCATCGGAGTTCAAACGAACTACGGACCCCATTGGACCCCAAACGTGGGTGAATGAAATTGAGAAGGCATTTGTCATTGCAAATGTCGATGAGGGTCAGAAGGTTGCTTTTGCAACCTATATGATTAAGGGGGAGGCCAACTTTTGGTGGGAGGCTAACCAGGCTAGGGCTGGTATTGAAAACTTAACGTGGGTAAGGTTCAAGGAGATTTTCTTCGAGAACTACTTTCCCACGAGTATGCAGAATAGGATGGAAATGTGGTTTCTTGATTTAAAACAAGGGAAAATGACGGTTCCCCAATACACTGCCAAGTTTAATGAACTGGCGAGGTTTACTCCACACCAAGTGGACACTGAGGTTAGGAAAGATAGAAGGTTCGAGCAGGGCTTGAAACCCTGACTCTATAATCGGATATCTTTGTTCCAAAGTACTTCATTTGGGACCATACTAGAGAAGGCGATAATCGCCGAAGGTGAGAATGAGGCTCTAAGCCAGTACCATAAGGACAAGAAGAATAAGGGAAAGGTCGATGGGGGAGTGAAAATTGAAGGAGACAGCGGGAATGGAGAAGGACAAAAGAGGAAAGGGTTTAACTCTGGGAATACCAGAGTGAAATATGGAGAACCGAAGAGAAGGATGGAGGCCTGCAAAACTTACGGGAAGCCTCATTTAGGAGTCTGTCTCAAGGGAAAGGTAGTATGCTACAACTGTGGACAGGAAGGGCATATTTCGCCTAACTGTCCAAGTCCGAAGAAGAATCACGGATGCTTTGTATGTGGGTCAATGACCATATAGCAAAGAACCGCCCAAGAAGGGACGAACGGAATAAGGGCGCTAATAAGCAGAAGTTTGCTATTGGTGGTCCAAAGTAAAATTGGGTAGTAGATGGCCAAAGACTTTAACATGACGGTCCAAGATACTGATTGCATTGGGGACGAGTTGTAGGTATTATTCGATCAATGACATAAATGCTTACGTGTTTGTTTGATTCAAAGTGCTACTTGTTCTTTTATAACGGTGATTTTGCTGACGATTAGGATTACTTCCCTAAAAGTTGCCTATACCTTTAAATATTAAGGTAGCAAACGAAGAGATAATTCATGTCAAGATATTCATAGGAGTTGTTGCGTAGACATACGAGGTTGTAAATTATCGGTAGATTTGATACCGATACAGTTAGGAGAATTTAATGTAATTCTCGTAATGGATTGGTGTTTAACCATGGGGAAATTATAGATTGTCAGAAGAAATTTGTGAATATTAGAACGTTGAAACAACCTCAGGTAGTATTTTACGGTAATAGATCGTCGGGGCGTTCGTGTTGTCTTACCATGACACAAACTAGGAAATTATTGAGGAAGGGATGTATAGGTTATCTGTGCCATGTTGTTGATGCCCAGAGAGTGGGAGCGACCATGGAACAAATACCTATAGTTAAAGAATTCACAGATGTATTTCCAAATGAATTGTCGGGTCTTCCACCGGATAGGGAGACCGAGTTTGTAATAGACATTGTGCTGTGAGCGGCAGACCAGCTTTCGTGGCACCGTATCGTATGGCGCCAAAGTGGAGATGAAGGAGTTAATAAATACAGATTACAAGAAGCTGCTGGACGTAAAGTACATACAACCGAAAGTGTTTCACCTTGGGGAGCACCGGTACTATTTGTAAAGAAGAAGGACAGATTGTTAAGACTTTGTATCGACTATCGAGAGTTGAACAAGTTAACGATAAAGAATAAATACCCATTACCCAAGATCGATGATCTCTTTGATCAGTTAAAAGGGGCAAATTATTTTTCTAAAATATATTTGAGGACGGGGTATCACCAGTTGAAGGTTAGGAAGGAGGATGTACCAAAGACGGCATTTAGGACTCATTATGGTCATTACGAGTTTTTGGTAATGTCATTTGGGTTTACTAATGCACCAGCTGCATTTATGGATATGATGAACAGAGTGTTCAAACAATATTTGGACAAGTTTATCGCGGTGTTTATCGATGATATTCTAGTCTATTCTAAGACGCCAGAAGATCATGTTGAACACCTAAGAATACTGTTGGAGACACTAAGAAAGGAGAAGTTATATGCGAAGTTCACTAAGTGTGAATTTTGGCTAGAGAGGGTACATTTTTTAGGTCATGTCATTAACCATGAGGGGATTTTAGTAGATCCAGCAAAGGTGAAAGCCGTGATGAATTGGGAACAACTGAAAACGCCGATTAAGGTGCGGAATTTCCTAGGGTTAGCGGGATACTATCAAAGATTTATCCAGGATTTTTCGAAGATATCTACTCTATTGACTAACTTGACAAGGAAGTGGTGAAATATGTGTGGACAAAGAAATGCGAGGACAGTTTTCAAGAACTGAAGAAGAGGTTGAGTGAAGTACATGTTTTGTCATTACCCGATGACACAGGAAATTTTGTAGTTTATAGCAATGCTTCGCATAGAGGACTTGGTTGCGTGCTTATGCATTATGGCAAGGTCATTGCGTATGCATCAAGGCAGTTGAAGGATTATGAGAAATTTTACACTACTCATGATCTGGAACTGGCCGCAGTAGTTTTTGCCTTAAAGATATGGAGACATTATCTTTACGAAGAGAAATGTGAGATATACACGGACCATAAGAGTCTAAAATATATCTTCACACAAAAAGAGTTGAATATGAGACAAAGGAGCACTACAAAAAATGGAGCTTCAGCAACAATCGATTTTCGTTGCTAAATGTGCCAAATTTTGTTGCTAAAGGTTTATGGCAACGACTTTACTGTCGTTGCGTCTTTCGTTGCGCAATGAGCGTTCCTACTTGTTCCACAACGAATGTATTTTTTTCGTTGCCAAAAGTAATACATTTTGCAACGAAATTTGGCTTTCGTACAGATACATCGATCCTTTAGCAACAAAATGTATTGTTGCAGAATAATTAAAATTTCGTTGCTAAGAACTCCATTTCGTTGCAAAAGCCTGCTAATTGGCAACGAATTAAACTCTCTTTTTTTGCAACGACCATGCATTTTCGTTGCAATTGACACCATTTTGCAACGACATTTTTCGTTGCGATAAATTATGAAAATTGTTGCCTAAGCTTGCTTTCGATGCATGAATGTAAACTTTTTAGCAATGATTTTCGTTCTTGATTATATTATTTGGCAAACGACATTATCTTTGAATCAAGAGCGAAAATGTTTATTCTCGGTTATTTTTCAATAGCAACGAAAGTCGTCGATTAGCAACGACATTATATATTATATGTTGCTTTTATATATGCAACGAAAGTTGATATGACGACGGCAACGATAAAAAATATTGCTTTTATTTTAGTATTAGCAAATAATATCATCTTCGTTGTTATTAGGTTAATTTTTTGTTGCCAAATATTATATTTTTAATGCCATTAACAAACTAAAATTTATTGCTAAATGTATAAAAATTGTTGCTATATTAAAACTTGTTCAATGCTTTGAGTAACTAATTATATTGTTGCTTAAATCAAAAATTGACATTCTTTTGTGTACTTGACCGCTCAATGTCCCCATAGCAAATAATGGCAAAAATACAAAAAAACTAGAATATTATTAACTTAATAAAATCATCCACTACATAATCATTCATTATCTTTACAATTAACCATCTAAAGCTGCCACAGTTCTTCAATCAAAGTATATATCTACATATATAGAGAGAGTACACTTCATAATTTCGTCCCTTGTCTTCCGTAAACGTAGCACATAAATTTGATACCCATTATTGTAAGGCAGATCGTAGAAGCAGTCTTCCTGAACTTATTTAAAAATAATAGCAAGTCAAGAAAATGAAGTAAATAGGTCACCAGAGGCACTTAGTGCCAAAATCAATACACAAAGACAACAATGTTGTGTTATTTTCTTACTAATCAAGGAACATGGAAGAAGGTAATACCCTTTTTATTGACTACCAAATTAATATCTAAATCAAATATCCTGAAGAAGACAAGCATGTGCTTCGTGAATCTCGTCCTGGTGGGTATACATTGACACATGGATCAAGATAATAATTGGTGCTCATAAATAATGCTACAAGTGAACAGACATTTTACAGGCTTATAATGATGATAGTACACTTTGTATGGTATAATGCGTAATCCAGACTATTTTTATTAAAAAATATACACTTATTTTGAAGTGTGGCCGACATTTCTAAATATCCCAAAATGAAAGGCAGCAATATTTTTCAAGTTGGATAGAGGAAGTCTTATTTACTTTCTAAAAATTAAGCCTATATTTGAAAATAATTCAGAATAATTTAACTATATAATTTAAAAAAACTACTCGTGAACCACAATTTAGATTATGTGGTATAACACATGCTCCAATATAATAAACCCAAATGATACTTGTTTCTGATGAATTGGAGAGGGATTACTTCCCATTCCAGGTCTGCTGATTATGTACATATTTATGTGTATGCATTCTTATAATTATAATCAAAATATGGAATAAACATAATCAAGTACAACTTGCCCAATATAGATTAAGTGTTCTTTTAAAGCACCGACCTTCAAATTGATTTCTGAGATCTGCATTTTGAGATTTCTGCAAAGCGAGTTTCGTTTATAACTCGTGTATCTGTGAGGCAATGGTATCAAACATCAATCGACCAAACCAAGGCTCCACATAAATAGAAATGAACAATCAGAATGTTGAGTAATACAAAAACTTACATCTCACCTATTTAAACGGAATACATGTATCAGTTTACACTGTTTTAAACAACAATAACTGATATAAACCCTGCCCAGAACCAGTAGTACATTGTTTATATAAATCTAAGTCACACTATTGACATAATGTGACTGATTATGCAAAAGAAGCTTCCAAATATTTTTGTTTGTGCACCAGGAAAGGATGTTCAACTGATTATGCTGAAAAAATTCAGCCACCCAATTTTCCTCGAACATAAATAAATAAATATAAGACAAAACAATTTCTGCAATAGATTGATGTAGTTCAACAAAGCACCATCGACAAATTCTCTAAATATATAGATAGTGCAAATGCACCAATAGTACCTTTCCCTCTTTAGCTTGATTTCCAATCTCCTCATTTTCCTCTTGTAGGGTCCTGCATTTAGCCATTAACATCTTTCCCATCTTACTTTGTGGGGTAAAATTAACAGAAGCAACATTATCCTGCAACTCCTTCATTTTTTTTATCCTTCTCCTCTACCAGATTATGGAATTGTAACATGAAGTATACTTAGGCTGAATGTATAGGTAGGTATATGTTTATAAAAGCATAATTAAACAATTGAAAGAATTTATAAAGTAAATGCACCAGTAAAAAATTTAGAAGATTTTTAAAACTAGAAGTCAAAGAACACTTTACAAAGTTCACATCAAAGAGGGCCAGAACACTACAACACCACAAAATTTAAAATCACCACCACCTTCTGTGTCATTAATTACATCTCTTTATGTATCATCACGCTATCACTACCAATATAACTGGGTATATAACTACTGCCATCAGAATTAAAACAAATTAACAAATTATCAACTAAAAAGAGTACCAAACTTCTATATACATTATTACATTTTCAATAGATCTGATTCAGAGAAAAATTATGCTCTTACCACAATGTTAATTACTGAAAGTAGACATTAATACATGGCATATTCAATATCTTGTATGTGTTTTTGATAAAGTAACTATTTTGAATAGAATACTATCAGAATTCATTCTAACTATTTTATTTCACATTAACCAACAAAGTTAAGACCATGACACCGCTATCCTTGCATCTTAGCCAAGTAGATAATGCCAAATCACAATCTGATAGCATAAATTATACAAATCAGTATGGTAGTATACATAGAACAACAAAAGGGTAAGACGAATATAAATAACCAAATCATCACACATTACAAGTTTACTACACTCGATTCGCAATCAGGATTTAAGGAATCTAGAAAATTCACCTTCAAGAAGAGGTGGGAGAAATCATATAGGTGTTGAAGGAGAAACCTTAAGGTTGTTGGCTCCAATCTAAAGCTTGGGCTTTGACTCACCTTTATGGAAAGGTGTGCCTTCGATGCTGGATTGGTGGGTTGGGACATATCCACTATTGTCATACATTACAACTAACTAAAGCTTTGTCTAGTTTAGGTAGACAATTTTTTGTCTACCTACCTAGCAGTACTCTTGCCATACTAGTTAACAATTAAGTTGTGTTATTATCTATTTATTTTTTTGGCTAAGCGGGTGATTATGTAGTTTATATGTTACCTTTTGTAGTTTTGTAACCACAAAAAAAAATAATGTTGAATTTTACAGTGACTTAAATCTTTAACAAGTTTTGATTAATTCATTACAGGTTGTTTCTTTTGGGCCTAAAGAAGTATGGGAAAGGGGACTGGAGAAATATCTCTCGTAATTATGTGATTACTAGAACACCGACTTAAGTTGCTAGCCATGCTCAAAAGTACTTTATCAGGCAGCATTCGGGTGGGAAAGATAAGAGAAGAGAAAGCATTCATGATATAACAACAGTCAATCTCAACGACAACCAAACTCCTTCGCCAGATAACAAAAGAACTCCTTCACTGGATCAGCCTAACACGCTATCCAACCATCCAAATTCTGCTGCCATGGGCCGAACACCTTTCCAATAGAACCAGCCAAACAATGTAGCAGCAGCCATGGATTTTAACCAAACAAATAGAAATATGTTTGCGTCTTCTCCTTATGGGTTAAGTTCCTATGGACTTAAAGTGCAGGGTCATAATTTGCAAAGAGCAGCTACTTATGACTCTTACACGGGGCTGTACAATACGGTTTTTCAGATGTAATCGGGGCTGCATTATCCTCATGGATGAAATGTTGCTATGGAATTCTCAAAGGCTCTGAATCGCCTTTTCTTTGGTCAGTTCAATAGAACAAGTATACAACATGGTGGAAGAATGAATGACTTCAACAAAAGTGACTGATGTTACAAGAAAATTTGAGTCAGGTCATTGCAGGCAATTAAACAGCAAGATCTCTCAAGGGCACTCAGAACATTCAAACAATGATATGGTATATTCCGAATTATATTTGATTATCAAAAGCATAAATTGCAGAAGAACCTGCAGAAGCTGGTCAACCATAGCCAAGCAAGAAACTAAAGAATGATAATGCAGTGAACTCATAGTATGCCAAAACCAAGTTATCTTAAGTATATTACTTGTTGGACTTGTGCCCTCAAAGTGGCAAATTGCTTCTTGTACAACACACATTCCCAGTAATTTTCGGACACAAACTTTGGATCTTTGAAGAAAATAGATCATTTGGCTGAAAGTGGAATCCATGTCATTGAACACACATCAGCTTGTACCAAAACCCTCAAAAGAATTTAAATGTCTAATTGGTTTTTAAGAAGTAGAGTACATCAATTGATGGTCTGAACGTAAACAAAGAGATAAAAGTAGAAAGAGCCTAAACAGCAGTAAGTACCTTCACAACTAGGGAACCAAAAGGGCAGTTCAATAGTTTACCATCAGTTCGTGATCCACAAATGTCATACATTGCACAATATTCTACAGAGTGTCTTTGCCTACAACATGAATAATTGTACACTTTATAAGAGAAAGATTTGAATATCCTATTCTACGATTGCCTAGAAAAATTGTGAAAACTAGCAATTACTTCAAAGCCATGATGTGATGATAATTGCTACTTATCAAGAAAAAATTACAGTAAAAACAGAAACATGTTAGTGAAAAGGAGGACCAATTTTGTATTTTAAATTCTACTAAAAAATCTATCAAATTACCAGGAAAATCAGACTCAACCAAAGCATTTGTAGGTAGAAAAAACCCCATAAAATAAAATTAGAAGATCCTAAAAAAGAATGAATTTCTGGGCCGGGGACTCGGGGACAGAAGATGGGGTCAGTTTTGAGCTAGCAAATCTATAGTACCTCTACTATAGTTTCGTCTCTTCGATATTGACTGATGATGACCGATGAAGGGCCGCCGAAGGCGATGAGGGAGGCGATGCGGCGACTTGAGAGTTCGAGATCTGGTTTTGGGACAAGAGATTGAGACTTCACTTGAGAGTTCGAGATCTGGGTACTGCGTCTGGGTTTGGGAATTGAGAGAATGAGAGTTACGATTTCAGATCTGGGCTAGCTGAGTCGCACTACTTAGTATTATTATTATTATGATTATTATTATTATTATTTTAGTTAGTAGTAGTAGTAGTTATAGTAGTTATTCTTATGACATTAAATTTTACAATGAATATTGTTGTTATTATTATTAGAACTATTATTATTATTATTATTATTATTAGTAGTAGTAGTAGTACTACTACTACTACTACTACTACTACTACTACTACTACTATTACTATTATTATTATTATTATTATTATTGTTATTGTTGTTATTATTATTATTATTATTATTATTATTATTGTTATTGTTGTTGTTGTTGTTGTTATTATTATTATTATTATTATTATTTGTTGTTGTTGTTGTATTATTATTATTATTATTATTATTATTATTATTATTATTATTATTATTATTATTATTAGTGTGACGCTTCCAAATCAAAGGTCTCTCCAACCCGATGTATGGTGCTACACTTCATTACCATTCATTCATTCATTCAATTGAATAGTCTCAAAATGACTAATATAACTTATATATAACCAAAATAATATTACATTCCCAAGGGTTCTCTTTGTAACCCATTCGCTTTTGTTCTTGTCATAATATCAAATATATTACAATCGTTTCACCTATACTATTACATAAGTAATCTAAGGGTTTGTCTTCGCCTTGCCCTTGTCCTCGCTCGAGCCTTGATTCCGCATTCGATCTTCGTCGTGTTCATATGGTTCAAGCAAGAGTGAGCATGACTAGCTCAAATAAGTACTACAATTCTAATAAATAACATGCTTGAAACATAGAACTCATATATCTTGAAGAATCGAACAATAGTTACGTAATACTATCGATAATTCAAAATAGCACTTCTTTTCATTCAAAACGCTTTCCAACAACAATATTCAAGAGAATATCAACTAAGGCTTAAAACTATGAAAGCGCTCATAATTTCTTTTGAAAAGGACAACCCGACACTAAGTCCAGTAAGTCCCAAGATAGCTTACGAGCACTTCCGGTGATCATTTCATAGTACTCTATGTCGATCAACACTACATTCATTAAACGTATACGTTTAAGTTGTGGCAACCTCGGCGTGTTCGTCGTTAAACGACAAAAACATTTTAGCATACTCGGCCTTCGATTGAAAACCATACCAATATAACTCGGTAAACATAAATCATGCTTCGATGTAATCATAATATAAGTCTAGCCGAAAGAATTGGCTTTAGAATTCATCGCTCAAAACTTCATGTGAAAGAATACATGAATTACAAAACTCAGATGATCGAATCAAAACAAGGGTTAGAATACTTGCCTTCACGTCGCTCGCCATCGATTAACACACGACACTTTAAGTCTCTACGTTTCTACAATACATGATCATATAACATACCACATTAGGTTATATATAATCAAGTATGTATACTATTATATCTTACCCTTCATCTCAATGTAAATCCTAACTTAGATCTACTATTATAGGTTTTCGGCTTTCATTACGTCATTCACTTTACGTTCACTTTCAATTGATTATTAACTCTTAATCATCATGCATTAGTGTCTTACAAGTACCTTACAATGTTATGTTTATATCTCAGTTCATTACTAACAAGTTCCTTTTCATTCTACACTTGTAAACATTTTTGTCCATCAAAATTCTAGGATCTGAAAGCAATGGCTGCATTACACTTAATCTCTGCATCTCGTGCATGGCATGGCGAGTTAAGATGATGCAGATTCGACCTCTCATGCATTGTACATGGGCTTTAAGGTCATGAGAGTCTCATGGCGCTGACTCAGGCCTCGAGATAATTTTCTTGATTTGAAAGTTTTACGAACTTCCCGGACGCATAACTTCTTCGTTATAAGTTCGAATTGGTCCGTTCAAAAGTCTACGGTTCACAAATTTCATACTCTATGCGTTCATGCAAGAATTTTATCTATTTGACTTTGTTTGCTAAAATTTCACCTACGAGTTCATTTTTAACGAAAATGATAAACGTCCGTGAACGTTCAACGCTCGTTTCTTTGTTCTAAGTCGGAATTCGGTCATTTTTGAGTCCGCAACTCTATAATGCCAAATATGAATTATCTCCATTGAAAACCAACATTTTCGACTTCAAACACAAAATACAACTTCCATTCCGAGAATTTCACGAATTCGACAATAATTGTCCAATCGTGTGAATTCCGGCAAAACTACATTCTTAATGATTCTAAATGGATTTCAACCAACATATGATCATCACAAGTTACTTATTACACCAACTTATAATCAAAGTAGGTTTTGACTTATTCTCATAAGTCAATGACTTAATCAACTTATGAACTACAATTCTTCATGCTTATGACTTACTATAAACTTAAGTCCATCAATCAATGTTCTCATAATATATTCAACATATTAATCATCATATGATAACATATAATATGTTCTTTATGGTTCTAGCAACTTATTAATGTTCAAGTTGCTTATCCAAATAATTCGTCTTAAGTTCATTACTTATTAACCTATTACATAATCTTAGAATACAATCTCCCTTCTCTATCAATCCTATCATAGAAGAGTTGTAGATAAAAGAGATGAGTCTTACCCTTGAAGACTTCAATTCACTTTGGAAAACTAGCAAAGGTTGAAGTGGCTTATAAGTCTTAAGTAACTTATTCTTTCTACCAATTAAGTAGCTTATATTTGAGAGGAAAGTTGGATGAAAATAACAACCAACAAAATATGAAATGAGGCTTGTATTTATAGGCCACCAAAGGTTAGGGCATTTTAGACTTTAAAACATCCCACCTCCTTATTCCACCTCCTCATTCCACCTCCTCATCCTCCACCTCTTTACTATTCATAACCTAGCCATTAAGTAACTTGCTAGCCACAATACTTGCTCATCACACTTTTTGTTTGCCCATCAAGCTTACCCATTTTCTACTAGGTTTGACCCATGGATCAAGGCTTCTTATTGGGCTTGGTTAATTAATTTAACTACTTTCATAATAGGCTTGTGCTACATAGTTTGGACTAATGATATATCAAACACTTGGGCTTGATTATCACATTATATTGGACTTATACTTATTATGCTAATAATCCTACAAGTCCATTATCTTTAGTTAACCATCTTAACAATTATACCCCACGTATAATCTTCGTATACTAACTCGTATATTAATTCGTAATATACGTTATTTTATTCTTCATACATAATAGTACAATACGTCGTATTATACTTACATCCATTACTTCATATAATGTATACACATTATATGATCACAACTTTATTTCCTTAATGCTTAATAAACCTAACGTTCCCAAATTAGGTCCACATGCGAAATATTACGTTTTCCATACTTAGATTATTATTACATAATCAATATCGCCTTGATATTATAACGTTACGTATTTCTCAGAAATTCAAAAATAATTCCCGAGCAGAAATCGATGAATAGTGTTTTTCGAAAAATTTCTCGGAAAGCTTTTATTTTCGTCTTAGAAATTCAAACACCTTAATTCATTCACGTAGTTAAAATACTACGATATTCCGACGTTTCTAGGTTATACAACGACATTCATCTTCTCAACACATAATAATAATAAATAATATCATTTTATTCATTATTAAAAGTATTTACAATTGTTCAATTTTCCGGGACGTTACACTCTCTCCCCCTTATAAGGATTCTGTCCCCAGAATCTCGCTATATAAAAAAAATTACACAAATAATTGAGGGTAATTCTTTTTCATCATTTCTTCTAACTCCCACGTTGCTTCTTCTGCATTGTGGTTCTTCCATATCACCTTTACTGAAGGTATGACTTTGTTCCGCAGAACTTGTTCTTTTCTATCGACAATTTGAATCGGCGTTTCCTCTTACGTTAAGTCCTTCTCGATATGAATAGGCTCATATTCTATCACATGCTTATAATCTGGCTTATAAGGACGTAACACGGATACGTGAAATACATTATGTATTCGTTTCTAGGAGTGGAGGTAATGCTATCATATAAGCTACCTCACCTAACCGCTTTTAATACCTCAAAAGGTCCTATAAACCTCGGACTTAACTTTTCCTTCTTTCCAAAACGTATCTTTCTTTCCGTGGAGATACTTTTAGAGGAACGTATCGAACCTACTTCAAACTCTCGATTCTCTCTATGCGGATCCGTAAACTCTTCTCGCTGTCTTGAGTCGCTAGAGACGATTTGTATCTTCTTAACAATATTATTCATGTCTGTTGTACCAATTACGGTCCCAACATTCGCTGTTCTCCTACCTCATCCCAATACAATTGGCTCGTGATTTCCTCCCATACAAAGCTTCGTATATAAGATACCTATGCTTGCATGATAACTATTGTTATCATAAACTCCACTAATGGTAAATGATCATCCCAACTACCTCGAGATCCATGACGCAAGATCTTAACATATCTTCTAACGTCTGAAAGTTGTTTTCTCATTTGAAAGTAGTATGCACACAAGCCAATCATGTTTGATGATAAAGCATATACTTTGTAATAATCTTATTCATTTATTAATAAAAGTATTAATTTATTAAAGGCTTTTAATTATCTACATGATGTTGTTTTATAATATGTGATAAACCCATAGTTTTAAGCAATGCTTTTAGAATAATGATGATGATCATTCTAATGAGATCTAAATTCTTAGAAAGCTTAAAACTAAAATAGTTCCCAATCATTGGATTACTAAATTGGGGATTAGTGAATCCGGATAGATTGGTACATACGTTGCTTGCTCATTGGATGAGGATGATTGATCTCATGATCATTTGTGTGGAGACACTAAAGCAAGTATGTAGGTGCTTATTAGAGAATAAGTTCACTGAACGTGGCTCGCTAAGGAATACCTAATGGAGTTTTATTTGCCTGTCAATAGGAATTCCTGTAGTGATAGTAGTACAAGTAATCCTTGGACATTCCGTCGAACAAGGATGTAAACCCTAAATTCTCATAATCTTCTGACTCAACCACCATCACTATCGGCACCTCAGCTATGGGCGTTGGTAAAATCTCTATCTGGTTCACAGACTCTTCACTAATCACATGTATATCTCTATACATCATATTCTCTCCTAACATCTATAATAAAACAAATTAACTTGATTAGTACACAACATTAGAATATTATAAACACATATCACATTTAGTGCATTTTTGGGGTTAACTTCATCTTTTAATTCTTCTAGTAATGAATTTCCCCAATTCACCACTTAAAACTCATCATGAGTTTAATTACTACTAACTTCTTCAACTCTTCTTAAGGTTATGGCTTAAGGTTCTTCCCCCCTCCCTTTAAGTTTTATAACCTATAGCTCTGATACCAACCAATGACGCCCCCAAATTCGGGTATCTTCCAACCCGATAAATGGTGCTACACGGTACTACTGTTCACACATACATTCAATTAAAATACATCAATAGAGTGAATATGTCTTCTATATATTACATAATAATATTTCCCTTCCCAGGTTCTTAGTAACCATTACATAAGTTCTTCGTCATAGTATCAAATTAATATAAAAGTAATATTATTCTATTACAAAGATAACTACTTGTCCGCCATAGCCTTCCCTTTGTCTTTAACGGATCTTTCGGTACATTCATTTTTAGCTGTATTCATATAGTTCAAGCAAGGGTGAGCATAACTAGCCCAACAAGTATAACAGTTATAATCGAGCAATATGCCTGAATCATATGAATATATATCATCTATAACTGAATCAATAATTATGAAGTACTATAGATAATTCAAAATAGCACTTCTCTTTTCTTTAAAATGTTTAGCGATGAATATCATTGGTTAAACATTTTGTTTGGTCAAAGACCTTGAGAATTTCATTCTTTCTTTCTTTAAAAAGGACAACCTGGCACAAAGTCCGTAAGTCCGTCATTTCTTACAAGCATGTCTAGGTGATCAGCCTATAGTACTCTATGTTGTACAATACTACTACATTAAATGTATCTACGTTCAAGGTTTGGCAACCTCACGTATCGGTCGCTTTACGATAAAACATTTGTTTATTTATACTCAGTCTTTCTTTGAATCCATACCAAAATAGTTGACACAAGATAGCAATATTTATAATACTTTGATAGATTATAACAGAATCCACAAAATATTATAAGTCTGGTCTAGCCGAAGGAAATGGCTTCGACTTCTTTGTTACATTAATTCATGCGTATGATACATAAATCATAAAGCTTGTCCAAATAAGGGTAGACAAGAGTTTAGAATACTTTCCTTCAGCGTTGTCTAGTGTTAATTCACTTTACTCGTTAGTCTTTAAAGTTGCTACGTGCATAATCACATAGCATACCATGTTAGGTTATAAACAATAAGTATTGTCGTTAACTTATCTTCTCCTCCTTCTCGGTCTAACTCCCATTTGCTTAACTTAATAACATTCATTAAGTTAGTTACTATTCATTGCAACCTTATAACATTTTATTGTTATAATTAACCTTACATATTCCATGTTTAAGTAATTACATTACAAGCAATCTCAAACATCCCTTTAACGTGTACGGTTTACCGTATTATTAAACTTACTTTGTGTTTACGTTCTAAACCTTTTGTTAACCTTTAACTGTTAAACTTAAGGTTTTAATCATCCTTTATGATGTTACTTTAAGTTTAATTAAGGTCATAATTCACCTTCAATCAACTTATCTTTCTTTATATTCATTGTCATTCTTCTCTGCCTTTGGTCTAGGAACGGCGCTGTGGCGCCATGTCCTTAGTTATAACTGGCACTGCGGCGCATCTCTCTAGTGTTTGGGATCCGGTTACAGCGTTACGACACCACTTTTATAGGCTTGGGCAGCGCTACGGCGCCCTCCCTGAGCCTTTGAATTTTTTTAAGTTTTTCAATTCAAATTCTTTTCGGGCTCGTAACTTACTCGTTATAAGTCGGAATTGGCTCGTTCAAAAGCTTTTATCTCACATATCTTGCATACTTTGATTTTATTAGGACAACTTAAGTTTCTGAATCCGTTTACACTAAATTCACTATTTTAATTTTCTATTACGCGTTCGGTAAACGTTCGTGAACGTTCATAACTCGTTTCTTCGTTTTAAGTCGGAATTCGACCATTCTTGAGTCCATAATTCTTAAATGCAAAGTTCTTCGACACACCATCGAAAACTAAGGTTTTCGAGTTAAACGATTACTTTTGACTATCATTCTGGGAATCTTATGATTTTGACGATTATCGTCTAAACTTGTAAATTTTGCCATAACTTCGTTACTTGAGATTTTTACTCCGTTCAAAATGGATTCATTCCATTATTCAAACATCTATCATCCTAACCAAACATATGGCATCTAATCCTATATACGATGGTTTTAAACTTGTCCATCAGTAACATGTGATAAATTTTCACGTGTTCTTTATTATTTCTTACTTCTTTGATTATAATTCCACTTGTAACATGATTATTAATTTTTAAAGTCCACTAATAGCCATCCTTGTTACTCTTTAAGATACATACACCACCAATAATCACTTCTCTATCAAGATTCTAATTGAAGAGAAGAAGATTAAAGGTTAAAGTTTCATTACCTTTTGATGTTCTAGCTTTCTTTCTTCTTCTTCTTGGATTGATTGAAATAGCTCTCACTTCTTTCTCTCAATATAATGTTTAAGGTACTGGTGAATTCAAACAACCAACAAATGACCAACTAAGCTTCCTATTTATAGACTTTGCAAAGTGAGGGCACAATGGTCAAAATGTTATCCCACCTCCTTACTATTCCACCTTCTTACTATTCCAAGCTTGCAAGGGAGGCTAATCCTCTTGCTTGACCACCAAGTGGTCGTGACTCAGCATGGGGAGCCCAAATGGGTTTTACTCATCTGGTGACACATCGGTTCGATCCACGGGTTCGGTTCTTGGTTCGGGCTTAACCTTGGGCTTGGATTAAATTATCTTTGGGCATTACTTAGGTTTGTCATTGGGCCTCAACATGTTTCACTTGGGCTTGCAAAAATTAACATTCAAATCCTATTAGTCCATTAATAATGGTTTGTGATCTTACCGTATAATCCTCATATTCTTCTCGTATACTAGTTTGTATAACATTTATCTCTATACGTTATATTATCTTTCGCATGTACTTGTACAATACCTTGTATTATACTCGTATTCATTCCCTCGTAAAATAACTTTCTTATTATACGACCATCATTTATTCAAATCTTCACTTTTCCTAACATTCTTGAACTTAGCACACAGGCGAAAAACTGCATTTGCCATAACTGAATTTTTATTAGATTATCAATCTTTCCTTACAATTCTATCAGTACGTATTTCCCGTAAGTTTAAAACAAATTCCCGAGCAAAAATGAATGAATAGTATTTTTCAGAGAATTTTTCGGAAAGCTTTTTATTTTCGTCTTGAAAATTCAAACACTTTATTTCTAGCACTTAGCCATAATACTATGATTATATCTCTCTTTTAGGTTGTAGAATACCCTACATTTCGCTTACTCGTTATAAATAACATTTAATATAATTTTATTCAAATAAAAATTAATTTACATTATAATCCAATTTTCTCGATCGTTACAGACGGTATCCTAGATTTTCTCCCAAATCATGTACACACATACACACTTCACACTTCACACTTCATTTTAGAAAAACATTAAGAAGCGATAACTGTGTTTTCATAGAAGTCGAGGGTGTCAAACATCTTCCCCTCGCTTAAGCAGACCCCCAAACTTTATGAATCTCGGTTTTAGACCAATTTTATGGAGTCACATTCAGGGTCTCCTGATTGCGAAAATTCTAAATTTTGAATGAGTTGGTACATCCATTTAAATTTTTACTGACTAACGACTGTCTAATTGACCCTGCATTAAAATCAATCTTTCAAAACCCCGTCGACATTTATGTAGGTTTTTTTTCTTCATAAAAATCACCCTTCAAATGTGATAATAAATAAATCAAAAAATATTAAAAAAGGTAGAAACACAACCTATGAAAAAATTCTTGGCGTCGACACATATTTCATCACTCAACTTTTTTTTATTACTTCCCTTGATCTTTTAGTGAATGGAGGGTCACACCACTTGAAAAATTGACAATACATCTTTAGCTCGTGCTCAAAATAAGCAATAGAAGAAGATTTGTGACTAAAAATTCCCCTTTTTATTTCATCCATTTTTTTTTAAAAAAATTACAAATTCACATATCTTGTACATGCAACAACCAAAAAATCTTCTACCTAAAAGTAGGGTTTCCATCTTTCTATGCTTCTTACATGGGTGCAACAACTCCACAACCGCAGGCAATGAGATTGAATAAGGAGTCACGCTCAGAATCTGTAGATTTGGTCACCATTTCCCTTATATAATAGATCTTTATCCCACTTAAGGTACTCATTTTCTCTAAATGCACCTATGTATTGAATTCTTAGTTTCAATTACTTCAAACCAGTTGTCTATAGCCTCTTTCTTTGTCCTGCTACTACAAAGAACTTTAATTTTTGCCCCTTTTGATGTTTGATTTTTTATTTAGAAAATTGATAAATTCAAAATAGAAAATAATATTTCCACATGAAACTGTCGCTATAATATAAGATTTATAACGATGATTTTTATCTGAAAATATCAAAAAAATAATGTGAAAATATTAATTTCTATTTATTTATCATGAATGAAATTCGTTGGTTCAAATCAGTTCACCATGGTTATGCTCGTTTTTGATGTGTACAATGTTGTTAACAGTAGCCTCCAACTAAGATTCAGTAATATATACATGACACTTTCACGTCAATATTTCGTTAAAATAGTTAATTTCGCCTACGGAAATTTAAATTTATGTAAAATAAAATAAAATATAGTTAGTTGAGGGTAAAAAAATATTAATTAGTTATTATAAGTAGACCTGAATTATGCCTTTATCCCGGAAATGATCTCACTGCGGCGCCAAAACAAGAAAGGAGCCCAGACCTAACTCCCGGCTGCTGTGTTAAGAATTCCGCGTTTTGCTACCCAAACCTTCGAACACTGCAACCAAACATGCGCGTAGCCATGGCAGCTCCGACAGCAGCATCACTCCTTAAAAAGCTCTTCTATCATTCCCCCGTCATACTTTCACTGCTGCCGCCCAAATTTTCTCACCTCCGCCGCTGTCTCTGCATCACCAATTTCTCCACGACCACCAAGTTATCTAAAAAGATCAAATGTAAGCAAAAGAACACTAGTAGTAATATTACTAGTACTAGTAATAGAAGATTAGCAGAGTCAGTTGTAAAGAGAAGGACGCGTTCAGAGAAAGAGTTCGACGAGGAGAAGGTTCTGAAATTTGGAGACAGTGGGTCCCACATTCCGGTGATGCTTGGTGAGGTCTTGGAGGTTTTTCTTCTCTTCAGCTCCGCTCTTTTGTCGATTGTACCCTCGGAGCTGCTGGCCATTCCTCGGCGGTTAGTACTTCATTCTTACCATACTTACAATTGGGTACTGTTTAGTGGATTTTGTTTATAATTTTCAATGAATAATACTACATTGATAAATGGGTTGTATTGAACTCTATTAGAATTGATAATATACTGTTCAATATTTTTGTTAATTGCATTGATTATTAGAATAGTTTTGATGAGGATAACATTTGGTGGTGTGATGCTATAACATTTGGTGGTTTGATGCTATAACAGTTGGTGGTTTGATAAATCGAGATGTTATAATTTCATACTAGCACCGATATATTTAGAATTTGTGATCTTTCACCTTTTGAATTTATTATAAAATGCAAATATACTGAGAATTTGTTTCTATTGAGTACTGCTTGTTGTCATTTTTGTTTGGAATATAAATTGTGGATCAATCTGTTGTATTCTTCTGTATTATTTATACCTGAATTGTGGGCTCACGGAGCAAGAAGGTAATGTTAGTAATGCTCCATTAGGTGTATTATATGGATTTAGAAAATGTAAAAGAGTGGTTTGGGTGAACTTGGACCTCAAAGAAAGTGAGGGGAAAGAAAATGAAAAATAAACAAATATATATATATATATATATATATATATATATGTGTGTGTGTGTGTGTGTGTGTGTATATATATATATACATATATATTTATATATATATGTAGATTTCTTTTTCTTTTTCACTTCAATTAACACTTGATTTTAGAATTTTACTTTATATTTAGTTTTGCAAAAATATACTCCGTACAGTTGGATTTGTTTTATTCCTTTTACTCCCTCATTATGTAGTTTAAATAAGTTCTCCATGGCTCTGCCCAAGGAAAGCGAGGGAGATATACATGTTTTAGTATGGCCTTTTACAAGTAGAATCCTTACTAGTTAAGATTCAATTATCTATGATATTTTCAAATCCACCTACGTAGATCTCTTAATGCCAGTCACTCATTTTATTGGAGGGCACATCAAATATTTTACTTGCAATTATAGCTTCACTCTATTACTCGAATTTCAAAATATATTCAATTTAAGTCTTTGAACACATACAATTATACAACCTGAAAGTTACAAATCTACTAGTGTTACAACTCTTAGTACCATATATTAGTAAAGTTAATAGATATCTATAGGTTATTGTCCTGATATGTTACATTGGAAAATTATAGTAGTGAATATTGGTATAATTGTAGAAATGCATCACTACCAAAGTTTGGAGAAGGCTAAATATATGGTGAATCAATGCTTTGAATATGAATTTACTGTTTTGGAAGGGGCAAGGATAAGGTCCTTTGGAATTCTGGTTGTTTTCATATTCTTCAGAATTACAGGCCCCGCCAAAAAATATTTGGGATTGAACTGAATTATACTCATGCTGAAATTGTTTTATATCTTTCCACTTGTTCAAAGATAGTGTGTGTTGTCTTGCATCTCTCTAGGCCTTTGGTTTACACATTTACAAGTGTGTGTCTCTGTCACTATGAACTATGGTTATTTGGTAGATCTAGAGAGGAATTTGAGAACTAGGAGGAGAGTAGAGAAGATATAGAGAGGAAATAGAGAGAATTTAGAGATAGATTGAGGTAAAGAGAGAGATTCAGAGTTTAGAGAGGAAGCAATATAGAGAGATGGAAAAAATATAGAGAAAGATGAATATTTTGTTACAAGGAAGAAATGACAATTACAATATCAACATGCCACCTAACTTACCAATAAAGGTATTGAAAGACAAATAAATACCCAAAATAATGGTAACAATGTTTTCCCTAACTCGCTCCCCAACTACTTAACTAACATAGTTGTATTCATAAGCCTAGTGTGACAAACCCTTACCTTTAGAACAATCCAGTCCCCATGGATTCTGATCAAGTCAGGATATTAACCTTCTCCAGGATCAATGATGAAATTTTGGAGTTTGCACATCAAAATTTCACCACTGCAAGGCCTGTTCGCATGCTCAATATAAATTTCTGACTTAAATTTTCTGAATTTAAAGAGTAATAGCTTTGACCTTGGGGGATAATACTCTTGTAATCTTCTCTTTTATGTTCCTCACCAATTTGAGCTTAGGGATAGCACTCTTTTCATCTTCCCTTTTATCTTCCTCACCAAATAACACATGGAACTGCAAGTTCTGGAAACTTTTGGAGACATGCCAACAACATTTTCTACATATTTCCAAACTATATTGACTCCCAGCTTATGTGTGTGGCTTAGATCTCTTTCATAGGACCACACAAAAGATTGCAACTTTTATGGACATGCCAACAACATTTTCAATATCTTTCCAAACTATCTTGACTCCCAGCATCTGGAGCTTAGACCTCATTTGTAGGACCACACACAAATTTGAATCAGTGTTCACATCATCAACCCACAGTTGCACCATCTTTTCTCCCTCTCGAGATGACACCAGGTTCTGATTGCTGTTCAAAAGTTGGATTTCAGAAGTGTCTATCTTCTTGGACAACTTTGAACCACAGTTGAGTGTGATGAAGTGCAAGGAAATTATAGTAGTGTATTCCTTCTGTTTGGTGGTTCAAGCAAAAAACTCTCTGCTGAACTCCTCAAGGACCAGACATGACTTTTCCCTCTTGAAGTGCAAACTTTCTGTTTCTTTTGGCCACAGGTTTTGTTTTTCTGGTTGTTAGCTTAAGTGCACAACCTGATCTCATTGCAGTGTTTGGTTTCAATGAAACGGAGGTGCTGTCACCCAGGAGGAGTATAGAGATTGGTTGTTTTTGCTAGACTTTTAGGCTTTCTTGAGGCAGGTTATAGTCCCTATCCTGAGCAGCACCTTCCAGGCTTTCCCATGATACTTCTGCCACTGTTCTTCCTGCATAATATGGTTATAGCTTCCATAATTCTCTGTTGCAAAAATCTAATTCTAGAATAACCTTGTCCCTTTTCTTTGGAGTTTTATTCATATTTTTATCATCAAATTCTATGGACCCCAGCTGTTGTTTCCTTTGAAATTCTGTCTGCCTTGAGAGTTTCTCAAAGGAGAGCTCTTAGGTTAGTTGCAGTCCCCTTCATCTACTCCAGTTGTCCAGTAGCGGCAACTTGTCCTTGTGTGGATCCTATTTCAATGAACTCTTACACGCCGCACTGTGCGTCAGGTGCAGCAGGGGTGCAAGTGCGGGTGCACTGAGATATCGTGCTGCGGCAATTGCATAACCCCACCGCGTCTATGCTAAAATTGTTTCAAAAATCTTTTTAACTTGTGTAGCCTACTAGATAATGAGGATGAGAATAGAAAACCGAGCTTACTCGTAAAATTTAAAGATCCTTTGAGCTCAGATGTGTTGGATTGGAGGTGCATGATGTTGGTGATATGTTTCGGCAATGGGGCGTGAGGTTGGTGGCGGAACCAAAAGTTCCTATCTGGATGGGCCAAAAATAATTAAAAAATAATATTAATATAATAATTAATTATGTTTACGAAAGTCCATAAAAGATATATAATAATATATATATACACACACACATTACACATGAACTTTTTTTAGTGAGCAACGCTTAAATATTTTTTCAGGTTCATAATTTTTTTAATTAAACCTTGTGAAAGTATAAACTATTCTTTTCTCATGTTCAAAATCAATGAGTCTATCATAAATAGTTAGTAATAATTATATAATAATGAGAGTAATAAATTCAAAAATTATAAAAATATAATAACTCATATATTTATAAACAACAAACTGCTAAAAAATTCGTTAAGTGAATATAATGCGTGCGTGTGTGAGTGCATATATATTATATGGGAAATAATCCACACCTACGGTTGGATGGGAGTTTCTATTTTTCTAATGCACATTCACCTATCTATTGCGCACAATCCAAAGGTTGAGAAAAGAGCAATCCGCATAACTGTTATTAGGATGCTAACAAACAGTTATGCGGTATGTGATCCCACATAGCAAATGTCATTTGTACCCCTCCGCAATAAGTCCTATCCGCATAATAGTTATGCGATAGGTTGATTTTTCTATCAGATTCTTCAAGTTACCTACCGCACAACTATTATGCGGATGAGACTTTTTTTAATACACTCCTTTCGCAAAACTAGTGCTCAAACAGATCACAACACTTTGCCAAACTTTTCCGCCACTCAAACGCATCGGCAGCGGCCTTGGGTCGCCTGAACTTAGCCGCCAATCAAATGCAACGGCGGCAGCGATGGGTTGCGATGTTGTTCTGATCACCTCCTCCCTCTAATTATATTCAATCCCTCGCTCACCTTATTGTTTCTATATCAAACACGAAACAATTAACCTATTTCACCAATCAATAACAACCCATTTTTCATGGCTCAGAGTGCTACTTAAACTTTCGCTCTCTCTGAAAACCTCGAGAACAACGATGACCAGCTTTGTTCGGAAACACCCCAATTTGAAGCTTTGCGAGCAATATCCCGTGCCGTGGAGAATAATCCGTGCTCATGTACACAACATGTTGGGTGAGTGGTTCAATATTTATCCACATGTAAGAGACGATTTTAATGCACAATTCCAACTTAATTTCAAATTTCTTTACGATATGGTCAGTCTGCTTAGGGATCTTGGTGTTAAGAAACCTCTCTATGTGAAGGGCACTGCTGTAGGCAGAAGATCTGCAAACGAAGTTGGTGCATAAATATGATGATTCTGCAATTTTGATTTGTGGCAAAAAAACCAGTCTTTAAGCACATGCAAAAGCCGGTTAAGGGAACTCCATGAACTCCGCACAAACATTGAATCTGTAAAAGAGACATGGTTGTCATATTGTCTAACTGCGTTATTCATGCCAAGTTATTAGATGGTATTTTGGAAGAACAAGATAATGATATATTAGTTGTGCGGTAGGAGTGTTCTAAAAAAAAAGTCGCACCGCATAATAGTTGTGGTAGATAACTTAAAAGATCTGATGAAAAAATTATCCTATTGCATAACTATTATGCGGATAGGACTTATATTGAGCAGAGGGTACAAATGACATTTACTATGTGGAACTACCTACTGCATAACTGTTTGTTAGCTTCCTAATAATAGTTATACGGATTGCTTTTTTCTTAGCTTTTGGATCTTGCAATAGATGGCTAGATGTGCGTTGAAAAGAGAGGAGCTCCCATCCAACTTTGGATGATCACTTCCTTATTTATATATGGGAAGTGATCCATAATTGCTATTACACTATTTTGGCAAACACATCTATGGCCGTCATAAGAGATTGGGTGGTCCAAATTTAAAACTTTTAATCCATCCGCTACTAATACTAGCGAATTACACTTATTGTTTTTAATTTGTATCATCTATTTCTCCTATGGACGGCCAGAAATGTATTTACCCGAATAGTGAAGTAGCAAATATTTGGGGATAAATATTTTTTTCATCACTCTACTTTAGGTCAACTTACAGTCAACTAAATCAATTTTTTTTTCTTATATTCGACCAACTAAACTTTACTTTTCTTATAAACCGTTACAAAAACCGTTAAGTCCTTTGACTTTAAACGGAAATAGACACATAAGCTGCTAAGTTGTTAAAAAAAGTTGATGTGGCAATGATAATCCAACCAAAATATAATAATCATTAATTATAGGGAAATTTTATTGAAAGGAAACATTCCATTTTTCTACCTCCCAAACCAAAATATTTTATAAATTGTTATTTAAAAAAAGATTATTTTAAAAAAAACAGAAGAAACAAATCAGAGGAAAGGAACAAGAACAAGCCTATGAAAATACAAAAAGTAAAGGCAAATCAATTAACTGAAAAACAAAATTGGATAAATAATTCGAACCCTAATTAGAAAAAGAGGGGATACCTGGAAGAAGAGGGGTTAGAGATAGTGGAGAAAAAAGAGACGGAAGCCCAATCGTGCTTGGATCGAATTTGATACTCCCTCAGCTGTTGTGCCGTCGTCCCTTCCCTTGATTCCTCTCTCTATACCCCTACTAATATATTCGTATAGATTCTGTATCTATAGCTTCGAAGTCATTTGAAACGGAGAATTTGAGCAAAAAATGAAGAAGACGAATTTGATAAATTTAATGAGTGAAATAAAGAGGGAGGGAGAAATAAGAAAATAGGTAGCAATGTTCGTTTATTTATTCGGTTTTGTTTTTAAGTTAATTGATTTAATATTTTAGGGAAGATTATGTATTCACTTAGCTAAACATTCAAGGTTTTGTTGATCAATGATGATCCAGTCGCCTATAACCCTTTTGATGTCTGAACTTGCTCTTACGAAGAACCATAAATTTTGCCACTTTTGTTGGATGAAATTTGTTGGGTCAGATCGGGTGGGCATGGGTATGCTTGTATTTGAGGGTGGGCTATAGCTGAGGTGTACAATGCTGTTAACAGTAGCTTCCAACTAGGATTCAGTAAATATGTGGCATTTTCACATCAATATTCCGCCAAAATAGTTAACCCCACTGACGGAAATTCAAATTTGTTTAAGAAACGTAAAGTATAGTTAGTTGACTGAAAGAAAAAAAAAGTCGAGTTAGTTGACTGTAAATTGACATAAAGTAGTGATTAAAAAAACATTTATCCCCAAATATTTGGTATGAATCACTCCTCTATCTATGTTTGAGGTTAATTTTTCTAAGTAATTTTTTAGAATAAAATAGGGGCTAAAGTGAAATTTAAAAAAATTGGCCATGCTATAGTTCCGCCATCGTCTGAGGTCCTTGACTCTTCAAATCAAGGCAGGGACCAAATCACCAAGACTATATCGAACACAGGATAGACTAAATAATAAGTTCAAAAAATTTCTTCTTCTTTGCTCTCGTCTTGTGCTCTAATACCAAAATGATGTCGGATAAGATTTGAAGATAAATAATTCCTGAAAATAATTAATATAATAAGGGAAAATTAACTTGGGTGAGGTTTCGGACCTCACTACCCCAAGGATCTATTACTTGGATGATGCTCCGTATATCACTACCTCAAGGATTTCTCAACTACAGAAGAGAGGAAAATAGCTCAATATGAATTACTTTGTGAGGATTACATTCCTATTCCAAGATATTCAGAACTCTAATTTTACTTGTAGAATAATAAGATGACTGAATGACTGTGATACTTCTAATTCTTGTAAAGAATGTAAATGTTGTGAATGTTAATGCAAAAGAATTCTAATTTTGTAATCTAAAGATACACTTTATGTATTGGAGTTATGCATATTTTGGAAAAATGACCAAAACCTAAACTAACATTACAAAATGAAAAAAATAAAAATTAGATGTGTGTGCAAGGGCCAGACCACATGGGCACCACCTTGCACACATATGGACCAAGGAAGAATATGTGGTGGAAATGTCGGAGAGGCAGCCATGATGGTTCAAGAGAAGACCAAGTTACTTAAAGATTAAAGATAAAAACTAGTTAACTTAATAAACTTGACTATTTGGTAAGTGATACAATTAGTAAGTAATAAGCTAGTTAATTAACAACTAAGTGAGGATTAAATAATGAAATTGCCTAAGTTGTAGGGGCTTTGACCCTAAATGAAAGGTCAAGAAGGATTAAAATATAAATAAGAAAAATAGGAAAATATAAAAGAAGCATGATACTTCAATTCATTCACTCTCTTTTCACAAAAACTCAAACAAAACTAAGAGAAGAAGAGGGCGAGAGAGGGCTGGCCATACAAGGAAAGGAAAAGGGGAGGATTTTGAAGCTTGATCTTGGGAAGAAAGTGGGAAGGAAAAGCTTGATCTTAGGAAGAAAGTGGGAAGAAGAGGGCGAGAGAGGGCTGGCCGTAGTGTGTGGTTTTGATAAACAGTGGCAAGCTTTTGTAATAGAAATACAGACCCTGGGTTGTATAATGTAATGTAATTATATTATGTTGTAAGATGATTTTGGCTTGTAATATAAGCTTAAGATGTTAAACTGGCCACCGAATCTTTTGTAGAGAGTATAGGGATTTGGGGGAGTCACAATGACCAAAATACCCCAACTAAATATTAAAATATCCTAATAAACATAAATTTCATAGACACTTCTCGGAGGATCGTGAATCCGTGTCAGACACATGTCTGACATGAATTCGCTCTGACACGCAATGTTCAAAAAAGCGTTCGAGGCGTGAGCCTCGAGGCGCGCCTCATAGTGAGGTGGAAGATTTCTGTTGCGAGGCGGTCGCTTCACTGGGAACTAACGAGTCTTACGCCTTATTTGGTTGAGGCTTACACCTCAAGGCGTTGCGCCTTGATTTGGCTTTAAAAAAAACCCCAAATATAATATCAAATCAATCGAAGGCTCGCGAGACTTCACCAGGTAAGTATCGAGTACCGACTGCAGTTCTTTTGTCAATTTCGTGCGAAGCGACGTCGACTACACCAGGTTTTCTTCTTCTTCCACTCTTCTTATTTGGTTGAGGCTTACACCTCAAGGTGCCTCGAGGCGTCGCGAGGCGTGGTTCTTGATTTGGCTTAAAAAAAAAACCCAAGTATAATATCATATCAATCGAAGGCTCACGAGACCTCACCAGGTAAGTACCGAGTACCGACTGCAGTTCTTTCGTCAATTTCGTGCGAGGCGACGTCGACTACACCTCTTCCTCTTCTTCTTCTTCCGTCTTCTTCTTCTTCTTCTTCTTCTTCTTCTTCTTCTTCTGACTCTGTCTTCTTCTTTTTTAATTTCTGTAATTTTTTGGGGTCTAAATATTGATTACTCAGTGACTTTTTTTTGTCCTGTACCTTCAGCGATTAAACGTGTAAATGGTTTACATCGGTGCAATTTGTAAGTTGGACCAAACCGGAATCAAGACCAATTTTTTTTTTGGTATATTATAATCTATGAAACTAAAACATATTAAAACTGGAATAAAGACCAATTTTTTTTTTGGTATATTATACTGGTGATTGTGTCATGGTGTCCTGTACCTTCAGCAAATTTTTTTTGTATCTCTTTACAAATTACAACCATAAGGAGGATACTGTGCAATTTGTATATTTTGTAACATTTTGTAACATTCCATTTAGTTTATGAACTTGTGTTCATCATCCCAGTGTTTGAAGGTGAATTATTTGCACCTGATCTTTCATTGGCTGCACGTTAATTAGAGTGTTGGAGCAACAATTTAAAAAAAATAAAAAATACTCCCATGAAATAGAATGTAAGGCTTAATTCTATGCCTCTTATTATAATTGCATTCCTTTAAGACTTTAGAGTGTGTGTATACAAGTGGCTACTCATTAATCATTGTGTTGTTGAATCCGTTGGAGTAGAAAATTTAGGTAGCCAGCAGCTACAGCAGCAACAACATCTTCAACTCCAATTCCAATGCCAAACATGTCCTTAAGCATTTTTGTTTCCCCTGCATTTTGTATCTGCTTGCATACAAAAACTTGAGCAGTATTAAATTCTATTAATGTTAACATGACTAATGTTGCCCATAATTTTGTTATCAAAATATAACAACAATTTTTTGGGGACTTTTAGGTCTTTAAATCGAGGCTTCTGTGAGAGCCCCAAATTCGGGTCCTAAATCACCACGGATCTGGTACAATCATTCTATAACTATTGCGGAAGATATAAACATAAATTGTTTATACATTAAACATTACACATTATTCCCCAAGGTCGAGTAACCTTAACTTATACACAATTCATAACTTGTCTAACATATAACATTATTATCATACAATACTATTACAAATCTAGTTGTACACATTAACTTAAAGCTGGAATTGTCTTTAACCTTTCCTTGTATCCGACGTATTCGCCTTAATCTGCAATGTTTATCATGATATATCAAGGGTGAGCATATATTTGCCCAGCAAGTATAAATTTATTTGTGGATATATTATGATTGAAAGAGTTTGAATAATAAGCTGGCTATAATTCAACAATATAGTTGTGAATAAGCACGAACAAACTTGCATAGCTGAAGAACCTTTAACATGAACATATATATATATATCTGGACCGAATGGTAATGAAGGTGATCAACCTTTCATACCGATTAATATACATAATATGTACAGAGTACAATTTAATAATTCTTAGATACGGCAATCAAAGAATGATTAACTATAAGTATATTTGAATATAACAACTCTAGATCGAAAGTTAAAGAAACTTGCTGTTCGATTGGCCGACATCGTTACGCAATTTATTAAGCTTTTGTCTCAAGACCTAATATATAAATAATATCGATATACAAATTAGAATAATATCATCACAGTATTTAAAATAACCTAAACACATTAACACATAATCCTATCACCTATACAAACACATAAGACCTAGTATCAAGTCAAACTATTACAAATCTCGAAGTTAAATTTATTACAATTTTGACATCCCGATGGCTAAGTTTCGAGACAATTATCGAGTTTAAGTTCAATTAAACTCTGCCTAAACACTTAACAATTATCTTAGATAATTATTATCGACAAAATAATTTTCATAGTTTGTAATAATTTTTTTATAATTATTACCATTTATCATAATTTTTCAATCACTTATATATCGTATTTATATAATATAAATACCACATTATTCTCTCATCATTAATATTTATTTAATATTAAATATTAATGAAAATCATAACATAATATTATAATATATTTATAATATATCAAAAGTATTTTTAATACCTTAAAACCATATTTATATGATTTTTAAAAATTAAATTCATTATCCGATAATTGCTATTAATATTAAAATATTAATATTTTCATAGCAAAATATCAAAAGTTATATTTTATAACTTAAAATATTTTTCTAACCCTTAAATCATTTTTATATGATTTTTAAATCATTAATTCTATTTTTCCATAATTTATTTAATATATTCATTAAATAAATTAATCACCATTAATATAAATTTATTAATGAAATTCATCACAAAATATCAAAAGTTATTTAAAATAACTTAAAATATTTTCTAACACCATAATATATTTTTTCATGATTTTTCAAATATTAAAATCATTTTTAAATAATTTATTTAATATTATAATTAAATAAATTAAATACTATTAATATTCCAAAAATATTAAATATTTATGGAATATACTCAAAATAATTAAAAACTAATTTTATGCTTTAAAATATTTTTTAGGAATTTATTTTGTATTTTTAATAATTAAAAACTAATTTTTATCTATTTATGAATTAATTTTCTAATTTATCTGTCGCTAAAGGTACCTATAGTGACAAAACTGTCACTATAGGTGTTCTTCAGCAAACCCAGATATTCATGAACTGATAATAGGTTGCCTAGTTTGACCTTAATTAAATCAGTGTTGATGATTTCTGGGCTTGATTTTTCACTAATGTTGTAGTATTAATGACACACTACAACCTTAATCAACTTTCATGGCCAAAACATAACAAATCTGTGAGATCTAAGCTGCAGAAATCGTTGTCAGACCTGTTCTTCATTTCTGGGTTTTCTAGAAATGAAGAACAGTTGCAGGGTCTTACTTTAAGCCTTTGAATATATGATTTCGAGCCTTGATTAATGTGATCTTAAGGTTTAATATTGTAGTACACATGACAAGGTATAATTATCATGTATTATATTAATATAACAACATCACAAGTAGTAGATCTAAGCCGGTCAAAATATGCTAGAAAAACTGCCTTTGAAGATTTCTGGGTTACCCAGAATCTTCATTCGGCATGATGGTCAACCATACTTTGACCACCACTAATTTCCATTCTGGGTATGATCTGAGGTTTCTAGAGGCATTTATAGATAGTTCATATACCAGTAGTCTACAAGATCTAACTAACAACAAGATCTAAGCATTAACATACATCAATATCTGAGGCTCAGAATATGTTGTCAGACGAGATCTGGGTTTCTGGGTTGCCCAGAAACTCAGTCTTCGTGAACGGTCAACGATGTTTGACTGATCATATCTTACGATCTAAACATGATTTGACACTGTTTTCAGTTTCAAATCAAAGCCTACATAGCACAGAATAGATCCATAACGTAAAACACAACAAACTAAAAACATAGAAGGATCTAAAGCGTCTGACATTTGCTTGTCAGACATCACATGAAGGTTCAAGAACAGTTACTAAAAATTTGATTTTTGTACATCTACATGATATGGATTCATGATCCGATAGCCTAGATCACTATGTGACACCATCTAACACATATTTAACCAATAAACAACAACATATAACGTCAAATCATAAGATATCAAAATTTTTGGGTTTTATACATTTTGAGCTTTGATTTTTGACTTCTGTCCTTGATGATTTGATATAGGAGAGCTAAGGGATGTTCTTGGCTTTCCTTAACACTTAGTTCCTCTCAAAATTTTCGAAGAAGAGAGAGAGAAAAGACTTGGCTTGATAGAAAACTAAAGTAAGTTAATTTCTTAACTTTTAAGTTTATACACTTTGATTCAATGCATCAAGACTTGCAAGGTGGCAAAATATATCAAATAATTGACACATAGCTAGGGCTAGGGCTAGGGTTAGTTCACCAACTCAAGATCATGGCAAGATTTACAAGTCACCTATTAAAGAATGTGACAAAAGGGCATTCTAGTCATTTTGCTTTCAATTTTAATGGCTAACTTGTCATTTGCCCTAACCCTTAGGGTTTAGGGTTTAACCCTTAGATTTTTGAAATTTAATTTCTAAGATTTCCAAATTTCGGTTTTCAAAATAGAAAATTAATATTTCTAGATTGTAATTAGGATTCTCTAATTATATTACACTTTTCCAATCATAATTCAATCTTGTTAATTAGGATTAATATATCCTAATTATTTTTTTTAAAAAAATAAAAATTAGGGTTTTTCCTCAAAATGGGCATTACGTTTTATAACCCAAGAATTAGGGTTTTCTAAATAGTCAATTAGGGTTATCCCTAATTATATCTATAGTCATTAATACTTAAATCATTAAATTTAGCCTTTGAATTCTCAAATTAGTGTTTCATATTCCGAATTAGGCTTTGAAATTCCGGAACTGAAATTAGGGTTTCAGAACCGGTTTTAGGGTTTCTTGTCAGTCATTAGTGTTTTCTAACTGAACGTCGATATTCGACAATAATATTAGGGTTTGACACAGGTATAGCTTATTTGGTCAACCCTTGAACCTTAACCATATTCTGAACACATATAATACCATATACACATATACACTTAAATATGAATAATTCACCAAAATCCTTCACAGAATTTTGAAATCCTCAAAATTCCTTCCCAAAAATATCAAACGCATACACTTATTTTCTGTCTAGGTCTATTATTTGACCTTAAATTTATCATTTAAGATTTTAATAAATTGTCTAATTTCTCGAGTTGTCACAGCTTCCGCCTCCCTCCACCTCGAAACTTACGCCTCGCCTTGTCCGGAAAAAAACGTCTTGTACCGCTTTTAGCTTTTTCGAACATTGGTGACACGCCTTGGACGTGCACTTGTGAACTCTTTTTTCTTTTTCTTTTTCTTTTCTTTTTTGACATGTCCCCTATGTATCATAATGGGTGAGCATGGTGCGGTTTAAAGTCCAAACCTCACCCAAAACCGCTTAGGTGCGGTTTGAAAAATTCAGAACCACACACGAAACCGCTTGTGATTGGTGCGGTGCGGTTTTAAAGTGTGCGGTGCGGTTTTTATTGGTGCGGTTTCGGTTCCAAAACCAATTGAAACAACAAAAAAGTCTAAGCCTTCAATAAAATTTAATATAGAACTTACATCGAGCAATTAACTTAGTGACAGAGTCGGCAATGAGAATTATATCAAGCATAGAACCAAAGTTCCTTCTGCCAAACATGTCAAATTCACCATCAAATCATAGAACAGTGAGACATGTAAAATAGTTTTAGTTTATAATAAAGGAATGATGATTTAAAACTAAAACATACGCTATATAAAACAACAGAGACCATATATTCAATAACAAGCAAGAAGGTTTATCTAGTTCCCTAAAAATTAACATTATATACTGGAGATAAAATGAAATTCTATCTTATATATTGCAGGGAGGACTTATAGAATATAATCCTAACTATACCTAATTTGAAAAATAATCTATTAGACTATTACTATTATAGTATTGACCTTAATCAATGCATCAAGTGCTCGAACCAACTAATTTAGCCCCTCAGCTATAAGCCCCTCATCTATAAGCCCCTCCAATAACGCATCAAACAAATTCAAAATTTCAAAACCCAATTGCTTAATTTTTGACTCTATATTCTCTAACAACTTTCTTTCAATTGGTGAAAAAATGACAATGCAAGACTGGGGTTTTCTCTGAGCGTGTTCAAGTGAAAAGTAACTTTAGAATTTACTAGAGATAATACATACATACACACACATGGTGCGGTTTCAGTTTTATGCGTGCAGTTTTGGCTAGTAACCAAACCGGAACCGTAAATTTTGTTATTCAATCCACCTAAAACCGCCACATACGCCGGAACCGTTGGTGTGATTTTAATTGGTGCAGTTCGTGCCGTTTTTGGTGCGGTTTCGGTTCCAATTTGGTTACTTGCCCAGCCCTAATCATATCCTGTTTTTTTGAAAAATGTCATATCCCGTGTCGTGTCCGTGTCCCGTTTCCGAGTTAGTGCTTCATAGAACATAAATATCGTAAATCTCCAGTAATAAATAAAGTAAATAAGTTACATCAATGACTCACATTAAACATAATAAAAACTCCAAATAGTAAGTATCAACGATCTCTTCTTTGCTCCTGGCTTGCGGTCCCCATCACCTCCTACCATCTGTTCTTAGAATCCTGAATAACAAATACGATAATATTATGTTATTCTATTAGTATTTTGTCAAATTATCACCAAGTCTCCAAAAGTTGCTGAAAATTTCAATCTTATTCCCATAGTTTGGAATGTTTTAAATCAGTCTCCAAACTTCCCCTTAGTACAAAGCAGTAACCTTAGTTTTTATTGCAAATATGAAAAAAATAGCAACAAAATTACAATATAAAGTGTTAGTTTTGTGATTTTTTTTCTGACATTAATATTATGTATGTATGTTTGTCTATATATATATATTTACACATAGTTATAAATGTACTGTGTCACTGCTGCACCCGCATCTGCAATTTTAAAATCTTACTACCAGCCCCAGTTTTCATGTCACACACCAGTGCCCCTGCACCCGTATCCTTGCTTCTAGTTGGAGAGTGACCACTTATAGTTGCAGGTCAGTTTTTGTACATGTTCCAACCATTTAGCCTTGCTAGGAACTTCAATTACTTAATCTCTTCTCTAGTCCGACCTGTTTGATTTTCTGTTTTGCAAATCTGTTGCAACTGTTTCATGTATCTTAGAATCAGTACTCTGTCAAGGAATGGGTCTTTCAACTATGTAGTCTTTGTTAGAGATATTTTTTGGTTTGCTTCTTTTTTCTGATAATTTATCTGACTAAATTTCTTATTCATTGCTACAAATAACAGATAATTCAGGCTCATGCAGAAATGCACTTGTACATTGGAATGGACGTTGATCCTGTTGCTCACGAGAAGGCTCAAGCTCGGATCAATGGAATCTTGCATGCCAATTCTTGTGACTCAACTCCAATCTTGAAAAAACATACCCTGATAGAAAATTTTAAGAATGTCAAGTCTGTGCTTTGTGAGGTTGATGAGAACCTTCTAGTTTCTGGAGTTGATGGGATCTTAATGGACTTGGGAATGTCATCCATGCAGGTTTTATATTTAAGACTAACCTTCTGTTTGGGAATTTAAATTTGGAGAGAAACGAAAAGAATAGAAAAAAAACCAAAATATGGGTGAGAAAAGAAGAGAGAACAAAAGAAGGGTGTGTCTTGGAGTTTTAGTTAAAAGAGAAAAGAAAACAAGTATTATTTTGGCCAAAAGTTCTCTCTCTATTGAGAAAAGTGAGAGAAGAAAAGAAGCTCTTCTCTTCCCTAACCTTTGATACTTGTGGGGTGGTATGTCTAGCTCTTGTCTTCCTGAGAAATATGATATCGAGTGTCCCCCCTCCCTCCTCTTCCATTCTTTTGTCTTGCGTATGTCTACTCTCTCTCTCTCTCTCTTATATTATCCTAATGGACTTGGGAATGTCATTATGCAGGTTTTATATTATCTAAACCATTGTCAGTCCTTTTAAAAATGTTACTTGTGGGTTGGTAGTCTAGCTCTTGTCCTCTTGACAAATATGATATTGAGTGTCCCCCCCTTCCATTCTTTTGTCTTGTCATATATAACTTCTCTCTCTCTCTATATATATATGTGTGTGTGTATATTTCTTTTACGTATGTATGTGCGTAGTATACAATTATTTTGTCTCCATAATAGTATATTTGAATCTTTCTCTGATTTTTCATGTTTGTATGTCTCCTTATGTGTCTCTCTGTGTTCGTGTGTATGTGAAAGAGAGAGAGAGAGAGATCAAATTTAGGTCCAATTTCAACTAACTTGATGCTGCCATCTTGTTATCACCATATAAAGTAATAGCCTTTCAATTAATACCTTCCAGAATTGACATTTAAGTATCTTATTTTCATTTGTTGGAATACCAAAATCAGTCCTTACTCTTCTTATATGCAGGTGAACAATGCTAAAAGAGGTTTCAGTGTGCTTAATAATGGACCACTTGATATGCGAATGAATCCTCAGGTAAGAGCAGCCACTATTATGATACTAATATGAAATGAGTTCCTGTTGAATGCCTTATGGTAAGAATTGCAACATGAACTGTGTAACTTCCTTTAATATAGAAACATCCTTAATGAAGTCTTGAAATTACTTCATATGATCTGTTTTTATACTCAACATAACAACACCTTTTATGCTAAACTGGTTAGGGTATGCTGAAAACTCAACTTCATATTTGATCTGCATTTATATGTAACAACATTTTTGGAATTTGGAAACAATAATCCCTTATTTCTAAATATCTATATGTATAGAATTCAGTTAAATACTTTCATTAAGTAAACTATGTTAGCTTGGGCATTGAAGGAAATTCATGGTAGTTGGACTTGGGCTGTGACAGAAATTAGATAGTAATTATATTTATGTAACTTGTACTTGATAATTATTAGGATAGTAGATAAGCTTAATAGATAATTATTAGCTTAGAATATGACTAATCGGAGTTTTGTTATTATATTTGGCTACCTTAGTTTTAGGATTATGCTCTATATACTGATTTCATCCATCATTAAAATTCAAAAAGTTGAATGTATTGATATTAAGCTTTGTGCTTTTCTGTTGTTTCTACCTATTCTTGCAAGGATAGGTTCCTATTCCCCCCTTCTTTCTTCCCATTCTTATCCTTTCTTTAAAACTCTTCCGGCCCTGTCGTACAACCAAACTTTGTTCTGCGTCAGGGTGACAATGGATCAAGTTCTGATCTGATCTGAAATTCGATAGATGTAATATGTTTGACATGTAACCTGATAATCCGATAGTCAAGTGGATTAAAAATGGATAGCGGTTGATCTAATCTAATTAAGAATAAATAAATCATAATATGTATATATACTTCCTCACTCCCACAAAAGATATCTGAAGTACAAAAAAAAAACTTTGCCCCCCTAAAAGATGTTTAAAGTGCACAATTCAATTCAAAAACTTATATAAAAACAATTTAACCCTCAAAAGTACTCAAATATGGTCACTTCTTTCAGGAAAAATAAAGAATCATTTTGTACTTATATGTACTCCATTATGGGTAAAATTGGAGCTTATTAACTCTATGTCGTCTACTTTGATTTTTCTTAATTTGTGCAATAGATGTACTTAGACATCTTTTATTTGACAGAGGGAGTATATATATATATATATAGACACACACACACACACACACACACTTCAATGGGAACTGATTCATAATTAGCACTAGATGGAAGTACTATTCCATCTAGTGCATCGATCACCGTCCATAGCTAAATCTAATGTAATAGCCTGATGGAGTATTTAATTACGGGACATTATATTTAGCTATGGACGATGGGAGATGCACTAGACGGAATAGTATTCCCAATTGTTAGCTATGGATCATTCAGTATGTGTGTTGAATATTACATATAAGGTAAGTTTGATAAGACTGATATATTGATTGAATATTGAAACATATATATATATATATATATATATATATATATATATATATATATATATCCTCTCTATTCCTAAGAAAAGGAGCTATTTTTGACTTGTTGAAGTCAATTTTAGATATTTTCAAATTAATTTATTTATGAATTTGTTTAATTTTAGTCGATACAATTATGAATATTGTAAATTGTTTAAAATTATAATTGCTTTCAAACTTAAAGAGATGTAATCTAACTTTAATTTTTGAATTTTGTGAATTGATTTCAAAAAGTCAAACATGGTTTGGAACTGATGGATACTCCTACATTTGGAAATGAGTTTAGGAACATAATTTCTTATGATAAAGGGGACTCAATAGTCTTGGTCCCAAAGATTAAAAATGTCAGCATTTATATAATTACACAATTGTACAAAATATAAAAAGGCACAATTGTGTATACACTTGGTACACAATTTCGTTCAATATCTTTTTGGATATAAATTTTTTTCTTCAATATTTCCCCCTATAATATTTTTAGAACTAATCTTATGCAAAGTTGCAATCTATATATTTATATAAATATTATAGTCGCCAAAGCTCTCAAAACAACACAGTTTTGGTTAATACAATGGTAAAATGACAAGAATGCTATAAATGAAATTGGTTAAATGCCACAACTACCCATCAGAATACTTGGGCCACAACTTGATGGTTGTGGTATCCAAGGTTTGTCTGCTTGCCGTGGCAGAGGGTTCATACTTTTTTCTCCGTTGACTGATTGGAACAGGGCTATGACAGGCAAGTCTGAAGGCGGAAGACATATTAAATTCATGGCCAGATGCGGAAGTGGGGCGAATCCTGCGGGAATATGGGGAAGAGAGCAATTGGCGGTCTCTTCAGAACAAGATCGTAAAGGCTCGTTTGAGTGGTGGACTGCATTCTACTGGTCAACTGGTAGACCTTATTAGAAGTTCATCTTTTAAGGAAAAAGGTGAGTTTCCTTCCCTTGGTTGTTTCTTTTATCTTAATAGAGCAGAGTTTTCAGGCTTCCTACTTTTCTGATGCCATTCTATTATTGACCGTCCCTCTAAGTGTCCGCGTATGAGATATAAATACTTGCTGAAATTTAAAATCCCTACAGAGCATGTCATAAATCCATTCATATATGTGATTGTATTTAATCTGAAGGAATTTTAGCTGATTGTTTAAGGAGGGAGGCAAGGTTGGATAAAGACAGGGACACGAGTATTTCAAGCTCTGAGGATCGCTGTAAATGATGAGCTCAAGACACTAGAGGATTCTCTATATGCTTGCTTCAATTGCCTTGCACCAGGTGGAAGGCTTGCTGTCATTTCTTTCCATAGTTTGGAGGACAGAATAGTGAAGAAAACATTTCTCAATATCATTAGCAGTAATGTAAGTGACAAAAATGAAGACGAATCTGAGGAAGAGACATACTCAAAAGATATGAGAAAACTCAATTGTGATAATGATGATGAACCTGAAGCATGGATTCGACAGATGATACAAGGGAGAAATGCAATAATTCTCACCAAGAGGCCCATAACACCGTCTGAAGAGGAAGAGAAGTTGAATTGCCGGAGTAGGAGCGCTAAACTCCGAGTTATTCAGAAGGTTTGAAGAAATGAATAAAACTTGGTATCCTATTATCATGGTAAAGGATGCCTTAATTTGTACCCGTGTAATCTGTTCCTGGAGTGCTTTGGCAAATCCTATTTCCTTGGTAAGGGATACCTTAAATATTACACCTGGCTAATCTGTTTGTGCTTTGCCAATACTGAGGACCAGAATGTTTGCTATTCCCTTATTCTCGAGGATAAAACTAAAACTAACAATACAAAAGCTTATTGGGTTATTATTGCGCTGGGAAGTGGGTGGGAGAGGGACATACACGGTAAATTTCGAGTCGATTACGTGGATAATGGAGAGAAAGTGAGTAATATGATTTTAGACCGGTGCACTAACATTGACATTCATGTGTATAGAGTGATGTTATTGTAAATTTCGTCTATGTTACATAATAACTATGCATTTGCCTACTTTCAAATTTAAAAATTGTGCATCAGCAAGAATTGACGCGTCTCAACATAGATTTAGCTGGCAGCCTCCATGAGTTTTAGGTTAGTTTGTTTAGGTTTCGTTTTAGGGATGGTACTTGCTTGTTGGTGTATAGTTTATTTCCTTTTTAGGTAGGTGCTTTTGTGTTGATAGTTGTTGCTGCTTTGGTCTAGGTTAGTGTTGTATTTTATGACTTGTATGCTTGTATTTCATTACGTCTATGAATGGTATTAGCGGTTATTAAAAAAATACAATTAAATATTTTTATATTATGTTTGTAAGTTGAAAAATTTAAGAGAAACGTAAAAAAAGGTTTTTTTTTTTTTTTTTTTTTTAAAAGTCGGTTCTTTTTTAAGAACAGAATACTGAATCAAAATGTGAGAATAATTAAAATCATCTAAATGAATTGAATAAAGTAGTAATGTTATTCTAAGTCGTAACTTTATTTTTTTGAACAAATCCTTTGACGAGGAAAGAAATTTTATTAAAAAGTAGACTTGAGCATCCAACTTAACAAAAGGAATTATACACTCTGGAACTTCCTCTGACCAATACATAGGAAAGGAAAACTCAGAAGACATGACCATATTCAACACGGTTACCTTCACGATGGACGTGAGAAAATTTAGGTTATATTACACGGTTCAATGTACACTAGATTATATTACACTTTATTTGTGTCTATAAATAGGATTTTTGTCTGAGAGAAGAGAGAATTAAGATTTATTTTATTTCTTTATTTTCCTCAGGTCTCTCGGTTACTTTATAACAGGAGCATACGCTGGCAGATTGCTTCTTTTCCTCTTGTTCATATGGCAAGGAGTATTTGGCTTGTTCATATAACAATATTATTTTAATGCTAGTTAGTTTATATTCTTTGTTTTTAAATTCTTGTGTCTCAATTGATGACATAATCATGCTCTCCTCTTAGTTTACTCAAATTGATTCAAATTTACTTTTATTATTATTAAATTGATGCAATCTTTAGTAATAACTAATTCAGTTTCCGTGTAGGACAGGTGGTGTTCTAATGTGTTTTATAAAAAAATATTATTAATAAATAATAATAATGTTAACGCCAAAATTCGTCTACGCGCCTCAATCTCAAAAATCACATCCAATCCTGCACAGAAACGGTAAGCACACCAAAAGTTTGACGGCTTGTGCCGTAGGACCAAACACAATTCCCTTAAGGAAAGAAAGTTGATTAGGAACCTGACACTTTTCTTAGGAATAAATCAAATATAATTAGGAACCTCTAATTCCTTAAAATTCTCAATTGTCCAAACAGAATCCTACATGGATAATACAAGTCCGCATAGACCCTGACCCACCATATAATTCGGGCCCAGACATTCAAGCCCCAACATTGCCCCCTAGTCTTTCATTCAAATAGAATATTTAATGGAAGAGTATTCCAAATACGGCCCAATACAATAATTATTGATAAATAAGAACAAAACCCCAAAGAACTTGGAAACACACGGCCCAAACACTTTAAACTTTCAGCTCCACCCACACACCCCATTATGACCCCCATTAATGAGTCGTCTCTCGTTATCCAGGCGCAACTGAAAAGACCCAACAACAAAACCCCATCTTTTCCAAACTCGAAAGTTTCACAGAACACTTTTTTCTCCTCTTGCAAAAATCCCTATTCCGGCCACCATCTCTCCCTGAAACTTAAGCAATGACATCTTCATAAGTTCCCAAGAGCACCCCTTCCACTTCTATGGAACCCATCACCGTCATTCCCCTTTCCACCATTCTTGCCCCATCTGTTACCAGCGTCGCATCTTCCTCCACCACCAAACACCCCATCACCAGTGCAGTGACCACCGATTCCACTGTTGTCACCACCACCATCCAAACTTTCTCTCTAGAATCAACCCCAACTGAAACTGATTTTCAAAAAATGATGCGAGAATACCATAACGAAGCCCGATTTCCCCATGTCAACACTGCCTCCCAAATCACCGAGGCAGACCTCACCGTGATTCGGGAACACTATCAGATTCCTAAGACCCATCAGCTCAAAGCCCTTACTCCTATCGACCGGATGTACCACCGAACAGACGGTTGGATTGCTATGCCTCTTATTTTAGTGGAGAAAGGCGTTCGGTTGCCCTTACATGCTTTCGTCTTGACCCTCTTAGGCTTCATTGGCATCGGCTTCACCCAACTAGTGTCGAACTCCTATATCAACATCATTGCGTTTATCGCATTCTCTCATGAGGTCGACGTATCTCCATCTGTAGACTTCTTCTTCACTTTATACCAACTGGTAGGTTCCTGAGAACTTGACTTCAAAGTTTTTAGCAAACAACCCCCAAAACCCAATGCCAAAATCGAAAAACGTTCCCTGATGGACGCCTCCTCAAGCAACAAAGGTTGGCACAAAGATTGGTTCTTCGTCCGAGGACCAAAAACACACAAACTTCCATATTGGGGTTTATATAAACGTTCGAACGTCTCCATCGGTGGCATCACCCCGAGCCGAGTGCTAGAAATGACAAAACTGATTTAGAAACTCCCGATGAAGGAATGGAGCTATGTCCTTTTGACCAAACAAGCCTGGCTCTACAACCATAAACGTAAGTAACTGAACTCTGTCATTAATTTATTGCACATCCATTATCTTATCTTAAATGCTAACCTCGTAGTTTCGCTCATTAATTCTACAACAATCGACCGAAGAGATCTGGAAGATTTCCTAACTAGCAAACCTTCCGAGAAACTTACCGATCCTCCAACTTCCGAGTCCATCCCAACTGAGACTACTTTTGCCGATCCAACACCCTCTTACTCGAATAAAAAAAAGAGCGGTTAAGAAGGCATCTCAACTGAAACAGACCGAACTCCCAACTGCCACAAAGAGTCTTCTTGACATGCCGGTCGAAGAAAGGACAAAAATACTTCGGATCAAGAAGAAACGCACCAAAATTATCCCACTTATCACCGAAGCTCTTAGAGTCCCTTCGGCTAAAACTTCAACCAATTCCCCCAAACGTGCACCCATTGGATCTGATCACACGACCACCAACTAAAGCCAATTTTTTTTTGCCAGAAGATGATATTCCTAATCCCTCCAATAAAAAGGCCAACACATCAACTTTTTCTGAACAATCTCCTCCTCCTTCCTCTCCAAAACACCCCACACGTAATCGAACCAAAAATATCCCATCTTCTCCTTCATTTTTTCACGGAGAACCCTGACGAATATCCTCTTAAAGCTTTCGCCAACTTCTTCCTTCCGGTCGCTGAAGAGAGGTTCAAAGATATCTCCACCACCGACCTCATTTTGGCGGGTATCATGTATCAGGATAGGGTAAGCTTAACCGTACTATCATTTATTCTTATTCCCATAATTATATTTCAATATTTCTCATTCACCTTTAATCTCACCCTTCACACCTCAGGCTGATGCTGTTTGGGGCCGAGTTATCAGTCGATTAAAAGAACTTGAGACCGAAGAGATCCGACTCACACAAGATAATGAACTGCTAAAGGCATCCCTTACCTAAGAAAAGAAGGAACGTGATGTAATTACCCTCACCAATGCTTACCTTTAGAATGAAGTTACTACTCTGAAGGAGGAGGCCGTCTCAAAAGAAACCCAATACAAAACTATTCTCGAGGAATCCGAAGCCAACCGTGTAGAAAATGAAAAGCTGAAACAAGACAATCTAGAACTTATCCACCAGAATACCTACTTAAAAAACCAGGTAGAGAAATCCCATCAGATGTGCACCACTCTAGAGAAGCAATTTTTAGAGTACAAAGCATCAGGAACCATCCTGACCAACGAGTTAAAGCGTCGGATAGTCCATGAATATCTCTCGAGCTGGTCGAGGAAATAGCACAGATGTTTAACAAATTGTACGAAGCTTGCCAAGACAAAGGAAAAGCCAAGCTTTCTGCCATTGCATTGAACCCTTCTCTCCTTGACTCCTCCGAAGACGAAGACGATTCAAACGACGATCCCGAAGATAATCCTCCTCTAGCATAACTATCTTTTTAAATTTCCTATGGAAATTCCCAATGCACTAAGTAACTTATATTTATGAATGAACACATCGATTTTTCCGAAAGGATTTACATAAATTTTCATAAAAGATAATGAATCCATTCAACAAAAACACTTATGCAGAATTACTAAGAGATTCATTCGAAGATCCATACACCTGTATAAAGTGAATCAACGGAACTGAATACTTAAACAATATATTGATAAACATTAACCATTCAAAACACCATTAAATAAATGTTCGCCCATAGGCTGAACAAACGTTCGCACGAAGGCTGAACGCATCACCGAACTCCATTAAATAAATGGAGTTTCGCCCATAGGCTGAACAAACGTTCATACGAAGGCTGAATGCATCATCGAACTCTATTAAATAAATGTTCGCTCATAGGCTGAACAAGCGTTCGCACAAAGGTTGAACGCATCACCGAACATAAAATAATTATTCGTCCAAAGGCTGAACACACTCCACCGAACCTCCGATAACACCAAAGTTCGCACAAAGGCTAAACATATAATCATAAGCTAAGAACACAATAGATTTGCAAAACATAGCAACCATATTTTTGATAAATTTTGAGAAGGAATTACAAAGTTTACTTTGACCTACTGATAATATTTGTGAAGCCTCCCAGCATGCCAGGTGTTTCTGATCTCTGTACCATCCATCGCCCAAAGCCGATAAGTACCTGGCTTCGGTACCTCAACCACCTCATAAGGGCCTTCCCAATTCGGCATTAACTTCCCCTGGTCTTGTGGCATAGAAGCTTCAACCTCCCGAAGAACAAGATCACCAACCTGAAATCTCCTGAGTCTAAATCCTTTGTTATAATACCTAGTAACCCTTTTTTGATAAGCTGATAACTTTACCAAGGTCGTTTCCCTGACTTCATCCAATAAGTCCAAATTAGCCCGAAGACCCTCATCATTATATAACTCCTAAAATCGACTGACTCAAAGAGAAACAGAACCAATTTTAACTAGGACGAGTGCATCAGTACCGTAGGCCAACCTGAATGGCGAGTCCCCTGTCGTAGACCTTGGAGTGGTCCACTAAGCCCACAATATGCTAAGTAACTCTTATGGCCACCTACCCTTCGCCTCATCAAGCCTTCTTTTAATTTCATTTAACAATGTCCTATTAGTAACCTCTACCTGGCCGTTCGACTGAGGGTGAGCCACAGACGTCTTCCGATGTTGAATATTTAACTCCCCCAAGAACCCCTCAAACTTCGAACCTACAAACTGACGCCCGTTATCAGAAATAACCACCATCGATATTCCAAATCGGAACACCATAAATTCTTTTAAGAACTTTAGACACCCCTGCTCTGTAATCTGTCGAAGAGGTTTTGTCTCAACCCACTTAGTCATGTAGTCAATTGCCACGATCACAAAGCTGACCTACCCTTTTGCCTTCGGTAATGGTCCCAATATGTCGATCCCCCATACAACAAAAGGAATCGGGGACAAAACTGGATACAATTCTTCAGGCGGTTGATGAGCAACAGGACTATTTAACTGGCACTTGGGACATTTCTTCACATACTCCGTAGCCTCTTTGAATATAGTAGGCCAGTAATAACCTTACTGAAGTACCTTATACACCAATGCCTTAGCTGCCATGTGATCAATACAAATCCCCTCATGGACTTCCTGGAGAGCATACTCGGCTTCGGACAACATCAAACACTTAAGCAAAGGAGAAGAATAGGCCTTTCGATACAGATCTCCATCTATCAATACAAAATTTGAACTCCTATGCTTCACCTTCTTCGCCAACATCCCATCCGAAGAAAATATGTCATCAGCCAAATAATCTAAATAGGGAGCCATCCAACAGGTTGACCGCTCTAGAAACATTACTTCAATATGTTGAACACTCGGTTGATTCAAGACTTCCAAGTAAATCGATCCACCGAATGTGTTTACATCCGTCGTTGCCAATCTGGCCAATGCATCGACAATAGTATTATCAGATCTATCTACTACTTTAAACGCAAATGAACCAAAGCAGTGAATCTGATCTTTCACTTCTGCCAGATAATTTACTATCCTTGCCTCCTGGGCCTCATATTCGCCCAAAACCTGCTTAACCACCAGCTGGGAATCACTAAAAATCACTATCTTCTGAACCTCCAAACTCTTCACCAATCGAAGACCTGCTAAGATTTCTTCATACTCGGCCTCATTATTAGTCGCTTTGAATCCAAAACGGATTGCCTGTTACACTCTGAACCCCTCCGACTTGTCAGGATAATACCAGCTCCACTAACGTCCGAAGTAGAAGACCCATCCACACACAGTGTCCATGAATTCTGCACCGGTCGAACATCTGCTATTGTCTGAACTGAAACTTCTGACTGTACCAAGCTATCATCAGTCTCGGAGAATGAATACTCTATCACAAATTCTGTGACGCCCCCAAATTCAGACACTCATATCTCGAATTTGGTTCGCCGCATGCTAATTCTAATATCATACTAAAATCATCAACAACGGAATAGTAGAATAATTTACATTGATATAATATAATTATTCTCGTCCCAAGGTCTCGCAACCGTTACTACAACATTACAACTTAATTTAAACATAACTTATTACATCATAGTAACTAATTCTTTATATAACATAATAATAGTAAATTTCTAACACTAGGAAATAAAGTTATTCTGAAGCCTTCTCTTTACCATTGTCCTTTTCGGAGGGTTCACCACGTTCTGCCTTAACTGAAAGTTTTAAGGAAAACAAGGATGAGCAACAAATTTTCCCAGCAAGTAATATCGCAATAAGGGTGAACATTTATAGAATTTGAATCTCAAGGGTATGACAGTAAATAATTGTTTAGGATTTATCAACAATTCTCAATAAAGGTCATTATGGACTGAAAAATATCAATAAGATTCAATGCCTAATCATTTCAAGATTTCAAAATAATGAATACTGAGCAGTCACTAAGGACTATGAACTTCTACTAGAATTAATAGTATTATACTGAAAATCCAATAAAAACGAGTACAACAGGTGATCAGCCTAAAGTACCCTACGTTATGCATAACATTTAATCATACTCATGTGCGCACGTCGGTCCCCCGACAATTATATAGTTTCCCCTACAAGGAGGGTTGTTCATCTGAGTCAATTATAAGAGTCTGCACTAATTTGATTGGCTTGGATAGCTTTCAAATTCATGGTTTAGGTCTAGCCAAATCAAATGGCATAGACCGCTTTCTTTCAAAGTATATAAGAACAATTTATAAGTTCAACACCCAAATCAAAGTTTGAAGAACGTAAACAACTTTATCTTAAGATACGATGCATTAAGTCATATGACATGAATAATACTTTCAATGGTTTACTTGTATGACTAATAATAACACAAGCTTAAGTAATGCTCCATAAATAATAGGGTTAGGAACTTGCATTAAAGAGATAAGGTTTAGATACTTGCACAATACTCAAAGTTGTGTAAGTTAGAAACTTACACAATATTCAAAGTCGGGTAAGTTAAAAAACTTGCACAATATTCAAAGTCGTGTAAGTTAAAAAACTTGCCTCAAGCGTAGTTTACCAAAGTATAGCTTATCAACACTTTTCGAATCCTATTATAATATAGTTACACGTATAAGATATTCATTAGTGACGTATATTCAATACTCATACTTGATATATAAGTCTAAGCGCATACATAAGAGTCAAACTTAGTCTTATAATTTCATACGTATGTCATCACGTACCTTACATACAGATAACACAAAATCAGTTTGTAAGACACTATGAAATCAAATAACATAGTTCGTAATCATCTTTTGACTTAACTTTTGAAAGTTTATAATCACTTATCGAATATATGATTCTATCGTTAGCATGCTTATTGAAACTTTGAATACTATATTTAGATATTTATTACAGATTAGGACAACAATACAAGCATGCATCAAATCTCATATCACAAAATGTAATAGATAGATTACATCGTGAGGTGGCGTAGCTGCATACCGGTTAGAAAGCTTAGGGAAGCATAGCCTACAATCGTCCCCTGGCCTGACCAGAGTTGAGCTTTGCACTTCCTAGTTTTGTCCTATTCTTTAACATACTAAGACATTAACACTTATCATGCATACTTGCTAAAGGACTTCACATACACATACGACCATTCTAAGTTCATTTTTACACCTCATGGTCTTAGTTTGGGATTTCTAATAAGTCAAGGCCAATTAAGGTTATGAATCACAAGGACTACTATGCTCACTTTGTATACATATGAGCTAGTCATGAAATCATTTAGTATGCATGCTCATAAAGATTTTCATCATATGCACATATTTAGTCTTGTTCATCCTTTGAAAACTTATATAATTCACGTTTAAATGATCTGATGTCAAGTCATACTAGATGGATACACATATAGATCATGATTAGGGTATTAATATGCAATTTTAGATGTGCAGAAACTAACCATGACAATGTCTATAACACTAGTTTGCAAAAAGTTCGAATCCATCTTTATACATCATTTTAAACTTAAACCATGTATTCTAGTGACACCAAGACTTCTTAGAATCATAACTCATGCATCCTTAGAGTATATCTACAAGTACACAAAGTTAGAATTGAAACATTACTACTTCCATCAAGGTTTTTCTTTTAAAACTCTAAGTCCTCTTTAAGAACGCATACTAAATCAAGTTAAAGTTCGCATGATATACAAAGTGACTTAAGTTCATAACTCAGGTCTGTTTTCATGTATATCTAAACCAATCTTGTATGCTAGAAACACCACAGTACAACAGAAGCCAGAATCTGGTTATGGGGAATGGCACAGCTGCGCCCTTCCTGGACAGAACTAAGAAAGGGCTCTGTTTTGCAGAGTATCAAACCCCAATTGGATTTCTTCATCCTAAACATGCTCAAACTCATTCTTAAAGGTTCCATACATGTATACAAACTTCATAAACACTTTGGTAGTAAATTTCCAAATCAATTTCATAAGAATTGAGTAGAATTTCTATGATTTGCCAAGTTTAGAAATTAAGAACATTAAACAAGAATTTTACCTTCTATGAAGCTTATTTAGTAGTTCCTTCCCTCTGCACTATCTAGACTCCTTCTCAATCACAAGAAACTCACACTCTCAATTCTTAGAAATCAACACACAAATTTTAGCAACGGGAAATGAAAATGAAGTTGTCCTTTTATAGAAGAATGAGTGACTGGCTAATGGATTTACGCTAAGGTTGAATCAATAGAGTAGAAGAAGAAGACAATGGTTATTGAGGAGTTGCTCAACCACCATTTCCTCAGCCATTTTTATAGCCATCATCACCTAGTCATAGCCACTGCTCACAGCTCGACAGTCTACGCAAAGGAGATATAACACTGTTTGGGCCAACTGAATTGGGACAACTCTTTCAATCCTCAACATTTGGTTTCAAATGTAGTTAATTTAATTCCCTTTTGGTTCCCTCATGTAATTTTAGTGTATTAATGCTATTACAGAATGAAAAGTTAGGGATTATATATGTACCCATATCATATAATCCATGTATATTATGTTCACATAATTTAATATTTAATGCAGATAAACTAATGCAATTAGGTATTATTATCCAGGTATTCTCCATAGATATTATTAGTGCACATACATCAATATTATAACACTATCCAATATTAAATGTCTATTTTAAAATATTTAATTTTCTTCAATAATTTTTGAGATGCACAGTTAAATAATTTTCTCTATATTAACTGTCACACATGATTTTATTGTGCTACTTGGTACCTCATACCATTAAATGCACTCTTATCATATGATTTTAATAATGTCACACAATATAATAATGTCCCATTAAATAACCACTGTAATAACTAACTTCTCCCAGTCTGGCCATTGGCGCAGCTGTGCTAGTTTGTATTGCAAGAAAGGCGCAGCTGCGCCGGTCCCTGGCCGTGCCAAACTAGTTTAGCTTCATGCCAGTTCTGACCTCTATCATTATACTAGTTTCACAGAACATGACTTAAATCCCAAATTGATAATACTACTAGTTAAAGATCTTATTCATTTCATGCACGGAATTATACAATTACACATAAATAATCTATCTCTTATTATACTATTTCTCTCTTAATTCACTTAGTAAATTTCTTAGTCCCCCGTTAAGCCACACTAGGAAATTCTCTTAAGCTTTATGTTAAGATCTTCACCAGTCTCATCACATTGCCTTGCTATCATATAGAACTCAATATTTAACTTAATTGAATCGAGATTTTATAACTCATGCTACAACAATATTTAATTATATTCAAACAAATATTTTACTTTCATTAATTTATTCATTAATAATATTCATAAATTCTCAGGTATTACATCCTCCCCTCCTTATAAAAATTTTATCCTCGGAATTGGTACAAGGTTACACAAATAAATGGGGATAGTCCCTCCTCATCTTATCCTCTAATTCCCACGTAGCCTCCTCGACGTCGTGGTTTCTCCAAAGTACTTTTATCGAAGATATAACTTTATTTCATAATGTCTGCTCTTTCCTATCTAATATCTGGATAGGAATTTCTTTATATGCCAGATTCTTCTCCACTTCAATAGGCTCATAGGAAATCACGTGTTTGTAATCAGGTTTTTATGGATGCAACATGGAGATATGAAACACGTTGTGGATGTGCTCCAACTCAGGTGGTAATGTAACTTTGTATGCCACTTCGCCCACTCTCTTTAATATCTCGAATGGTCCTATGAACCTCAGACTCAATTTTCCCTTCTTGCTGAATCATATTTTTCCTTTCCAGGGAGATACTTTCAAGAAAAAGAAACTTCTGATTTTAAAGTCCTGGTCTTGTTGATGCAAATCTGCGTACTTTTTCTGGCGATCTTGAGCTACTACCAGTCTGGCTCTTATCATTATCACCACATCTGTGGTTTGTTGCACTAACTCTAGTCCCAACATTCGTCGTTCTCTAACTTCGTCCCAATATAACGGCATTCGACATTTTCTCTCGTAAAGAGCTTCGTACGGTGGCATGCCGATACTCGCATGGTTACTATTGTTATATGCAAATTCCACTAGGGGTAGGTGATCGTCTCAATTTCCATTGAAGTCCATCATGCAAGTTCTAAGCACGTCCTCCAATGTTTGTATCGTTCGCTCACTTTGTTTGTTTGTCTGCGGATGATAAGCAGTACTCAACCTCAACTGTGTTCCCATCCTCTCTTGCAAGCTTTTCTAGAATTTTGATGTGAAGCACGGATCTCGATTAGAGACAATTGACACCGGCACTCCATGTCGTGAAACAATTTCCTTTACGTACAGGCTCGCCAACAAATTCAAATTATATTGGATCTTGATCGGTAGTAAATGAGCTGTCTTCTTTAGTCGATCTACGATTGTGGCAAACGAGATTTTTTAATTTAATTTTAATATTTATTGAATTAAATAAATATTTTTTTTTGATGATTTAATTATTAGATTAAATAATTAATTGATGAAGTTGTGGTAAATTAATTTAATTATATGTGGTATATTTATTAAATTAATGTGGAAAATTTTATTATTCAAAGTATGTAATTATGTGAGCTTATTGAATTAAAAGAAATATTTAATAAGCCTAATATTATTTTAATTAATTTTATAATTAATTAGAGACTTATTGATTTGGCATAATTAATAAATGAGGGATTTAATTATGTGACTATATGAATTAATGAGAAATTATTATATTTTATTTAAATTAAATGAAATAAGATATTTGAATTATTGTGTAATTGGGTGTGACATGATTAAACTATATTATAAGAAATTAATTAAATTAAATCGAAATAGTCTTTTAGTGGTTAGCCAAACAGAGCCCTATTGGGAGTTGGGCAGTTAACCCATGAATGGGATTAACTGACCACCACGCCAGTTACTTATGCGCATCAGGCTTATTATTCTCTTACGTATTTTTTAAAAACTTGAGAGCTCAAAGAGAATTTAGAGGAGGAAAAGTCTATGAATTAAGAAGTATCTGAAAGGGGTTTCATCTCCTACTAATCTACACTGCTAGGTAATCTCTCTAATCAAATCTTATTTACATTCTTATTTTATTTTGTGAAAAAGCTATCTCTAACTTCTCTGTAAAACAAATTTGTGTGATCTATGCATGAATTGATGATCAAGGTGTAAAAACATAATAATATATAATCATAATATGTTTTTATTGTAATAACCCGATATTTTCTATATAATTAAATTAGAAATTTTACGTATCAATTTTTTTAAAAAAATAAATGTGGGGAAATAGATATAAGTCAAAGCGTATATATTTATGTGATAAATAAAAATATATTTATTAAATGAGTAATTACAAATAATTTTATTTTAGAATTATTGCACATTATAAATTATATTCGTATAATAATTAATTTTACAAGTAAAAATATTTTTATTAATTATATTCCATGAAAGTATGTTTATATATTATTTAAATAATATATGAAATGAAATATAAATTATTATAATAATTATTTTATTTTATTGTGTGAATTTATTCGTAATAGTTAAGTTAATTATTTTAACTTAATTAATAATGTTATATATGGCAGATAAATCAGATATGGAATCCAAACCCTAATTTTAGATTTTGAACAACGAATGAGAATGATAATATAATATTAATTATATTTTGATTTTTCAGTGCTATAAATATGTACTGTATGTACGCATTGTTAATGATTGGTCAATGCTGTTGTAGTATTTGAAAACCCTAGTTGTGAGACCCCGAATTTTATGAAATGAAAGTATTCAAATTTCTTATAATTATTATTTTTAGTAAATGGTTAAATTGAGAAAGGGTTAAAGTCAAGGGTGATAAGTGAAAATTTTGCAAAGTAAGCAAGTTGATATAAAATATTCGTTATGTCGGGGAATATTCGTACGACGATACAATCATTGGTGAACCCCCCAACGGAAGTATTGTCGTAGTTAGAAAACGACAGAAATATTTTTTTATAAAAATAATGGCGAAAGTTTTACCGTTAAACTGTTGAACTACCCGGTAGTAAGTAAATGAAGAATATGCGTGGTTGCATAGTAGCACACGGTATTGATTATTGATGCTTACGTAAGAAGTCACTTAGTTATACTCAATTATTGCTACAGTAATTGCTACATCATATCTCTCATATTATTGATTCAATTATTGTCACAGTATCATCTGTATAATATGTTATATAATTAAATCAATAATTGAGACGACAAAGTTATTCATATTATTATTTACAATATTGACAATATCTAGAAGTTCTGTCAAGGAGAGGTTTGGTCACCTAATTGCGGCGCTTGATAGGAGAAATCCTTATCGAAAAGCCCCTCTTTCTTGGGAACGACCTGGTTGTTAAATATTGTGAGTTAAAATATTAATGATGAATAAGTTCGTGTTGATTAAAGATGAAATTGATAGTTCTATTCTGTTGGAATTATTAGTGTTAGTGAAAATTGACATTTATTTCGATAATAATTGATGTCTAGAGGTTATATTAACCAATCGGGTAATTAACCGGATAAATGAGCAATTAATTGCTATTGATTCACATGATTATAACTATTTGAGTCACATGATTTAACATGATTTACTATTAGGGGAGTTGGTGCAAGATTGATAATACTTGCATGACTAAATTAAAAATGGAGGTATAGATGATGGTACTATACTGTAATTGTTTTTTTTTTCCACATGTTTAGAACTATTGAGTCACATGATTTACTATTGATTCACATGATTTACTATTAGGGGAGGTGGTGCAAGTTTGATAATACTTGCAGGACTAAATTAAAAATGAAGAAAAAGAGGAAGGTATTATACTGTAATATTTTGAGCCCCAAAATGTGCAATTATGAAAACTGTATTTTCCTATAAATAGAAGCTCATTCCTTCATTATTTTTCACCAATTCACTAAGTCTCACAAGAGCAATTATTATAGAGATATTATAGAGAGAGAAGCTATAGAGTGAAAGAAGAAGCGAAGTCTGCTACTTCACTATTCCAGTATCCAGTCTTCTTCTGCGGTAAGGGATATCATTATTGTAGTAAGGGGTATTATTCTTTCATATTCATGAAGAGAGTTATTTTCTTTCAATACTCGTAAGGGTTATTATTCCATTCTTTATTATTATATTGGAATAACATGTCTATGCGAAGTACCGCATACATGATGAAATTCTTCTGTTATTCTATTCTTTATTATTCTGTTGGAATAACCTGTCTGTGCGGTTTATCGCATGCCTGGTGAATTCTGTTGTTATTCCATTCTTTATTATTCTGTTAGAATATCCATACGTGTGGATTACGCATGACACTGGTTCCGATTCTTTATTATTCTGTTGGAATATCACGTCTACATGGATTTGGCGTGACACAGTTCCATTCTTAATTATTTACATTGGAATAACCAAAATTCATGCGATCTATCGCATGCATGGTGAATTCTTACGTTATTCCATTCTTTATTATTATGTTGGAATAACTTTGTCATCTAAGTACCGCATACATGGTGAAATTCTTACGTTATTCCATTCTTTATTATCTGTTGGAATAACACATGCATGCATGATCTATCGCATGCTGGTGAATTCGTTGTTATTCCATTCTTTATTATTCATTGGAATATCTTGTGCATGCGATTACGCATGACCTAGTTCCGTTCTTTATTATTCTATTGGAATATCACATGCATGCGGATTACGCATTGACCTAGTTCCATTCTTTATTATTACATTGGAATAACTTTTATGCATGCTTGATACATCGCATGCATGGTGAATTCTTATGTTATTCCATTCTTTATTATTCTATTGGAATAAACGTCATGTGGGTTCTTTGCATGTATGGTGAATGATCCTTTGTATTCATTCCTTATTAAATTGTGGAAATGATCTGTCCACGTGGATTACCGCATGGCGGGTGAAAATCCATTTGCAGTTTCGTATATTCTATTATACTCGTATGAGATATCATTTCTTTTGTACTCGTCATGGAATATCATTTTCTTTGGTATTTTTTTATGAGTTACTATTCACGGGTTACTATTCACCCGAGTTACTATTCACTCTAGTATTATTCACTCGGGTATTCGGGGCACTTTTTGTCGGAGTACTATTCATTTAATTACTATTCACAAGTTCTTATTCACCCAAATTACTATTCACCCGAATATTATTCACTCGGGTATTTGGGGTACTTTTCATCGGGTACTATTCATATTCAGGTACTATTCTTGAAGTACTATTCATAGGGTACTATCATAGGTAGTATTTATTTGCAGAAAAATATATTTATTTTCTGTCCAAATTATTTTTGGTACATGAATATTATTCTTGAATTTTACTCCACAAAGCGATGATCATGTTGACAATTTGGATATTTTTAAACTACGGATAAATTTAAAGTCTTTAATATTTATCCTTGATTTTCATTTGATTAATGCTTATATCATTGTCATCATCCTCATGCTTATATTATGATGAAAGTCATCATTGGCTTACATGCAAAGATGGACTGTTGATTATTGGTTTTTTAAAGTTGTATATCTTTGGCTTACGTGCAAAGATGGATCGTTGATTATTGGCTTTTTCTGGTTGTATATCTTTGGCTTACGTGCAAAGATGGATTAGCGATTATTAGTTTTCTGATTTGTATATCTTTGGCTTACGTGCAAAGATGAACTATTGATTGATGAGTATCTTTGGCTTATATGCATAGATGAACCATTTATTGGTATGATTATGATCGGGGATCATTCGGTATAATCATGACCCGTAATGTTATAGATGATGTGGTAAAAGTCCTCTCATTGGCAGTGTATTGATGGGCGAGTTATTGGTATGATTATAACGAGGATTATTCGGTTTAATCATGACTATTGACGATTACATGAATATCCTTGGTAGTAGTGTGGGGATGATTCGATGATGTGGATTATTTATTGTGAGTCTCGGTGATAAAATATTGATTATACACTTTTAATTCGTAAAGATAGTAGATATCATGCTCTACTTGACTCTTCTAAAATATAGTTGTATGTCTTTGGCCTGTAGTGCAAAGATGAATTGTTAATGAATACATTTGGCCGTAGTGCAAAGATGAATTTATTAGTATGATTATGAGCAGGAATTGTGATTTGGTATAACCATGATTTTTGATGTTTCAGGTGAAGATAGGTGATTAAAATTATCTTCGTCCTGGGTGCAAAGAGGAATTTAGAATCACAATTATGATTATGAGTTATTCATATGATTGTGGACAGGAATTGTTGATTGATGTTACAGGGATAAAACATTATTGGTGGACTTTTAACATGGAGAAGATAATAGATCTGATGGTCTATGTGACTCTTCTAATGGATTACTCATTCCGCTGCAACTATGGTTAAAAAGTTTTATCATCTACCATATGTTCTAAATCTCTTATTTATTACTGATGAAGGCTATTGGCGATGTAAATTATCTTTAGTCATGATATTCTTTATTGGGCTAGTTGTGCTCACCCTTTTTGCTTTACAATTCCTTTCATGTAATAAGAGTGTTGCAGGGTCGAGTGGGGGTAACAGGAGAATAGAACGGTGGTCTATAGCTATTGAGGTTCTCCCTAAATAGTATGGAAATAATTTTATTGAGAACTTTAGATAAGTGTGTCGTATTTTATACGTCATTTGATATTTAATTTTGGTGAACCGAATAGGGTGAGGTGAACCCAACTTTGGAAGGGTGTTTTGCCACTATCATACAAGATGTCTAATGACATACAACCTTGTGTTATCATAAGACATGGTTGTGCACATCCACTTGCTGAGTATATCTATGAGCACTACCTATATGATCTTGGAGTTTGGTTGAAATATAATTTTCAATTGCAGACAGTGGAGATAGTTATAGGGTAAATTACATATTCTATTACATTTTTGAAGATAATTACAACAATAGTGTACTTATAGAATGTTTACACAATTTCATATTTATTAATAATATTAGTGCAATTAGAATTCTTTAATTTAGGAAATTAGTATGCAATTAGGATTCCTTAATTTAGGGTTTCTTCTCTCTCTCCTTATCTATAACAACTTAAAGTATTTTTTCCCCTTTCTTACGGCCTAATTTATGATCGTATATAGATATATTCATTGAGAGATTGTTCTTATTATTTTGATATACTAAATATTGTTAATGATCCTAAGGTCAAGTCATCGCTTTGTCTCCAAAGACACCGATGACCACAAATAGATTCTGTGTGAGATATATGGGAAAGGGTTTCAAAGAGATCAAAACTTGCAACTTCACCATGAGGCCATAATTTACCATGGAAGCTCAAGCAGAGAACTAGCAAGGAAGTGAGGAAGCGCGTTTACGTGTGCCCCGAGAAAAACTGTGTCCACAACCATCCTTCTAGGGCACTCGATGACTTAACCGGAATCAAGAAGCATTTCTGTTGAAGACAAAGTCCATTCTGATGTGTTGAATGTGTTCATTCAAATACTGGATGATGGTAACGAAACCTTCATACCAGGGTAACCAAACTGTCATATCAAAGTAACCAATCAACCTCCACACTTTAAATTTTTTCTTAGTATAGTTGGTTACCAAACCTTCAGATCAAGGTAAGTAAACCTTCGTACCAAGATAACAAAACCTTCATACCAAAGTAACTAATTCTCATCCACACCTGCAGTTTTTTCATAGTGCAGTTGGTAGCCAAACCTTCAGACCAAGGTAACCAATTCAATTTTATTAAGTTACCAATTTCGTTTGAATGTGATGTAGTTGGTAGCCAACCATTCATACAAAGGTAACCATTTTATTATTTATGAGTAACTTAATAGTTATAAAAAAATTTTAGAACAGTAAAAGTTACATCTATTTATTTTTAAACTTTTTGTAGGGCAAATCTTCTTCTTATTCTCATTGGCGTTTTGGACAACGGAGATTCGGTGGTGGTGGTAGAACAAGTAAGTATGTGAGTGTAATGTCACTATTATTTCAAAGTGTATGTGAGGAGATGAAAATTTGAATTTGAATATTTAAATTTGAATTATTATTTTAAATTTGAATTTATTTTTGTTGTTAGATCCAAATATTTGAATTTGAATTATTAATTATGGCAGTTATTTGTCCTTGATTTTAGGTTTCCTTATTAATGTGAATTGTACTATTTTTGTAATATGGGTCCTAATTACACTCTTTTTGTAATTATTTGGTTGATGCACTATTCTTGTAATTACTTTCTATTTGTTGTATATTTATGTAAAGAACCCATAGTTATATGCATGTCAAGAGAAGACTCACCATTGGAAAGAACATGATAGTAATCTTCTCGTTTTTCTTTGGGGTCTATTGGGTCAACCAAAGATAATTCTGTGGACATATGATATCTATCATAACTTAGACGCATGGCCTCCCATGTACGAAGGTTTCCTTGAGCACTTCCCAAAGATTTTAATTTCTAAAACAGTTTTTGACTGTACTTTTATGTAAAGTACCTTTGTAAGGTTGTGGTCGAGGTACCATGAGAGTTACATACATTTGTATTAAAACTCACGATTTAAGCGTGGTCGTAATACATGCGACAGATTCAACAGTTGTATAAATGAAGTTTGTAAATGATTTTTATAGTGTGATATCTGGCGACTCAGAATGGGTCATGTGGACCTATTTTGGGGGCGTCACACTAGTGTTACTGATAAACCCTAGTTTTGAAATGAAACTTTAAAATCTGTTAAGTAACTGTGTTATGTGATTCATCATAATTATAATTATTAATGATAATAAGGAAAACGCTAATTATGGAAAACCCTAATTAGTAATTTAAAAACCCTATTTTCTTAAATAATAATTAGCTATTTCCTAAGTGGAAACCCTAATTTGAAACTCAATTATGAGTTCGAGACTGTTAAATAATCGTGTTATTAATGTATGTTGTGTATTATATAATTTTATGATTAATTAGGTAAACCCTAATTAATATTTAGAAATATTAATTTCTAGAGACCCTAATATTTATATTATAAATCCTAATTTGTAAGTTGTAAATCCTAATCGCTAAATTGGGAAATTTAATTCTAATTAGTAGATCTTAAACCTTATATAGCAAAGTGTTACGTAAATTAAAAACATAAATTATTTTAGAGAACCCTAATTATAATTTTTTGAAACTAAAATTTTATTTTTACAAACCCTAAATTGAAAACCCTAAATTGCTAATTACAGGTCCTAATGATAATTAGTAAATCTATAATCTAAAGTTCATGATCTATGTGATTAAGAAATTAAGCCTGATTAAGAGACTCTAAATTACATTTTTAGGAAACTAAAATGTTGTATTTTCAAACCTTAAATTAGATATCATACAAATTCAATATGCTAAACCTTAGGGTTAAACCCTAAGGGTTTGACAAGTTACCATAATGCCATTAAATTACTAAGTCAAATGACCTATATGCCCTTATTGTATTATTGAGGATAACTTATATTTGAGTTGGTAACCTAACCCAACAACTCCATGTGACTTAATCTTCAGCAAATCAAGCTCTAGATATCAGCCAAATCATTTCATTCAATATATATATAGATTTAGGAGAGAGAAAGCTCATAATTTTAAGTTATTTGCTATCCAACATCCAACAAAGTCTCTCTCTTAAGACCCACAAAATTCTTTAGTATTTCAGTCCCTATCTAAGTCCCTAGCACACCCAAGAACAAGCATCAAAGATCAGATTCAAGTGTTAAGCATGAATGAGGTATAAACCCTAAACTTAGAAATCCTTGCGATCTATGTTATTTGTTGTTAATTATTGGTTTAAGTGGTGTATAAGGATGTTATTTAGGGATCTGGGTTGTTATTTCCTAGATCCATAACATCTAGAGTTCAAAAAATCAAGTTTTAAAAATTCTAGAAAAAGTTTAAAATATTTGTCCGACAACAAATGTCAGTCCTAGTAGATCTGTGCTTGTTTGCTGTTTTGATGATTTAAAGGTTTAAAGTTGTAGCTTGTAATGTTGTTAGTATTTTGAAAGTGGATTCACGACCATTGAACGTGTATATCAAAAGTTATTCACGGTCAAAGTCCATTGACCGAACACGAAATCAATTTTCTGGAAAACCCATAAAAATTGAAGAACGCGTTTTGTCAGTGACTTTGATCGGCTTTGATCTCGTTTCTGACACGTATTTGGGATGTATAATGATATCTAGATTATAGTATGATATGAAATCTTGAAGTGCAGACCATTTTCAAACCTTAGAAATCAACATATCGATCGTAGTAATTGGTCAAAAGTCATTGACCGTTAAGCTTTACTGCCTGGGTAACCCAGAAATGTTGAAGCAGTGGTCTGACAGGTACTTTAGAGGATTAGATCTCTTAAGTTAATGATATCTGGACATTGTAAATGATCAATAAAGATACCCTGGTAGTCAGTCTACAAGACCACACGTCTAGAACACTTGTAATATGAACCGATTGACCGGAATATGACCACCAAGGTCGTGCACCGGCATTGACCAGATTTTTCTAGGCAGCCCAGAACTTGTTGAACAACCCTGACAATGATTTTAAAGGCTCAGATCTTGCATCTGAGTTGTTGTATGACCAAGGTGATTGTGAATATTTGTAGTCCTACATTTATACTACACGACCAATGCTTGAGATTGACGAGTGTCGTGAACAAAGAATTATATGTGGTCAAAGTTGACCCCTCGAACATCGACACATCGGTGTTCTTGGGCTCAAGAACACCTAAATGACGCTTTACGTGCCGCCAAAGGTTTTATGACGATGACTTGGTTAATTTTAATTAATTAATTTCCAAAAATCATTTAAAAATAGAAATTAATTTCTAAAAATTACAAAAATTATTTTAAGGTATAAAAATTAACCTTTAATAATTTGACATATTTTTCATAAATATTAGTATTTATTTAAATATTATACATATTTAATTTATTTAATAAATGTATTAAATAAATTAATTAAAAATGATTTTATTATATTAAAATTATTTTAAATGATAATAAGGTATTTAAAAATATTTTAAGTTATAAAATATAACTTTTAATATTTTAAAGTAAATTTCATTAATTATTTAATATTAATGAAATTAGATTTATTTAATAAATATATTAAATTAATAAATTTAAAAATGATTTTAATATTAGAAAAATCATTTTTTAAATGAAAATAAAGAGTTTATTAATATTTTAAGTTATTAAATATAACTTTCAATATTTAAAGATAAATTTCATTAATTATTTACTATTAATGATATTAGAGTTATTTAATAATTATATTAAATAAATTAGTTTAAAATGATTTTAATATTATAAAAATCATTTTAAATAAAAATAAAGTGTTTGAAGATATTTTAAGTTATAAAATATAACTTTTAATATTTAAAGGATAATTTTATTAATAATTTAATATTAATGATATTAATTTAATATTAATGATATTAAATTTATTTAATAATTATATTAAATAAATAGTTTTAAAATGGTTTTATTAATTTAAAATCATTTAAAAGGATATAAATGAATTAAAAATATTTTAATTTATAATGAATGACTTTTAATATTTTGATAGATAATGCATTAATATTTTAATATTAATGGTAATTATTTAAATATAATTTTAATTATTTTAAAAATCATTTAAGGGTAATATTAGTACTTTATTTTAAGTTATTATAAATAACTTTAATATTTTGGCAATGGTTTGATTAATAGTTTAATATTAATTAAATGTTAATGATAATAGAATTATTTAATATTTAAATCATTTAATAATGATTCCGGTGTTTGGAAATTTATGATAAATTATAATAAATGTTTAAAAATTATTATAAGTCATTTAAAAATAATATGACTGATACTTACAGATATTAAACTTCGGGAAAGAGTCTTAGACTCGATAATTACCCGATAAAGCCGTCGGTACACTGACATGTTTCAGAAATTGATCTGGACTTAGATGTTTTGACTATATTAATGTTCGTTTATGATTCAAGAATTGTTGAATACGTGTGATAATGTGAATAGGTAATGTGCTGACTGCAATGAGCAGTATTATGTGGTATGATATATTATTCTAATCAATAGAATGATCTTAATGATGATAGGTTTCGGTATAAAAGATAAAACTAAGTTGCATAACTGTAAGCAGCAGACCAGGAAAGTATCCTACCTTTGCATTTTCATTATGCAATGAACATGAGTATGAAAGTTTTAGAATTATATTATTATTGTACCAGATTATTAACCCTATTGTTTTATATATTATATCCGATCATTATTTATCAACATGATATTATATTATATAATTGGAGGATATATATTACATTCGTTAATTTCTAAATACGGTTATCTAGTGACCTCATTTGGATAATCATTATATTTAAACGTACACATGTTGATATATATATATATATATATATATATATATATATATACCTATTGATCCCGTATGTATACATTAAGTAAAAGCCGTCTAAATTTATTTGACGAGATAAACATGATTTAGAAATATCGTTGAATATGATAAAACCTTTTTGTATCCAATCAAATTATTTTGGTTCTGATTCCAGACTTAGTATGAACATCCCGATCATGGGAAAACTTTTATGCGCCCAAGGCGGATAGAGTGAACGATAATATCGTTCTTGTATGTAGTATTGATCAATACAGGACACATTGGGATGATCACCCTCGCGCTCGTAAGTTATGACGGTTTACGGATGAAGTTCTGCTAAACCTATTCGAAAATTAAAAACAATGTTCATAGTATGTCAACCAAACCCCTTTTATAGTTAGTGCGTAGTTTCAAAAATTTTGGTATAGAATTGTTATGTTATTATTATCGGTTCAGTTTACTTCACAACTATTAATTCGTTGTAGAAGTAATGTACAAAGAAAATATTTAATTCTTTCAGCTTATTATATTTATAATTGTTATTACTTGCTGGGCACCCAAATGCTCATTCTTGCTTTAAATTTAAATGTTTTTACCAAGCATGATCAACTTAGAAGGTTCATAAAAGCAAGTAAAAGGAAAGCAAACAGAATATGTTTAATGATATCATTTGTAATAGTTAGACTGTATTAAGATAATGATATGTATTATATATCATGTAAGGAATTATAGTAAAGGTTGCGTACTTGGGATTAGACTCTGATAAATGTAAGTTAATTTTGATATTTATATTATTGTTGTCGACTTCGGAATTTTTTAGTGTTCGTTTTTGTTACTTGTTCTTTGGTGTTCTCATGTTAATGTGAGATTTGTTTGAAAAAACAAGTGAAAAAGGTCTGACATGTATAATGTCGGCAATTTGACTTTAAGAGTCGCCAGTTGGTGTATTTAACTGGTTGCACCAACACAACCGAAAAGGTTTGCACATTGACCCAGTGATTTGATACTGCTAAACGGGTTTGTGAAACCGAGATTCATTTGGGTCTGGGGGCTTGATTATGTGGAGGGAAGGTGTTATGCACCTCCCGACATCCGTTTTGCCACGGTGACCACCACTTTTCAAAAAAACTATTATATGAATGTGTGTGTGTGTGTGTGGATCAATGTGCAATTATTTGGAAGTAGTGCTGTACCTCGTTCGCACCTATATACATAGGGTTTGAATTTATGAAAAATTCAGTTTTAAACAGGATATAACAATGAAGTTTTGTAAAAAGAGGTTTTTCAAACCCTGTGCTCAATAGTAATTGAGGCCTTTGATACTTCCATTTTTATTATTAAATGTTCGGCTTGTTTGCTTTTATTTTTGAGATGCGAGGCATCTTCGAGAAAATAATATACAGCAGTGCCGAATTCCTTATGGGCATGACAGCCATCCAAGGAAATTCATACACTATAAATAATGTACAAGCTGCTTACAGCTAAAAAAGTCCATCACAGGAACCGAATCTAGATTCAGTGGACTGAATCTGTGATCACATGATTCCTAGGCTCACATGATACTGCAATTTGTATATAAGCAATATATATATATATATATATATATATATATATATATATAAAAGATAATGCACCAATATGAAATCCGTGCTCATCGGATATGTCAAAACATAAATATATATATATATATATATATATATATATATATATAAAAGCAATTAAACGCACTGGATATAAAATCCGGGCTCATCAGATATGCACGACAACAATTATATATATATACTTATATATATGAGAACTGTTGTCAAACTATGTCAAATATATATATACATATATATAAGCAAAGAATGTATGGCTCGTGCCACGTAGTAGTTGATATTTGATATATATATATATATATATATATATATATATATATATATATATATATAAAAAAAGTAAGCGCTCAGGCACATAAGTTCAGGCTCAATCGAGGCATTACTCGATAATGTTAGTCCGTATAAAAATATATACATATATATATATAAGTATATATATATATAGACATAAATGAAAGCCACGAACTGAAGTCCGGCCATACGCACACAACGTGACTCTCAATGTGTATAACAGTGTGTGCTAATATGAAAAGAAAGACTTTATAGAATGTGAGAAGGCTTACAGTGGGTTGCCAAGGTAGATTTCTATGATTCTATGTGGATAAACACTCAGCTCCCGCCGGATAAAAGTATAGCTATATGTGAGCTAACAGATGTTTAAACTGAGGAAACACTCAATATGGGTGTGTATAGAGTAAATTGGACAGGGCTTCCTCGCCTTTTCTCTCTCTTTTCTCTCTCAAATGGCTGACCCCAAGGTCTATATTTATAGACTGATGGCCGCAGTGTGTACTGCAGTAAATTGTGAGTTACACACTACGGTGGTGGTCAGGTGTCCCCGGGCTTATTGGTCCATTATCTCAAAGTACGTGCACTCGTGCACTATAATGTCTGTTTGAACTTGCAGAACTTCAATTCGAGCCTCCAAACGAGGTGTACAAGACCTTTTTCGGATCTCTTTTGTCGAGAGTTATGCCATGACATGGGATTTTCATTTTTCGATTCCAGGAAGATGGGTCCATAACTGAAATGGCATTTCCGAGTTTCCGTTAGGCAGTTTGTTAAGCTATTTTGTGTAGTTTGCGCTCTAAAGTTAAGATATGGTTCTTGTGGGACTTCTATCGAAGCAATTTGGGTTGAAATGAGTGTATTTGGCTTGAAGCGAAGTTAGTTTGGCAAAATGACCATTTTGCCTTTCCCGGGGTTATCTCCGATTTTTGCTTGATTGTAGCGGGTTTTTCAGGTTATCTACGAGATGGTCATCTTTGTTGACTCTGAATGTACTCAGCGTTATCTCTAAGGTTGGAATTGATGTTGTGGTCCTCCAGGATTTCCTCTGGAGTGTGAAAAAGATGCTTTTGCCCTCCTGCACAGTTAGTAACAGGAAAAGAAAATTTCGAGTGTCTACAAATGCCCCTCTTTATCATGTTCATGCAATGCAATGGAATGGACATGATAAAGATTAGTTTACAATTGAAACATGATAATGTATTTTTAATGATGTAAATCGCAATGTAGTGAATGTGATGATGAATGTTTAAAATGTTTTTGCAAATCGTAGTTCGCAAATCGCACATCGCATTTCGCTTTTGGCCAATCGCACTTCGCAACTCGCACATCGCATTTCGTATATCATAAATCGCAATATAATTAATGTTATGATGCATGTTTAAAAATATTTTTGCAAATCACTTTACCTTTATCGGGGATTGCTGATGCTTATGCTGGTGTTGACTCCAATGGTTTGGCATTTTAATCATTGATGCTTATTTGATGAAGATAAGTTGAGATGTTTTCCACATCTCTGATGATGTTCTGAAATCACCGGACCTTTCCAATGTATACGCTGGTGGTTTGCAACGGTGCCTACCCTGTTTGGTAGTTGAATACGCTGTCATTGCCCAATTGTTTTGGTTCCCACTCGAACAGTGGTATTCAAAACTTTCATCACTGAACTGTCTTGATATTGCGCTGAATTGAAGATAATGGTTTTGAATATCAGATCTTCTGATACCTTCGCTGAAGTAATATTCAAAGGTTTGCTTCGCCAGACTCTGCCTGATGTTATGCTTGATAGAAATGTACGTTGATGTAGCGCTTCACCCTTTTTGAGGTGATTTGGAGTTTCCTTTCACTGTTGGGTGCTTGTGCCCCATTTCCTTGAATATTTGATTTGCAACCCTGCTGAACTAATGACCTGAATGCCGTTGATATCCCTGGAGGGTGCAGCTCGCTCTTTTGCTGTCGAGATTTGAACTTTAGTATAGAGGCCTCAATTTATGAGGATTTGATGCAAATTAACATGTTTGACGGTGTAGATTTCATTCGCCAGACCTTTTATCGTTGGCCTTGAGTTAAGAACTTTTTGAGAATTTTCCCCTTCTTTCGTAGGGGCATGCTTATGTCGCCATGATTTCTTTCTGGAGTTTTCTTTCTTTTGATGAGAGGCCTGATCCTGCCTTAAAATCCTTCACTTTCCTGGAATCGGAAAAATGCCCCAGTCCTTTCGCATGTTGTTGCCGAGGATTCATACGAGAAAGTCTCTTTATTGACCAAATCGCGAGTGAACAATATCCGAATTGCCAGTGAGATAATATGAGGGAAGCTCCGATGATGATGGACCATGCTGATGGTGTTGACTGGTGCATTTTCCTCCTTAGGATGGTTGATAAATGCCCCAGTGTTGATGAGTTGTCGCTGTTTCTGAGATTGCCCCAATCTTGTTGTAAGGGTCCCAATATCAGGTTGTCGCCGATTTTGAAATTGCCCCAGCCTTGTTTGTTGTCTGGGATAGTTGCTTTGACAGATGGGCTGATAAGATACTGACATCACAAGAGGCTTTTACCTCTGTACCAGATGGTGAGTAGGTAATGGATTTAGGCTTGGATGTCTTCAATCATTATTCCTGACTTGTTCTCACAATCAACCTTGATGGTTTTATGAAGACTTGCTTATTGAGGGTGTCGGCTCTTTGAAGGTCCTCACTGCTGGTTGTCTTGGCGTATCGCTGTTTCTTCCTTTCTGGGATTTGTGCCAGATTTGATGGAATGACATTGAAGTGTTGTTGGGTCTTCTCCACATGGGTCGCTGAATTGGAGGGTTGTTTGGGTTTGGATATTTCTTTTGAGGGACAGTCTGCACCACTAATGGTTGCCTACGTACTCCCATTGATGAGGGGAGATCAGGTCTTTTGTAGTTCAGTCTTGATAAGATAACGGTTTGACAAGTGTTTGTTTGAGAAGTGTTTGTTTGGGTTTTTGTTTAGTTTGACCGCACCATAAATGGCTGCCTATGTACTCCCATTAATGGGGGGGGAGATCAGGTCTTTCGTAGTTCGAACCTAGTGTAAGAGGTTCAACGCTGAATGTGAAAGGCAGATGGGTGTAGAGGCTTTATTGATGAAGAAGGGTGTAGAAGTATTTTTGTGGTTTTTGTTTTTGTAGAGAAAGGGTAGAAATGTTTTTGTTGTTTTTTGTTTATTGTGGTTTTTATAGAATATGGTTTCTACGTACTCCGTGTATCGAGAGGAGATCGGTCGGCGTAGTTCGCCCTTATGAGCTGAAACCTGAATGACTTGATTTTTTGATTTTCCTTTTTTTTCAATATTTACACGCATGGAAAATAAAAGGCATACTACAAAGAAATTGATACTGTCCCAACATCTTCTGGAACTCGCAACTTTATCCCCTGGATCTACATCTTTTTGGCTAGTTGAGGCCTGATAGTCCAATTGTCAGTGGTTATGTTCCTTCAAGGCTCACGACAAAGGTTACTTCTTGGTTTTAAATGTCTTCACTTATGGCCATAACTTGATCGCTTCCTGGTTTAGTACATTCCTCAGGGATGCTTGAGCTGAACCCATCGCAAAAAGGTATGAACTCTTGATTCTTTGATGGGTTGGTTTCCACGACAACCTCACTACCCTTTCCGTCATCTGTTCCTTTACGCTTTTCCTGGGCTTGAGAGGATTCGACCATAAAATCTCCCTCGAACTATTGTCGCAATTCTTGCAAGGAACTTTCTTTTTTTGTCTTTTTCTTCCTTGGAAAGGATCAGTATTTCCTCCGCATCATCCAAGGTTATAAAATTAGGAACGTGGTTGATATCTTTGGACCAGAAGATGTTTGATGTCGGCGAAGGAATATCCTTTGGGGATTCCCGTGTCTCCTCTGTCATTTCCTGCATTAGGATCATTTCATCTTATGTTCTACCAGGATTATCGCCCATAGCCTTCACCTCATCTGAACTGCCTGTCTCGAGTGGATATCTTAAGCTTTTTATTTCTTTTTTGCCTTTTTTAGTCATGAGGAATTCTATCTCCAGCTCTCCATTTTCAATGAGATCCTGGATTTTATGTCGCAAAGACCAACATTCCTCAGTCTTATGTCCAAGTGAGTTAGAATGGTAGAGACATATCTTGGTGGAATCATAACTCTTTATCTTGGGATTTATAGGAGGCAGTAACTCAGTAATCCTTCCTTCGCTTATCAGAAAGTGTAGCATTTCTTCATTGGATTTGCTTAGAGGGGTGAATTTTTGGGCTCTTATAGAGGTTATTTGATCTTTCTTCTTTGAGAATTTGCATTCCTTCGAGCGATTTTTCCGTTGGCAAGATCTTCTAGCAATTTTATAATTCCCCTTTTCTTGGCCTTCTGATAGTTGAATGAAGAACTGCCTCGTATCCTGATGTTGGCGCACTATCAGTTTAGCTAGCAGATTGACTTGATTCTGGATTGTCTCTAACTTTTGCATTACTATCATACCCTCCTCCGAGTTTTCCCATTTTAGGACATCTGCTCTGTGCCTTTGGGGGTAGTCCTCTATCCTTCGTATATACTTATGAATTGGATATATTTCAGCATTTCCCGACCCGATCATGTTTACTTCCTTCGTATCTTGCTAAAACAGAAGGTTGTTGTTGACATTTTGTTGATCAGGCTGTTGGATTATAATACTGCCACTTTCGATGAGATTTTGAATTTTATGCTTTAAAGACCAACAATCTTGTGTATCGTGTCCTGGAGACCTCGAGTGGTAAGCACATTTTTGGCTTAGATTGTATCTTTTGCTCCCTGGTTCCAGAGGTGGAGCCAGCTCGGTAATTTTCTTGTGATCCATTAATATTGCCAATATATTTTCAAGGGAATCGCCCAGTGGAGTGAACACCCGATTTTTTGATCTTTCAAATTTTCTTTTCCTATCTGGGTACTGGTTGAATACAGCCTTTGTGGTTGAGATGGCAGATTGTCTTGCATTTTCCAAATGGGGGGATTGTAGGTTGGTCTCCTAATTTTCCCCTGTACAACAAGGGATACATCTTCATTGCCTTTATCGAGTACACCCTTGGGATCGCTCGCATACTTGCCAGTCTGTATATGCTTGGCGACTGCTTCCAAGGTAGTGAAGTCTTTAATCTTGCCCGCCTTCAATCCCATCTCTGCCATTTCGCCGTGTTTGATCATTTTTGAGAATGGCTTTCCTATGCCTGCTAGGATCCTCTCATAGTAAGGCGCCTCTTGAATGTCAATAAACGTCATTACCATCTCAGTTTCCGTTATTGATGGAATGACTTGCGCTGCGAGATGTCTCCACCTTTGGGCATATTCTCGGAAAGATTCAGTACTTTGTTTTTTAACTTTAGTCACTTGGTATCGATCAGGTGCCATTTGTGACTGAAAACTGTACTGACATAGAAAGGCGCGGGCCAATTCTTCCCAATTATGGATTTTGGCATTGTCAAGTCGGGCATACCATGCCTTAGCCTCTCCAGTGAGACTCTTTTGAAAAAGCTACATTCTGAGGCTTTCATCTTCAGCATAAGACCCTAGTTCGCCAATGTACACTTTCAGGTGCGTATAGGGATTGCCTTCCCCATTATACTTTTCAAACTCTGGAACTTTGAATTTGGTAGGATATCGAGCCCCTGGGAATATGCAGAGATCTGAATAGGTGACACTCCCATAATTTCCAGTCCCTTTGATTGACCGGATGGTCTCCTCCATTTGTTGGACTTTTTTTCTTAGATCCCCAGTTTCTCGATCATCCCTGAGATTTGTGATTTCTTTATTGGAATGAGGTTTAGGTATCTGGGTTTCTATCTTTTTGCCAATACCACGGCGCCCCTCGGTGTGGATGACTACGGTTGAGTAGGCATTGTTTGGCCTGGATTCCTCCATGTGCGAGAGGATTCTGTGGATGGGTATTTGGGTACCTGAGTGGATTGGTGTAGTTCTTTGAGCATAACAACCAACTCTATAATTTGATAGCTTAATCTTCGAACTCCTCGCGAGAAACAGGATTGGTTGGGTCGATGAAGACATGATGGTTTTGTGGGCTCGTGGCCTTTTGGATTTTTTGAATAGATGCAGACCCAATTGCTTCCCTACAAAAGACTTATGTAGTTTAGTCTTAGGGTAATGTAAATGTTATCATAACATGTCCGTTTTAGGAATATTATCCTGCAAAACCGGGTGTTAATTGATAACATACATGCACAGATAATCTTCATATTTTCCATTACATAAAGATAAACATGGAATAAAATTACAAGTAAATGCTTTTACAAGTAATTGAAAATGGAAAGCATGAAGAGACTTCCCTCCGCGTTTGGTTTATCAGAGGTTGACCTATCTTAGGTTTACTCTCGCGGATTTTTGGCATGAAAGTTCCCAGATCATCGCAATCTACTTGACGGGAAGTTAATCCGGTCTTTCAACTGGAGCGAATCTGGGTGGTGCCTTTCCTGAGCCCCATTGGAATTATTCTTCCTACTAGTCCAGTAATCAAATACTGACAGGATAGCCTCCTGATGGAGGGACCACATAACATACATTCACATACAACGTGTCTCACCGATTACGCAAAATGATGACATGTGCTGAAGCTAATTAATATCACTGAATAGATATTTAGTAAGTGCGATAATTAAAATGCATTCGTACACATTCATCATAAATGTAAATGCAACATTCACACACAAGCATATAACAGTTTTGAAAAGCTTGTAATAGCGGCTTAAGCCCTCTTACTGGAGTCCCCAGCAGAGTCGCCACCTGTCGACGTCGGGATTTTTAGTGTCCCTTTTCGTTACTTGTTCTTTGGTGTTCTCATGTTAATGTGAGATTTGTTTGAAAAAATAAGTGAAAAAGGTCTTACATGTATAATGTCGACAATTTGACTTTAAAAGTTGCCAGTTGGTGTATTTAACTGGTTGCACCAACGCAACCGAAAAGGTTTGCACATTGACCCAGTGATATGACACTGCTAAACGGGTCTGTGAAACCGACATTCATTTGGGTCCGGGGGCTTGATTATGCGGAGGGAAGGTGTTAGGCAGCCCCCGATATCCGTGTTGCCATGGTGACCGCCACTTTTCAAAGAAACTGTTATATGAATGTGTGTGTGTGTGTGTGGATAAATGTGCAATTATTTGGAAGTAGTGTTGTACCTCGTTCGCACCTATATACATAGGGTTTTAATTTATGAAAAATTCAGTTTTAAACAGGATATAGCAATGAAGTTTTGTAAAAAGAGATTTTTCAAACCATGTGCTCAATAGTAATTGAGGTTTGATACTTCCATTTTTATTATTAAATGTTCGGCTTGTTTGCTTTTATTTTCGAGATGCGAGGCATCTTTGAGAAAATAATATACAGCAGTGCCGAACTCCTTATGGGCATGACAACCATCTAAGAAAATTCGTACACTATAAATAATGTACAAGCTGCTTACAGCTGAAAAAGTCCATCACAGGAACCGAATCTAGATTCAGTGGACTGAATATGTGATCACATGATTCCTAGGCTCACATGATACTGCAATTTGTATGAAAAGCGATGGCAGTATTATATTTATATTATATATATATATATATATATATATATATATATATATATATGTGCATGATCACCACCACGACCACGAAGCAACTCCATGGGGATCGAAATGTAAATAAAGTAGTAAATGCTATCAACCGCATACGAAGTAAACTCCAAAGGGACTTGAATGTAAATAAAGTCGTAAAAGCGATCAAGCGCCACAAAGTTAACTCTAAAAGGCGGGACGAAATATAAATAAAGTTGTAAAAGCGATCAACCGCCACTTAAGTAAACTGTGAAGTGACTTAAATATAAAGAAGCATAAAAGGCCACGAAGTGAACTCCGTGCCCGACAGAATGTGTATATATATATATATATATATATATATATATATATAAAAGAAAATAAGCGCGCCCAGGATGTAAAATCCGGGCTCATCGACATGAGTCGACAACAGATTCATATATATATATATATATATATATATATTGAAAAGCAAGTAAACGCTCCAGACATAAGTCTAGGCTCAATCGAGGCATTACTTGATAATGTTTGTCCGTATATATATATATATATATATATATATATATATATCTATACATAAATGAAAAGAAAGGACCAGAAGAAGTCAAGGCATATACTACACACAACGCGACTCTCAATGTGTATAACAGTGTGTGCTAATATGAAAAGAAAGGCTTTATAGAATGTGAGAAGGCTTACAGTGGGCTACCAAGGTAGACTTCTATGATTCTATGTGGATAAACACTCAGCTCCTGCCGGATAAAAGTATAGCTATATGTGAGCTAACAGATGTTTAAACTGAGGAAACACTCAATATGGGTGTGTACAGAGTAAATTGGACAGGGCTTCCTCGCCTTTTCTCTCTCTTCTCCCTCTCAAATGGCTGACCACAAGGTCTATATTTATAGACTGATGGCCGCAGGTGTACCTACGATAACCGCAGTTACACCTGTGGCTGGTCGAGGTGTCCCCGGGCTTCGCGCGTCCTGTTGTCTCGAAGTACGTGCACTCGTGCACCGTAATGTCCGCTCAAACTTACAAAACTTCAATTCAAGCCTCCAAACGAGGTGAACAAGACCTTCTTTGGACCGCTTTTGTCGAGAGTTATGCCATGACATGGGATTTACATTTTTTGATTCCAGGAAGACGGGTCCATGACCGAAATGGCATTTCGGGTTTCCGTCAGGCAGTCCGTTAAGCTGTTTTACGTAGTTTGCGTTCCAAAGTTAAGATATGGTTCTTGTGGGACTTCTATCGAAGCAATTTGGGTTGAAATGAGTGTATTTGGCTTGAAGAGAAGTTGAGTTGGCAAAATGACCATTTTTCCCCTCCCGGGGTTATCTCCGGTTTTCGCACAGTTGTAGCGGGTTTTTCCCAGGGTTATCTCTGAGATGGTCATGCTGTTAACTTTAAATGTACTCAGGGTTTTCTCTGAGGTTGGAATTGATGTTGTGGTCCTCCAGGATTACCTCTGGAGTGTGAAGAAGATGCTTTTGCCCTCCTACATAGTTAGTAACAGGAAAAGAAAATTTCGAGTGTCTACAATTGTTATTATTATTAGTATTATTTCCGCTCATAGAAATGGTATCGTAAAGCACCGAGTTCGGGTTTCAAGTACCTAAATTTGGGGGCGTTACATTTATTACCATATATATATGTTTTCATAACATCAATTGCATACAAATATGTTGTAAATAGATTTGTAAAGTTACTGAGTATAAGTTTCATATGTATGGCCCTTACACATAAATTTAATGCGTTAATCATAGGTTATACAATAAATTTACATTGTATATGATTATTCATGTTAAAACGAAGAAAACAAACTTCGAATGGACAGATTTAGTGTTATAACGAACCCGTAGTGCCATTTTTCATGTTTTGTTTTCAAAACTTTCAAGAACATCAAGAACAATGAAATTATATAATTTGATTCAAGTAATTATATGAATTGAGTTGTTAAAATCATGATAGAAAGGTTGGGTAATAATCATATATGAATTATAGTCTTTGAGTATGCTTAAATTAATGTATGGAGAAGGAAATTGAAAGTTATGGCCATGTTCTCTTTGTTCTTCACGAGAACATATGGGTGAACTTGTGAGATTTTTTTGGCCTAAATTGGCCTTGTTACGTGTTCGCGAACTGCAGAAACTACAGAAACTGAGTCTGGATAACCCCGCCCCCGACGGGTGTTACCAAACTAAATTACCCCGCCCCTGTGAGTAAAAAAAAAATTTAAATAAATAAATAATAATAATTAATTAAAATATTTATCAAATAAAATAAATATTTTAATTGAGATATTTATGGAGTAAAATAAATATTCGATGAAAATTATTAATTAAAATATTTATCAAATAAAACGAATATTTTAATTGCGATATTTATGGAATAAAATAAATATTCGATGAAAATTAGTAATTAAAATATTTATCAAATAAAATAAATATTTTAATTGAGATATTTATGGAATAAAATAAATATTCAATGGAAATTATTATTAAAATATTTATCAAATAAAATAAATATTTTAGTTGAAATATTTATGGAATAAAATAAATATTCGATGGAAATTATTATGAAATAATTTATTCGAGTGTAATAATAGTAAGAGAATGAAAATATTCTAATTTAATTAAGTAATTAAATTAGAAGGGTAATGATTTGTTAAATAAAGTAGAGTTTACATTAAATAATTAAGTGAAAATATAACTAATGAATGTCGTGAATACATATGGTATGTGTGTAGGACTTGTGATGAACGGAAGTAGTAAGCGTTTAGCCTACACACGAGGCAAGTTCCTAAACCTTGTTTATTTACATAAAGCAAGTTCCTTATTCTACCTTGTTTATTATTATTCAAGTCAAGATTTCATATTAGATGTTATCATTCTTTAAAAGCATAATTTCTATTATACAATACTTATTCGATTGTATACATCTTAAATTTTATTATTCAAATTGAATATCAATTATTGTTGAACCTTGTAAGACTAGCGAATCCTTATTGATTCGACTAGTCCATAGTTGATGAACGTTCTAAATTTCAGAACCATTGTTGAGCTTATCCAAACCAAACTTCCTTTGGTGCGGGCTCTAATGTTAAACTGAGATGAATAACCCTGTAATAGGGGATTTATTATGCTTTATCGTTAAGATATTGTGCACAGTATGGTACTAAGGGCTGATCCCCCTAAGTACGAGAAGAAGAGTCCATATTCTTATGATTGTTAAAGGTTTCAAGTATAAACACTTGATAACCTAGGACATAGTTCAAGGTCTTATAACCCTCAGAAGTTCTTTTGATTCTTGTTATTCATTCTTGATTCAAAAGCTGAGTTTTTCTTATTTCAGAAGTTTTTGATTCACTCGCATGTTATTATTTTATTATTGTATTATTATTATACTTGTGGGCAATCGTGCTCACTCTTGCGTAATAATAACATTGCAATTAAGAAGGAAAGGTCCGGCGAGCCTTCTACTAACAAAGGTAAGGGCAAAGCTAATAAGTGATGAAGACTTGTTATTTAATTTTAAGAATTTTTATTATCAAGACTTGATGTTGTTTAAGACTTATTATTTGTTTATGTTTTCGCACAGATGTTTAAGGTTAGTTGACCTGAGATTGTATTTATTATTCAGATGTTGTAACCCCATAAGGGGAGGATCTAATTCTATCTATTGCATGGGTTGCATTTATTGTGGGTAGATAGATATATGATATTTATACAGTGAACACCAAATCCCGTGGAACTGAAGTACCCGGATTTGGGGGTGTCACAACGATAACCCAAATGGCATCAAAACCTTTCTGCGTAACTGGAAGTTCCACCACGAAGTCCATCGTAATGTGATCCCATTTCCACTCCAGTATTTCCAACGATTGAAGTAGACCACTCAGCCTCTGGTGTTTTGCTTTGACCCGTTGGCAAGTAAGACATCTACTGACGCACTCTGTGACTTCTCATTTCAGATTATGCCACCAAAAATGTTGCCTCAAATCTCGATACATCTTTGTGCCTCCTGGATGAACAAAATACGTCGTATTATATGCCTTGTACAAAATTTCTTCCCTCAGCTCGGTTACCGCTGGCACCCACACTCTCCCTTTGAATCTCAAAATACCGTCTTTATCCATTTTGAATCTCCCTTCTTCATTTTTTGCGATCCCTTTCCTGATTTTCTCGCACTCTTCATCCTTCTCTTGTGATTCTTTTACTCTGTCCAACAAGGTTGGACGAACTTCCACTGCAAATAATTTTTCTTCAGACCTCTCCGGTCCCTTTACCTCTATTTTCAATTTCTCCATTTCCCTTATTAACTCCTCCTGAGTTGTCAGCTGAAGTAACTTCTCCCTTCCTTTCCTTCTTAGTGCATCGGCTACTACATTTGCCTTTCCCAGGTGATAAAGAATATCACAGTCATAATCCTTGATTAATTCTAACCACCTTTTCTGACACATGTTCAACTCCTTCTGTGTGAAGATATATTTCGGACTCTTGTGGTCCGTGTATATCTCACATTTCTCTCCATACAAATAATGTCTCCAAATCTTTAAAACAAAAACTACTGCCGCTAACTCTAAGTCATGAGTAAGGTATCATTTTTCGTAATCCTTCAATTATCGCGATGCATATGCAATGACTTTGCCATGTTGCATGAGCGCACATCTAAGTCCCTTGTGCGATGCATCACTATATACCACGAAATCCCCCGCATTGTTTGGTAATGATAATACAGGCGCTTCACTTAGTCTCTTCTTCAGCTCTTGAAAACTTTCTTCGCATTTGTCTGCCACACAAACTTTACCGTATTCCTCGTTAGATTGGTCAACGGGGTTACTATCTTAGAAAAATCCTAGAAAAATCTTCGATAGTACCCAGCTAACCCTAAGAAACTTCTTATCTCAGTTGGTGTCTTCAGCTACTCCCAATTACTCATTACTTCTACCTTTGTAGGGTCTACTGAAATTCCATCCTTATCTACCACGTGTCCTAAGAATTGAACCTTCTCCATCCAAAATTCACACTTTGAAAACTTTGTATACATCTTCTCTTTCCTTAGCGCCTCCAAAACCATCTTCAGATGTTCGGCGTGTTTTTCTTCTGTCTTTGAGTAGATCAAAATATCATCGATGAAAACTACAACGAATTTATCCAAGTATGGCTTGAAGACTCTGTTCATCAAGTCTATGAATGCTGCCGGAGCATTAGTCAATCCGAATGACATTTCCAAAAACTCGTAGTGTCCATAACGAGTTCGAAATGTCATCTTTGGTATGTCTTCCTCCCGTACTTTCAACTGGTGATAGCCCGTCTGTGGACCTATCTTCGAGAAACACTTCGATCCCTTCAGTTGATCGAAAAGGTCGTCTATCCTTGGTAACATATATCTATTCTTGATTGTTGCTCTGTTTAATTCTCGATAATCAATACAGAGCCTCATTGATCCGTCCTTCTTTTTAACAAACAACACTGGTGCTCCCTAAGGAGACATACTCGGTCGTATGTAACCCTTATCTAGTAACTCTTGCACTTGTATAATCAATTCCTTCATTTCTACTGGCGCTATACGATATGGTGCTTTTAAAATTGGTGTCGTTCTCGATGCTAAGTCTATTACAAATTCGGTTTCTCTGTCTGGCAGAAGACCAGGCAGATCGTTCGAAAATACATCTTGGAATTCTCTCACTACGGATATAACCTTCATTTCCACTCCCATTTTTCGAGTATCTACAATGTAAGCTAAGTAAACCACACATCATTTCCTTAACAATTTCTTGACCTGCATCATCATAAGATAACACGATTACTTAAGCGATGAGCTAGCATAAAACACTACCTTAGACTCATTCGGAGTCTGAAGGTTTACACTTTTATTCTAATAATCAATTATCGCAACATGGTCACATAACCAATCCATTCCCAATATTATGTTAAACTCCCCCAATCTCATCGGAATCAAGTCTACGCTTAGTTCATGATCTCTAACGTTTATGCTATAATTTCGGTAAACGTATTCTACGGGAATTACTTCCTTATTTGCAACTTCTATGTTCAAAGGATTTCCTAATCATTCTCAGGGTAAATTAATTTAACTAGCAAATTCTTCAGATACAAAGAAACAGGTGGCACCCGAATCAAATTATACATATGCATTTATATCATTAGTTGGGATAATACCTAACACCACGTCCTTCACAGCTACTGCACCCTGGACGATCATGTTAAAGGTCCTGGTGGTTGGGCGGTTGGATTGTGTCGGTCCACCAATCCTAAGTTTACTGCCTCCCCCTTGTTGGCCACTTCCTCCACCACTCCCTTTCTTTGGGCAATCCTTAATCAGGTGGTACGCCAAGCCACAAGCGAAACAACTTTTGACCTTCTTGGGCTTCAGGCAGTTGCGTGAAATATGCCCTTCTTAGCCGCAGTTGTAGCAAGTACTGCGTCCCTTCCAGCACTCGCCCTGGTGATTCTTCCCACATTTCGGGCATCCCTCTGCCCTCTTCTTAAAACCTCCATAAAAATTCCCCGCTTGATTGTTGTGGTTCTTATTGTTGTTGTTGTTGTTGTTGTTGTTGTTGTTGTTGTTGTTTTCCCACTTCCTCTTTCCCAGATTACTTCCCCCACTGCTGCTTCCTCCACAGCTTTCTCCTCCCGTGTTCTTACCTTTCTTTTCCTTGTTAAACAAACTTAAGGCTTCATTACCTCCCTATACAAAAATAGCCTTCTCTAGCAATTTAGCAAATGAATCGATCTAAAGAACCGACACCTTATTAAACAACCAAGGTTTCAGTCCCTGTTCAAAACACCTAGCTTTCCTCTCTTCATCCCCTACCTGGTGTTCTGCAAACTGGGCTAGCTCATTGAACTTAGCCGCGTATTGCGCTACCGTCATATCTCCCTGTTTAAGTTCTAAGAATTTCACCTCCATTCTATTTTTCATGCTTTATGGGAAGTAGTTCTCGAAAAACAGAGTCTTGAATCTGTCCCATTCTATTATCCCTTCTCCTGCTCTTTACTGATTTGCCTCCCACCAGTAGTTCGCCTCGCCTCTCATCATGTAGGTGGAAAATACCGTCTTCTGGTCTTCACCCACACGAGCGATGGTGAAGGCCTTCTCCATTTCTTTGATCCACGTTTGTGCCACTATAGGATCGGTAGTACCCATGAATTTCGAAGGTCCTACACTTCTAAAGTCCTTAAAGTTTGTAACTGGTACCGCCTGGGGATTAGGTGGTACTGGCTCTTTGTTTCTTCCCCGCATGGTCTCTCCTAGCAAATCTACTAGCCTTTAGATAGGGTCTATGTAACACCCCTAAATCTGGGTATCCGTTACCTCAGACCTGGTGCGTTATGATACTATCTTCGTCTGACTATTAACAACTTCCATTCATAATTTAATGAATACAACTTAACTTTGATACTAATTAATACATTCCTTCATTTCTATTTCCAGGATTTATGAATTGATCCCAAAACCTTCGTAAGTTAATTCCCAATCTTTGTCGCTAACCATTTTTGTCTTTACATCATATTCGATGTTATATTTAACATACTTAACTAATTGGATGCACATATCATTCATGCTTAAAGGCATAAAAAGTACTATCATGCTTGCTCATAAGGTCATAATACAATTAATACAATGCTCATAGAAAATAGTTTCTAAAACTTTTAAATTTTCCTTTAAAATGGATACTAAACCAAGCTTGACAATCTTTTATATGCAATATATATCAAAACCACATTCCTTACCCATTCGCGCACATAGTTAGGATACATACACATGTTCCCAAAGTCGAAACTTAAAAGACACAAAGTTCGTCAAGTTTCATTTTCAAAACTTCAAGTTTTCTTTCGAAAATCATTAATACCAAGCTAACACAACTCATTGTATGCAAGGTAACCTTAGACCACATGTTAGATCCCTTTACATATTTAGTTGAGTCAAACTAACATGCTGAGAATAGCAAAGAACAAACAAAATTGGAATTCAAGACTAGCATATAGCGCGATCGCGCTGTGTTTGTACTGCCTAGACATGGCCTTTGCTCTGCAGATTCCAGCCCAAACAACCATTACACTTCCATTTATCAAGCTCAAAACATTACATTGACACTATATCGAACATACAACTCTGATAATACTATGACATTCAATTTCCTAAGAAATTCATGCTAATTCTCAAGAATTTATCAACATAAAATTAATAACATTCATAAATACATTACCTCATTCGAAGTTAAATTGTCAATCCTTGCTTCCAACTTAGATTACTCACACTAATAGCCACTCACTCATTATTTAGAACTTATCAGACAATTGTCAACAAGTTCACTTAAGAAGGAGGAGTCTCCATTTATAGAGAAATCATTGTCCATACAATACCTTTGCCCATTGTTTTGATTTACTAGGAAGAGGAAGAAACTAAAGGGTAGTGAAGAGTTGGTAACCTGCTCCATTTCCTCCATTCCTCACGTTATTATCAGCTCTATTAATAGTGAATAGGAGTAGGATAGGCCAATAGCCTATTACGGCTAATATAAGAAAAGGGACACTGATATTGGGACAAGCTACATCACTTCTTTACTTTCTAATAAAATGGTCTTCATTCTACTAAAGTAAATTCCTTTTGGGCTTATTAAATCAATTATAATGACTTAACATTACTACATTAAATAAAGTTATGGGCACATATATACACATATATGTACATATCCACATATAGGAAGTATACTTATATTTTAAATATACACAAATATATAATCTTATATCCCATGTACATTGGGCTAGTCCAAATAATATTTTAATTGGGCTAAATATAATTCAGTTGGGTACGCTCAACCCATTATTTCCTATCGCACATAAATATCACAATGATCAATATCAATCATTTATTCTCTTTCCATTAATTCTCTTTTAATAATTTCAGTTAAACCTTTAGTCTAATTTAACTTTAATACTCATTCCACACAAGGCTCATTTATCCCGCTTACTAGAGTTATGTAACTCAAGCTCATAATTGTAACAATAAAATATTAGGGGTCTAGGCCACGTTTGGGTTTTCTCCAATTCCACGTTATTTTAATATTTATTTAATATAAAGTTTGTGTGACACACTTTACTTTAATACTAAATTATTTAGTTTACTATAAATAATTGCACACTTGTAATATGTAGAACTACTATACTAAGCTTTATAAATTTTATACTCTTAACACCTTTATTTAAGATAACTATTTCCTTAGAATAATTAGTATGTACAAAACTAATTATTATACCATAATTCTTCAATTCCTTTTCTTCCATAAATTGTCCCAACACATTTTCGGGTTAGTCATAACTTTATTATTAACTTAATGCATAAATCTCTAACCAATATTTATTTATAATTATATTGGTTCTCTTCTTTATCAATTACTTATCTTTCAAATATTAACCCTTTTTATATATTACAATATTATGTAATATTTTTAAAATATCAAATTTTAATTAACATATTCCTTTCATCCTCTTATGTAAAACACATATATTAATTCACCATCTTATGTAAGTGAATTAACCTTTCGTTCAATTTACTATCACGCCATTGCCACACAAGGCTTTAGCATTATATTATAATATTACATAATATAACTTAATTAACCAATATTTATTTTTGTTTAGTTAATTTCCATAACTAACTCTCATTCAATTCATGCTTTGCTATCTCAATCCATTCATGGACAGTTGGAACACCAATTATGACTTTTGTTACACATATGAACCATTAATATATATGTCTTGAAATTTAAATTTCACAAACTTACTCAAAAAACCTTTGCAGAGACTAAGCTTGAATTGCGCTAGTCATAAGCTTGAAGTAAGCAATTGCGCCACCTCAAGTTCAGACGCAGATAACTTCTTGCTTAGCAAAAATAGAACCTACCTTTCTAAATACTGTGTACATACTTCATAAATGTTAACTTGTCTAAAATCAATCTCTTCCTTGATTTCGCATCATTCATTACTATTTTCTTTAATAAAGAATATGAATGTGAATGATATTCCTATTTACATATGATTTGATTATGATATGTATATATATGAATGAATATGCAAGTATGCTTGCATTAAGAAAAAGCATAAAGTCCTTTGATAGATAATAGAAACATATGTACAAGGACTTAGAATGAATTGATCAAATGTGTTAGGTTGATCCTACTTAAGCAAAAATGACTTTGTAAAGTCCTTAAAAAGAAATGATGTACAAGGACTATAAATATAGTAAGATCAAGCATGTTAGGTTGATCTTATGATGTAATAGATAGGCACATCGATAAATCGAAACCACGCGAGAAATCTTAGTCTACGCTGGGAGAGTAAAGGAAAACTCGAGAGCTATAAAGGTAGAATCGTAGTCTACGCAAGATAGTAGATCTCGGAGTTCGTAGACGCCGAGGAGAGGCGAGGAAGGATCGTAGTGTGTCGAGGAGAACTTCCGGGGGCCGTGCCGAAGTCTCTTGAGGAAGTCATGTTCTAAATCATAGAGACAGGCGTCGCCCTACTGAGCAGAGAGCATCTGCTGAAGCTAAGTCAAGAATCGTAGACTACACTCGAGTCGTGAGTCTCTTGATCATATCGAGAGGCGGAGATCGTAGTCGAGCAAGATCGGATGAAGACAACAAGCACAATGACGCGAAATCGTAGAGTGTCAAGATCGATCTCGAGTCGTAGTGTCTACTGCTGTAGAAATTTGAATCGTAGAGTGTAGAACTAAGACCTCAACGGATGTGCTCACAATGCCAAGGCAAAATGTAGAGCAAATCGATTCTCAACGAATGAGCACTCCTAGAATATCCAAAGGAATGAAGCCTCTAGTCTAATGCAAAGATACATCCCACCTGAAGGAAACCAGAGAGCACTCAACTAATGGCATGCAAGCTAACAGAAGATCTAAGCACCAACCCAATCAGCATCAAGATTGAGTTGTGAAGCCATTCGAGATGAAGTATTCCATAAGGAGATCAGAAGAAGACTTACATGAATCGACTAAGGAAAGTCGACAAGTGCGATGGTAGTTATCAAGAAGAGAGAAGACAACGATCTTGGAAGTACCAGGATCGTAGTGTTTGCCAAACAAAGAAAGAAGCGATGGAGTGTATACGGAGATCTTTGGATGACCTCGAAGAACAAGGCTAAAGTGATTAAGCATTGGATCGATCCATTGATGATAAGTGAGCGGGAGATCACAAGGAGAAAGCAAATTTGGACACACCACAAATCTGAAGTGTCTTGTTATTCGAATGGGCGAACAAAGAAGTCGAGCCATCGATATTTGAGAGGCTGTCGAGGCAAACGAAGTGTTGAAGCCTTTGCACAAGAGAAGGAAGAGGTGTTCTACATTGAAGATCAATCAACACTCTTCAAGATCGTAGTGTTGTCTCTAGCAGTCAACAAGACACTACGATCAGGTCCATGAAGATATGCATCAGAATCGTAGAGTTCGAATAGCTGAAGACTGAAGCATTGGCAACGGTTCAAGCTGAAGGGTAATATTCAGACAAGAGCTTATTGAGAGCATCGATGCAAAAGGACAACCTCTGATCGAGAAATCAGAAGGAGGAAATAAAGTCTTCGACCTACCCAAGACATTAAAGTGACATCTCGGTGGGGTAGGTGAAGCAGTGAAATAGTGTCGAGAGAAAGTCGAGAAAAAGTATGACATGTCACATCTGTAGTCTACCCCAGTCAACTCGAGATCTGTGAAGATATTTGAATAACTTTCAATGGCTACTTTCCAACGGAAGGATTGGGAAGGAGTATAAATATGCAAGAGCTTCAAATATCGAGGGAAACTGGAGTTGCTAAGTTTGGAGAAGTGGTGGACTGAACTAACCAACGTAAATGTGAGTGGCCAATGAAGGTCTGAAGACTCACTCTACGATCCACCAAGAACACTTAGAGACAAAAAAAGAAAGAAGTAGAAGTGAGAGTTCTACAATGTAGAAGTGAGAGTTCTACTATAAAAAGAGTGTTCTGAACTGTCGAGAGATAGAAGAGCATCAATGTCATCTTGATGTCCTTCATGAGAAGACTCTAAGTACCATAAATGAGAGCTCACAGTCATCTTAGCAAGTCCATCATGAGAAGGCATCAAGTATCAAGAAAGAAGATCACCAATGCCATCATGGTGGCAAGCATGAGAAAGTTTCTAAGTACCTAGTAGAAGAGGTTACAGTGATCTTAGAAACCCATTATGTACAGCCATCAAGTATCAAGAGGAATGATCTTTAAGGCAGTTCATTAAGGGATCATCAGAAGTGGTTGAGTAACTAAAGAAGCTGAGCATCATGCAACACTCAACTACACTTCAAGGATGATCATGCCAAGCTACTAAGTACTAAAGATGTTCAGAGCTTAATGACATCTTATCAGCTCAGCACCACCAACAACAACAACTACAATAACAAGAAGTCAGGGCCTGAGGGGTCCTTGTCCGAAGGGACTAAATGAAGTTCAAGCTTCTTTGGGCTTGAAGAGTTTCTAGGGAACTAGAAGTTCCAAAGGCTGCTGGCCTTGAAGAGTTCTTAGTGAGCTGAAGTCCCAAGGTCTCTTTGCCTTGAAGGAATCTTAGTGATTGAGGTCCTGCCCTTCCTTGGTGGAAATCTTGCTAGTTGAAAGTAGAAGAGTGGATTAGGAGCTTGAGTCTCGAACCACTTAAAACCCTTGTGTCTTTTACTTTATGTCATTTACATTATGTACATTAAGCTGCTATAAGCTGCTATGTATGTTTTAAGCGCTTACTACTTGAACTAACTCTACGAATAATGTATGTATGATTATGAATATATCAATGAAGGGATCTTTTACTTATTCATTTGTGCTTGAAAAGATTCTTATGTTTGTCATATGCTAAATTATTAGCAATACAAAATAAACCGAGAAAAGTATTTGAAATTAAAAGGATCTATTCAACCCCCTTACAGATCTATTATGCCTCTTTGGGAACTAACAATTGGTATCGAAGCGAGGTTCTTATGCTATATTCAAAAGCTAATCGCTTTGAGTGCGATCTAGAAGCACAAACATTGTTCTAAACTTAGTTTAGTAGTAAGTCACTTGTTATATCTTGAGATGAGCTCACACGTTGGAAATTTTGTATGCGAAGTAAATGTGTATATACACTGAAAATTTGCTCAGATTGGTCCATATTCTTTGATTGCCATATCAACAAGACCAATCCTTGCTTTCGCGATCGATCTTGTAGTCTAGAAGACCGGGCTAGAAAGCTAACGAGACATTAACAGAAAAGTTTCAAACATCCACCAGCCTGAAAAGATGAAAAGGCCATACATGCTAAGTAATGCTTATCCGAGAGAGAAAGAAGAACTTCTCAAACATGTATGCTGGTCAACTGCAATTTGGATGTAAACCTTGTGAACTCAAGGATGTCAAAGAATTAGAAATACTGACACTCTCTTAGCTTGTATCTTCAAGACCACGACTGATTGATTGAAGATCAACTAGAGCAACTAGTTATCGAGGAAGCAAATGAAAAAAACTATGCACATCGATGCCTAAACTCGATATATCTAAGATAAATGGTATTAAGAAACTAGCAACAAAAAAAGGTACGGTTCCTCACTAATATAGATATGAGCATCATATTTGCACCTCACTTATGAACTATAACGATTTTCCTTCAAGTATTCATAATCTATCTAAAAAGGTGAAGAGAGAAAGTACTGCGATAATGGAAACTCAAATGTCTATAAACTTTCTCTCCATCCAAGTTTTAGGTTGAAGATGATATCTTGAAAGAGAGAAATGGAATGGTTTTAAGAACCTCAAATTCGATTGAATGTGAAGTAATCTTTCTTGATGGGTTAAATGTGATTTGTACATCCTATGGTCTAAGTGTTTAATAACACACAGAGTATGATGATCAGATCTATAAGAAAATCTTGAAGATTCATAGAAAGCTGATCACCTCCATGAATCGACGAGATGCTAATAAATCGTAGTAAGTTGATTCTCACTCTGTGAACATTTAAACTCTGTGATCATAACCTAGCATATGATGAAACCATCAAAGAAAAAAGTGTTTTATTAAAATAACAAAATCTCTCACACACTCACCACCATGCATCTCAAAATATATTATCTAAATTAAGTATATGCATGAATACGATTGATGGTGATCGATATGATGATTACTCAAATATATGAGGAACATGGGTTTAGAAAACTAACCTAGCAGGACCCATTTAACCATGGGTACCAAAAATTAGAAATGAATAAACTGCGGTACTTGGTCTATCGACCACACTAAGGAATCTTTAAAGCAAAGACTTGATCGAGAAGATTCAACTAGCGAGAAGGCTTGGAGATATTCGAGGAAATAATTACGATAAACCTCCTACATGTCAAAGCTTTGTCCTTGAAGACCCTTTGAGCTAATCTAAATAAAGCTCAAATGGTTGCAAACCTTTATATGAAAGCATGCCACTCAACCAAAGAGAAAAAGTCTTAGATGCTCAAGCAAGAAAAACTTGTTCTCTAGGAAGCTCACATTAGAGGACTATCGAGCATCAAACATTAGGAACTCATTACGAGAGCAGAACTCCACAAGCACAAACTGTAAAAGAAGACTACGGTCGTAGTGTTGTCAAAGGATCATAGAATGATCAACCTTGAAGAGGCCCATTTCTACGATATAAGAAGATTTGGTGATTCCCGTCAGAAGGAGATATGCAAGGCTATCTTCTAATACACATAAAGAAAGGGGAATCACATCTATCTGAGAAGACAATATCAACCATGGGGAGCAGTGATATGTTAAGGAACAACAATACTGAGATATACTATGAAGTAATGTACCAGCTATAGAGTCCCAAAACTTTGTGGCTGATGAACCAAATGAAGATCCATAGTCAGTAGGAACATTTCAAAAGCGTACTCACGATAACCTTCGACCACCTGACTCAAAAACGTGGAGAGCTACGATCGAACATCGATCGTAGTGGAATAGCGGAAGGACACCACGATTACAAAGAAATGCAATTGATATGTCTAAAGTTGGTAAAGGACCTCACCATCGGAAAAGGTCAAATGAGATATTAGTGCAAATCACTTCTTAAAAGTACTTCATCACGGAAAGCGCCTCGGGGACAAACCTAACCCTTAGCTCACTCTAAGAGGTTGGCCCTTCTGAGCTACCTTAACCCGGAAGAATTGCTTAATCAAGTTCATCTCAAGGACTAAGTCGGTCAGCGATCGTAGAATAGTAGAGAGGTTGAAGAGAACTCACGATCGTGAGTGCAACCTCGGCGATCGTAGAAGCGGACTCGAAAGCGATCACGATCTATAAGAGGCTACTCTTAACTTATGAGGAGTTGGAAGAACGGAAAATTGCTTAATCATTCAAAATATGGGGAGACAAGTTCGAATCTTTGGTTGGAAAGATGTCTCTTGAAGGAAAGTGCCCAAGGCTTAATAAAGTACATTGATGGATGGCGTGGAGGTTCAAAATGAGAAGTAATGTCAAAACCATCCACTGCTGACATCTTTCGGAGAATTGATCGTTGAGTCGACAAAGGAAAAGCGTGAGAGTCGATATTTGTCCTATCATGCTACTCTACGAACTCAAAAGGTCGAAAGGTCGATCCACGTCAATCAAGCGTCCACTCTTCTTAAAAGAGACACACTAAGCGAAAAGTTCTTGGGGAGTTCTGACTTATTCTTGGGCATCGTGCAACCAATGACTGGGTGACACATCACAGCGTTTGTAGGGATAGAAGAAACTGCCTTAAAGATAAATTCAAAATCTACAAACAGTTGTTAGAAACTATCAAAAATTCTTCCTCTCCATTTTTCAACCCTAAAAGCTTGTTCACTTGAACAATTCATTAACCCTCCAAATCCTTACCTAAATCACAATCGACTATCTCTCTTACAAGACTTCCTAAAACCAACACCCATATTCCTCGAACTCCTCGAATGGCAGATTGGCGAGTAATCAACGGCATTGACTAGGAACCAAGGCGTTTGAGGAAAATCGAGAAGAAGTTCGAGGGATATTCTTGAACTTGTGAGGAAGGTCGGGTTCTCGAGAATGTCTTGAGGAAAACACATGAATATATGGTGACACAGTCAAGGAGTTTCATTCAAATGCAACCATAAATTCGGAATCCTCTCCACCGAGGTTAAGGGTCGGATCTCGAAGCTAAACTCTTACGACATCAATCAATGATTAGGCCTTCCGACCAAAATCTGAAAAGCTTGGAGGAGATCGACTTTGAAAAAAGCTAAGAAGATTATGCGGTCTGAAGAAACCCTAGTCGAAGGACATGAAGAAAAAGAGTTTCTGAAGAATTGAGTTCCTTCTTTGAAATCGTGGGGAAATGTATCTATATGCAAAGACACTTGCACATGATCACGTGATTGACCAACAATTTGAAGATTATATACCGCCATAGTCTGAAGGAACACATCAACTTTGGAGTTATCTCTTTCGATCATATGTCTAAGTGGGTGGATAAGGAAGAAAAGAAAAGATTAACTGAAAAACCACTCACAAAGGTTTTTCATGGGAGGTTCTTAAGTATCATCTTGAAGAAAAAGTTAAAGAATAAAATCAAGGATGATGATGACAAAATTCTTAATGTTAACAAGGTAATGTGTCCACAACTGTTGTAAATTGGAAGAAAAACCCAAAGGAGAATAGAAGGTTAACTACAGCAAGAAGTAGCAGAAAGATCTCTGCAAAGAAGAGAAAGGCAAATGAGGAAGAAAGCTCTGAGTCTGGTGACTTGACATCAGTTACTGCCACACTAACAAGCAAGAAGCCTAAGAATATGAAGAATGCTAAGGCTTCGTTAAGCTATGTCCCCACTAATAAGAAAATACAAGAAGTAGAAGAAAAATTAGCATCAACTGCTGAAAACCCAAAAAGAAGAAGAAGCAACAGACTGCTTCAAGAACCACCCAAGAAGAAAGCAAAAGGGATGAAGAAATCAGTTCCAGTTCCCCAAGGAAGCACATCTAACAAAGAAGAAAATGTAGATTCAAAAGAAGAAAAGGAAACTAATGATCTCAAGATTGAATCCCCGGAGATCAGATCCAGCAATGAAGGTGGAGCTGGATCCATGAAAGAAGATGTAAAATCTAGTAATGAAGAAGAATATTCAAGTCCTATGGCCAATTCTCAGAGTACTCACTTTGAAGTTGAAGAGAAGCTACAAAATGACCCATTTGGATCTCCAAATGCAAGTGCTCCAACAAGCCCTCATGATGACTTAAAAGATGATGAATTCGAAAAAGAATCACCTGCCCCTGTCAATGATGAAAATCAAGGAAGCTTGCCTGTTAACTCCAAGGCTTCAGAGTCTAAAGAAGAAGAAGAATCTGATTCACCCATAGTTGAACCTCCAAGGAGGAGGAAGAGCTATAGACTACTGGCTAAATTTGCCTCTAACGAGAGAAATGATCACTCTACTGCAGTCATTGAAGTAAGTGATAATGAATCTGATGAAGAAAGTGCTAAAGATGGAACTAGTGATAAATGAATCCAAGGAAGATATTCTTTGAAGAAGGTACGAAAATGAAATTCAAAAGAAAATTCAATGAATCGATGAAGAATTCATTGATGAGGGATCGATGAAAAGAAAAATCGGGGAATCGGAGAACTAGAATACTATCCTGTTCTCTCTCTAATTAGAATTAGCGAAGAAGAATTGTAGTGGAAGTCTTTGATGAGCCACCAGCAGAACCAACAACAAGATGGATAAATCATGGAAATGAACAACTTGAGTTGTAAGGATGACTATAGATGAAGTGCTTCATAACGGGAAAAATATGGAGTTAGATTGCACAACTATCTTGTATAATTACGAAGACCTTACGATGAGATGGTTCTTTCCATGGATGCCTTGGCTAAAAGCACACGGTGAGAGAGATGAGAGTTACTTCATTGGTGCTACTCTCGTTTCCAAATTTGGAATTTGGTGTCACAAAATTTCCAAGGGTTAAGAAGTTTGCAACCATGATGATCAACGACAAGCCCCACTATAAGATCTCTCTGACATCTTTGAAAATCATTATATTCCTTATGATCGTAGAGTGGACTCACGATGAAAAAGGAATATGGTGAAGAGATTGATAGTAGAGTCATTCACTCTACCAGCGATGATGATCAAGTCGATTATGATGTCTCCTATCGACGACCAAGCACAACTATCGACATTCCTCATCCTCCCATATCGATTGGTACTTAACGATTTTCAGATTATCAACACTTTCGAAAACATGTCCAAGGATGAAGATCGTAGAGTCAATCGGTGTTCAATGAGAAAGATGCCCAACCAAATGATGAAGTTTCTATGGAGCAAGAGCTAATGAAAAACTCTGATGAACTGATTAAGAAGATATCTCTAATCATGAAGAATCAAAGAGGGTGACAGCAGCTGGAGATAATTTAGTTCAAGATAGACTCCAAGCAACTATGGCTAATGTATCTCTCAAAATCAAAGATAGAGATCACATCTATCTAAAGGCCTTAAATGATCAGAAGGCAGATGCACTACGAGCTCAGAAATCCAATGAAGAGCAACTACAAGCCCTCTCTGACAAGATTGACAACATGAATCAATCTTCTCTATCTGACTTGAGTTAAGTCAACAAGAACTCAAGATTGAAGTTGGTAACTCCTCTATCGATGGAGCATCTTATGTCCAACATGGAGCGGCTCTCTAAATGATTAATGACAAAAGGGGAGAAAAGAGGCATAGAAAGAGGCGAAGTAAAAGGCATTCAAGAAAAGGCAAAGAGAGAGAGAAGCAAAACAAGAAAGGAAGATAAAGAAGAAGAAAGCGAAGAGAAGAAGATAGTTCATCATCAGAGGGGAGCTAAAGGATGATGAGCCTAAAAAAAGGGAGGGGGAGAAGCGAACCAAAAAAAGAAAGGAATAGCTTCACATTCCGGGAGGAGAGCGGGAGAAATGGAATCAAGCAGATGAATAGGTTGATCAGCGAGACATCTGGAAACATACATGGAGCCAAAGAGGTACATCTCTAACTAGTTAGGTATGTTACGGATCCGAGGATGTAAAATATCATAGTGTATTAAATTCCATATTATTATAAATGACATTCATGATTATCTATTTTAGAAATATAAGCAACTTTGTATATAAGATTCATTCATAACATGCATATGCACTTATTATTTTTTTGTCATAATCAAATAGGGAGATTATCGGGGAATAAGCATGTGAATGATATTTCTATTTACATATGATTTGATTATATATATATATATATATATATATGAATGAATATGCAAGTATGCTTGCATTAAGAAAAGTTGTAAAGTCCTTTGATAGATAATAGAAACATATGTACAAGGACTTAGAATGAATTGATCAAATGTGTTAGGTTGATCCTACTTAAGCAAAACAGCTTTGTAAAGTCCTTAAAAAGAAATGATGTACAAGGACTATAAATATAGAAAGATCAAGCATGTTAGGTTGATCTTATGATGTAATAGATAGGCTTATCGATCGTCGAACCTTTCGCACGAAATCGTCGTGATCCGCCGGAGAGTAAAGGAAAACTTCGAGAGCTATTAAGGCGAAGAATCGTAGTCTGCAAGATAGTAGATCTCGGAGTTCGTAGACTTCCAGGAGAGACGAGGAAGGATCGTAGTGTGTCGAGGAGAACTTCCTCGGAGTTGTAGTCTATTGAGGAAGTCATGTTCAGAATCGTAGAGATAGCAGCACTTTCTGGTGGTAGTGAGCATCTCTTTGAAGCTAAGTCGAGAATCGTAGACTACACACTCGAGTCGTAGAGTCTCTAATCATATCGAAGCGAGAGAGAGATCGTAGTCGAGCAAGATCGGATGAAGAACAACAAGCACAATGATAGAAATCGTAGAGTGTCAAGATCGATCTCGAGTCGTGAAGTGTCTGCGCACAGAAAAAGTTTGAATCGTAGAGTGTAGAGAACGAGACTTCAACGGATGTGCTCACAATGCCAAGGCAGAATTGTAGAGCAAATATGATTCTCAACGAATGAGCACTGCCAGAATATCCAAAGGAATGAAGCCTCTGGTCTAAGGTGCAAAGATACATCCCACCTGAAGGAAACCAGAGAGCACTCAATGAATGGCATGCATGCTAATAAAAGATCTAAGCACCAACCCAATCAGCATCAAGATTGAGTTGTGAAGCCATTCGAGATGAAGTCTTCCACAAGGAGATCAGAAGAAGACTTCTATAACTAACTAAGGAAAGTCAGCAAGTGCAGTAGCTGTCAAACAGACAGAAGACAACGATCTTGGAAGTTACCAGGATCGTAATGTTTGCCAAATAAAGAAAGAACTGATGGAGTGCATATATAGATACTGGACAGCTTCTGAAGAACAAGGCTAAAGTGATTAAGCATTGGATCAGTCCATTGATGATAAGTGAACGGGAGATCACAAGGAGAAAGCAAGCTAAACACGCCATAAATCTGAAGTGTCTTGCTATTCAGAAGGGGCCAGAACAAAGAAGTCAAGCCATCAATATTTGAGAGAGTCGATTGAAGGCAACGAAGTGTTGAAGCCTTTGCACTGAGAGAAGGAAGAGGTGTTCTACATTGAAGATCAATCAACACTCTTCAAGATCGTAGTGTTGTCTCTACCTGATCAACAAGACACAACGATCTGGTCAGGTCCATGAAGACATGCATTAGAATCGTAGAGTTCGAATAGCTGAAGACTGAAGCATTGACAACGGTTCAATCTGAAGGGTAATATTCGGACAAGAGCTTATTGAGAGCATCGATGCAAAAGGACAACCTCTAATCGAGAAATCAGAAGGAAGAAATAAAGTCTTTGACCTGCCCAAGACATTAAAGTGACATCTCTGACGGGGTAGGTGAAACAGTAGACTATAGTGTCAGAAAAGTATGACATGTCACATCTGCAGTCTACCCCAGTCAACTCGAGATCTGTGAAGATATTTGAATAGCTTTCAATGGCTACTTTCCAACGGAAGGATTGGGAAGGAGTATAAATATACAAGAGCTTCAAATATCGAGGGAAGCTGGAGTTGCTGAGTTTGGAGAAGTGGTGGACTGATCTAACCAACGTAAATAGTGAGTGAGCAATGAAGGTCTAAAGACTCACTCTACGATCCACCAAGAACACTTAGAGACAGAAAAAAAGAAGTAGAAGTGAGAATTCTACAATGTAGAAGTGAGAGTTCTACTACAAAAAGAGTGTTCTGAACTGTTGAGAGATAGAAGAGCATCAATGTCATCTTGATGTCCATCATGAAAAGACTCTAAGTACCATAAATGAGAGCTCACAGTCATCTTAGCAAGTCCATCACGAGAAGGCATCAAGTATCAAGAAAGAAGATTACCAACGCCATCATGGTGGCAATCATGAGAAAGTTTCTAAGTACCTAGCAGAAGAGCTTACAGTCATCTTAGAAACCCATCATGTGTAGCCATCAAGTATCAAGAGGAATGATCTTTAAGGCATTTCATCAAGGGATCATCAGAAGTGGTTGAGTAACTGAAGAAGCTGAGCTTTATGCAACACTCAACTGCACTTCAAGGATGATCACACCAAGCTGCTAAGTACAAAAGATGTTCAGAGCTTAATGACATCTTAGCAGCTCAGCACCAACAAGAACAACAACAACAACAACAAGAAGCTAGGGCCTGAGGGGTCCTTGTCCGGGAGGACTAAATGAAGTTCAAGCTGCTTTGGGCTTGAAGAGTTCTAGGGAACTAGAGAAGTTCCAAGCTGTTGGCCTTGAAGAGTTCTTAGAAGGAAGTCTTAGCGATGAAGGAATCTTAGTGATCGAGGTCTTGCCCTTCTTTAGTGGAAATCCTGCTAGTTGAAAGTAGAAGAGTGAATTAGGAGCTTGAGTCTCTGAACCACTTAAAACCCCTTGTGTCTTTTACTTTATGTCATTTACATTATGTACATTAACTGCTATAACTACTATGTATGTTTTAACTGCTTACCACTGAACTAACTCTATGAACAATGTATGTATGATTATGAATATATCAATGAAGGGGATCTTTTACTTATTCCACTATGCTTGAAAAGATTCTTATATTTATCACATGCTAAATTATTAGCAATACAAAATAAACCAGAAAAGTATTTGAAAGTAAAAGGATCTATTCAACCCCCCCTTCTAGATCTATTGTGCCTAATGGGAACTAACATACTTCTATAAATGTCAACACATATCCCCTAATATCACAAAAGATGGGGAAAAAATACTAACATACTACCCCTCTAACATAAGCCTACTCGGGGTTTACGTAACTATACTATATCTTACACAAAAGATTGGGATTACATCATGATATATACCTCACATAAAAGAACTACTACAACTATCACTAGACTACTGGGTCTCATCCCAACATCTCGCGCTCCACAACGCTCTTGTACTCGATCTGTGCTATGTATTCCATCAACTCTCTGCTCATAGTGTGTCGGGTCTGTCTCTGCTCCGCCGGATAATGATATACACCATCAATCACTCTCTCAATAGCCGAGCGAAACACGCAACCCATCTTGTTCACCTTTGTAACAACCCGATATTTTCTATACAAATAAATTAGAAATTTTACGTATAAATTTATTATTTTTTTTTAAAATATGGGGAATATGTGTCAAGATAATGTGTGTATATGTTTATGTGATATATTTATTACATGAATGATTTTAAATAATTTTATTTTAGAATTATTGGTCATTATAAATTATATTCTTATAATAATTAATTTTATAGTAGAAATGTTTTATTACTTATTTTCCATGAAAATATAATCATATATTATTTATATAATATATGAAATGATTTTTAAAATTATTATAATAATTATTTTATTATATGAATTTTGTTCAGATTATTAAGTTAATTATTTTAACTTAATTAATAATGTTAAGTATGACAGATAAATTAGATATGGAATCCAAACCCTAATTTTGGATTTTGATCAAGGAATGAGAATCATAATATTTTGATTTTTCAGTGATATGATTATATACTGTATGTATATGGACTGACAATGATTGGTCAGTTATGGTGTATTATGTCAAACCCTAGTTTAACTGTGGGAAACCCTAATTTGAAACTCAATTGTGAGTTCAAGACTATTATATAACTGTGTTGTATGATTTTGCGATTAACTAGGTCAACCCTAATTAGCATTTATATATATTAATTTCTTGAAATCCTAATTATTAAGTATAAACCCTAATTGTGACTTGGTAACCCTAATTAGCAAAAATTATAAACCCTAATTGCTAAATTAGCAAGGATACTTAGAATTATTATATAATAACCCTAATGTCCATATATGATTAGAACCCTAATCAAATTAAGAAAACCCTAATTATAAATTTTGCAAACTAATTATATTTTATTTTAAACCCTAAATAAATAATTTGGGTAACATATATTAAAATTGTTAGACTACGATTAGTACATGGCCCGAAACAATTATGGGAGAAGCCCAAAAAGAAATCAAATTCAAGCCCAAACTTAGTCCACATAATTAAGGGTATTTAGACCTTTGATTTATCTAATTTATGCATTGAAATAATAGCTAAATAAAGGAATTAGTGGCTGGCCACAATAGGCCTTTTAAGGCAACAAATAAAGCTAATCAAGTTCCTTAAAATGGTAACTCTTACATCAAGTACATGTGTGTCAATTTCCCGTTGGTTGAAAATCTACTTAGCACCCTTAATCACATGATTAGGCTTTATTGGAAGAGATAATGAGTTTTGTCTAATGGACAACAAGAGTATGGAGGATAATAGCCAAAACCCACATTTGCTAGACTACTATATATAGATTGGGAGAGAGAAAAAGTGCTCATTTTATCACATTTGTCCAACCTTCACTCCATTAAGACCCTCTCTCTCTAGCTCACGAAATTTCTAAGTATACCAGTCCCAAATCAAAGCCCCACGTTTACCATTAACAAATCACAAGATCGGATTAATAAAATCAAAGCTTAAAGGTATAAAACCCTAGCCATGAAATCTGTCTAATAATCTGTTGTTAGATGTTATTGTTTTTTTGTTAAACATGTTAGATATAGTCTATTATGATGATCTGGGTTGGTATTATATAGATCCATATCATCTAAGTCTTCAAATTTAAGTTTTAAGAAAATCTGAAAAAGTTCAATCTGTGGTCTGACAACGAATGTCAGTGACCACAGATTCTTGTTCGTTTATGATTTTTGTTATTTTTAAGTTGTTATGTGTAGCTTGTAATGTGGTCTTTAATCTGCAAAAAGAATTAGAGTCATTTGATGTATAGATTGGTAGTTATTAACGGTCAAAATCCATTGATCGGCATTGACCGGGCCTTTTCTGGGCAGCCCAGAATCTATGAACAAGTATCTGACAAGATATTTAAGGCTCTAGATTTGTCAGGTTTTTGATGTTTTGAGTTTGTTGTTGAATCCATGTTGTAGTATATTATGTAAGCTATTGATCTATTCTTTTATTACATCTCGATATCAAGTATGTTGGAATCCGTGGACGGTCAAAGTAGGCCATAAGCCGTATTCTCTCATTTAAGGAATTTCGAAACCGGTTTCACCTATTTTCGACATGGGTCAATGGGTCGGGGATCAGTTAATGTTTTGTTGTTATGGTTATGTGTTGTATTAGATCTATAATATTACATGCTGGCTACAATCTAGACGTCTTAAATCACTTAAACATTAACAGGTTAACAAGTTGTGGAAGCCCAAATGGGACAGGTCGAACTGTAAATTCATTTCTGGGTAACCCAGAAAATGAAGAACAGTCTTGACAACATCTTTAGAGGCTCAGATCTCTCTTGTGTTATGTGGTATGATCATTTTTGTTGTTGGGTCATGTAGACGTGCACTAATACTACATGATCTAGTTCATAGTTTGTCCAGAAACACTTTGTGTTAAGATTGGATCTTGGTCAAAGTAGCTTACTCGAAGCTGTGTATGAGTTTTTTGGGTTTAAGTAAGAACACGAAGAACACATACAACAACGGTTCTGTCGCTATAGGTGGTCTTCAGAGACAGTTTATTTATAAAAATTATATTTTATTAAATAATTATAGAAAATTAGTTTTTAATTATTAAAAATACATAATAAATTATTAAAATTATTTTAAAGTCCAAAATTATATTTTAATTATTTTGGATATATTTCACAAATATTTAATATTTTGGAATATTAAAGGTATTTAATTTATTTAAAATTATATTAAATAAATTATTTAAAAATGATTTTAATACTTGAAAAATCATTTAAAATTATATTATGAAATAAGAAAATATTTTAAGTTATTTTTAATGACTTTTAATATTTTATGATGAATTTAATTAATTAATTAATATTAATGATAATTTAGTTATTTAATAAATGAATTAAATAAATAGATTAAAAATGATTTTATTATATTAAAATCATTTTAAATAATAAATAAGGTATTTAAGAATATTTTAAGCTATAAAATATAACTTTCAATATTTAAAGATGAATTTCATTAATTAATTATTATTAATGATATTAAGGTTATTTAATAATTATATTAAATACATTAGTTTAAAAATGATTTTAATATTATAAAAATCATTTTAAATGAAAATAAAGTGTTAAAAGATATTTTATGTTATAAAATATAACTTTTAATTTTAAAGGATAATTTCATTAATAATTTAATATTAATGATATTTATTTGATATTAATGATATTAAATTAATTTAATAATTATATTAAATAAATAGTTTAAAAATGGTTTTATTGATTTAAAAATCATTTAAAAGGATATAAATGAATTAAAAATATTTGAAGTTATACTTAATGACTTTTAATATTTGGATAGATAGTAAATTAATATTTAAATACTAATGGTAAATATTTATAAATGATTTAAAAATCATTTAAGGGTAATATAAATGTTTTAAAAATATTCTAAGTTATTATAAATAACTTTAAAATTTTGGCAATGGATTCATTAATAGTTTAATATTAATTAAATATTAATGATAATAGAATTGTTTGATGTTTAAATCATTTGATTATGATTCTGGTGTTTGAAAATTTATGATAAATTATAATGAATGTTTATTGAGTCATTTAAAATAATATGATCGATATATACAGATATTGAGTTACAGAATAGAGTCTTAGACTCGATAATTACCCGATAAAGTTGTCGGTACATCGATATATTTTAGGAATTGATCTGGACTTAGATATTTTGACTGTTTTAATGTTTGTTTGTGATGCAATGACTGTTGAACATGTGTGATAATGTGATTAGGTTATGTCTTTGTTGTGAAATGCGATACTTATATGTTATAGTATATTGTTCTAATTGAACGAATGATCTGATTAATGATAGGTCGTGATATAAAAGATAAAACTAAGTTGCGTATTGTAAGCAGCGCATCAGGCAAGTATCCTACCTTTGCATTTCCTTTATGTAATGGACATGAGTAAGAATGTTTCAGAATTATATTATTACTGTACATATTATTAACCCTATATTATATACGCTCTTTGATTATCAACATGTTAGTATATGGTAATTCAGATATGTATTATGTTCATTAGTTTCTATAGATGGTTATACAAGTGTCCCCACTTGGATAATCATTGCATTTGATCACATGTTGATACACCTTTGTCAATTACCCATATATATATATATATGTTGAATTATAGATTATTGTTGAATAAGATAAAACCTACCTATTATCCAACCGAATTGCGTTGGTTTGGAACCCTGACAGGTATGAACATCCCATTCATGGGAAAATTTTTATGTGCCCAAGGCAGCCAGAGTGAACGATAATATCGTTCTTGTTATATAGTATTGATCAATACAGGGTCCATGGGATATACACCCTAGTGCCCGTAAGTTATGACGGTTTACAGATGAAGTTTTGTTTAACCTTTTCGATAATGAAAACAATGTTCATAGTATGTCCCCTTAACCCTATTTATAGTCCGTACGTAGTTTCAAAAGTTGAGAGAGGGGTTGTTATGATATTATTATTGGTTCAGAATTACTTCACAACTATTGATTTGTTGTAGAAGGGTAGTATAAAGAAAACATTTAAATTCTTTTAGCTTATATATATAATTGTTATTACTTGCTGGGCACTCAAATGCTCATCCTTGCTTAATTTAAATGTTTTCAGCTAAGTGTGAACAAGCAGAAGGTTTGGCTAAGAATAAAGGAAAAGAGAAGGTTGCTGAATGAGTTTTTATGATATGTTATGTAATAGTTTGCTTTATGATGATAAGGATGATACATATTATTATTATCATGTAATGAATATATTAGAGGTTGCGTACTTGGGAATAGACTCTGATAATTATGTAAATTAAGTTTAATATTTATATTATTGTTATTATTATTAGTATTATTCCGCTCATAGAAATGGTATCGTGAAGCACCGAGTTTGGATTTCAAGTACCCGAGTTTGGGGGCTTTACAACCTTCCTCTTCTTACAGTTGCCTTCTTCCTCTAAGTCGTCTGCCCTCTCATTAGCTACTTCCCACTTCTCCTCGAAGTGGATCCTATCCATCACCTGCAACTCTAGCTGAGTACGGAGAGCCTACTTTTCCATCTTCTCGCTCAATTCTTTCTGCTCCATCTCTTCCAGCTTCCCTACCAACTCTACATTCCGAGATATCGACTTGTGAAACAGAGTTCCTATCTAGATCCTTGCTTCCCTGCGGTGGGCAATCTCTACCTCTAACTCTTGCATTGCTAACTTCCTCTGGTGGTCCTTGTCCCTCAGTGTCTGGAACTCGGACTCCCTCTCTTGTGCCTCAGCCTCTAGCTCCTGGACTCTGCACTCTAACTCTAGGATCCACTCCTCGTACTCTCCCAACATTTGATCCTCGAATGTAGCCTCTTCGGAGTCTTCCACGGGCTCATTCTCCATAGGCTCGTCCCCCATAGGCTCCTCTTCTGGATCTGCGACAACCTGAATTTTTATAAATTATTAAAATAAGAATTTAATAATTAAAAATCTTATTATGAGATGTATATATTCTGAATTATGTGTTTTGTTGTGAAGAAATTAAATTTTTATGAGATTTAATAGTTGATTAAACTATTGAAGAAAGTGAAACAAATTAGTTATGAAAAAAGGAAAATGGTGCCAAAAGAAATTAACTTAATAATATTAGTTAATTAAGATGGAAATTATATTGTGGAATAATATAATTTAATTGGTATGCCTTGATTGGCGATGAAATTGTTATGAATTCAATTTCATAAATAATGTGAGTAATTCACTTAATTAAAATAATGAATTAATGTGAATATAATTGTTTTAATAAAATGAGATAGTAATATATATATATATATATATATATATATATATATATATATATAAGTGGTAATGCGTTAATGTAATATGATTGTGAATTTTGTAAATAGTTAAAATATTTATTAAATAAAATAAATATTTTAATTGGAATATTTATTAAGTAAAATAAATATTTGATGGAAATATTCTAATTTAATCTAATAATTAAATTTAAGGATTGATTTGTTGAATAAAATTATAATTATGGTTGGCTAAATAAAAACTCTAATTATAATAATAGTAATTATAATTATAATAATAAGGTTTAATTTAATTTAAATATTAGAATTTGTTAATGGTTGTGACATGAATGAATCATATGTTAAAGGGAATTATAAAAATAAATTAGGAGAAAATAATTGGGTTCTAGCCAAACATGGCCTTGAGACCCTTATTATTCCTAACTGCCGATACTATAGATTTCTAGTAACATATTAGGAAAGCAAATGCAGAAATAAAACATACGCTTATTTTATTTGGCTGAGTATTCATAATGTAAGGCAGAACAGTATGAGTTCTCTATGAATTGGAGCATCCACTCTCTATGTTTAAAGAGGAATCAAGGTAATAATCTAGTTCTAGTTCTTATTTTCTAGAATTAGTTATCTGTAGATGGTTTTGATGTATGATTTTTTTAAGGAAGTAGTTATACATATTAATGGTTAAGTTTAATTCGTTCATATAATCTAAAAGTAGTTTTACGGTGATCAAATTTATGAAAGTATGATTAAACAAGAAGAAATTGAGTTTTATAGATATATGTACGTTAGGGCTTGTTTTGGAATCAAAATTGATGATGAAATTATGATTTAATCTGAAATTGATTATAATGTTGTTATTATATTGAATTATAAAAACAGCGAAGGTTAAATGGATTGAGTTGGTTAGGAATCGAATCTGTGGTGAATGATTACGCTAAATATGTTAAAACATATAAAACTAATATGAACATGAGTTTTGGGTCAAGATTTAGGCTAGTTAGTGTTTCTATAAATTTTTATAATTGTAGTATGTTTTAGTTCTATGAATTACGAATTCATAGAATCAAAAACGGACTAATTTGGATGTGTATAACTCAAGTTATGTAGATTAGAAGGAGAAAAGTTTCAAAAATCGCGAGAATAGTGAACTTCAGAGTCCTATTTTTGCTAACGGGCGTAGCTGCCCTGTGCCCTAAGTCATTTGCGGTGCATCTGCACTCTAGTGCACAGTTGCGCTATGCCCAAGGCTTAATTGGGCGTAGCTGCGCCCAAAGTGTGTCAGGTGTGAATGTTTTGACCTATTTTAGTAAAATAGGCATAACATTTTCATACGAAGTCCTATTGAGGCGATTCAAGATGATCCGAAATGAGGATGAATAGAAATACAACTTTCATTCTTTAAGTGTTTCGATTTGAGGTCGGGAACAGGGGTCAAAATGGTCATCTTTATGACTGTTATGTTTTCAGGGGCAATCGGAGGGCGTCGGGCATGCACTTATGCAAGTGTAGTGCTTCTGACAATAAAAGATATTATTTTAAGTTATAAAACATGAATGTTAATAAATGATGTATTAGATAAGTTGTATAAGCATACTAAGTATACACAAGAGAGACAAATCGGGCGTGTGATGAATGAACGTCAAACGCTGTAACAAATGTTAATGAACGTAAAGAGTGTTTTAAGTCAAATGAAATGAATATTATAAGATACGAAATGGGTTTAATATAAAACCAATAATGATTTCTAGAATTACTTAAACACTTGAATGAACTTCGAGTCTGAAATATAGTGAGATATAAGTCAAAAGTTAACACAATCAAATTGAACATTGTATATTGATTAATAAGAAGGGTTATGGGAGGTAGATTAAAATTTACATTACATTTATTATGCGTTGCTATGTGACTAATAGTTGATGTGTATGATTATATAATTGTGTAGGGCACATGAAGTGCACATAACTGTAAGTTGTTAAACTGTTATTGGTAAACAACGATCAAGGCAAGTCTTTCAGTTCCTATTTGCTATGTGAAATTGATGATGAACTGTTTTAAATCTTTATTGCAAATAGCATGATGTGTTATATATATGTTGTAAGTATGAAATGTTAAAGTCAATTTATGACTACATTGATTGAGTAATGAATGCTGATTGAGTAAGGAACTCAATCTTTATACTTTTTATAAGAAATGCAACTTGTATGTTATGTTAGTTCAATGTTTATGAGATATATGTTGAACATGTTATTATATGCTATGTGATGCATGAAAACAGTTAGATTTTGCTGGGCTGTCGAGCTCAACCTTGCAAATAACCACTTTTGCAGGTTAAAGATTCAAGGTAAAGTTATGTGCTACTTGAAAAACATGAATCAGATGTGATACTTGAAGATCTATACACTTTGGCTGAGTTATTATTATTTGAACGATGTTTAAGGTTCCGAATAATGTATTAGTTTTGAATTGTAATATCGTTTTGCGGTGTAAACTCTTATAGTATTAAAATGATTCTGAGATACTTAGATGTAAAGGTTAAAAGTTTTGGGAACGAGAATAGTTTATAATAGAAAATTTTAATTATTTCATAAATTTTAATGGTTGTATTATTGTTTAATGACGAAAAATTAGAGGTTGAATGTATTGTTAACGACCGATGTCGAGAATTAAATTATTTAAATTTTGGGGTCGTTACAGTTGGTATCAAAGCCGATAGGTTAGAAACCAAAGGTAAGAGTACCTTAGGCTATAACCTTAGAGAAGAGATGTGAAGATGACAAAGAATAAGCTCAAATAGAGTTTGAACAATAAGAAGTAATTTAAGAAATTTATAAAGAAGGGATTAAAACATGCGTGAAAGGATTCAAAGAAGAATCTCGTAGAGTTATAAGGAGTATGAATGTGGGGTTACCCAACTCGAATAATAAGGATGTAAGGTGATAATAAATAGAGAATGTCTATAATAAGAGAATGATAAAGAAGTTAAGAATAAAAAGTTATATTTAAGTATGGTACAATTGTACTCTTTAATAGTTGATGTGTGGTATCTGGGCTAAATGTAAGACCCCAACTTTTATGAATAAAGATGAATTTTCAATAAATATAATTTTTGAATATTATGGAGTAAATTTGATATAATGTTATAGTTGTGGGTAATATTTAGAAATTTTGAAAAGTATGTAAGTTATTATATAATATTCGATTGGTGGGGAATATTGGTTTTAACCGGGAATATTTCGTACGACGACACAATCATTGGTGGACCCCACAACGGAATTATTGTTGGATCGAGAAAATGACAAAAATATTTTTATGAAAATAACCATGGAAGTTTTACCATTAACTATTTGAAACACCGGTGTAAAAAAATACGATGAATGGCGTGGTTGCATAGTAGCTTACGGTATTGATTATTGATGCTTACGTGAGAAGTCACTCAATTTTATTCAATTATTGCTACAGTAATTGTTACATAGTATCTCACGTTATTTGATTCAATTATTGTCGATATTTTATATAATATTAAATCAATAATTGAGATAACAAAGTTATTAATATTATTATTTGCAATATTAACGATGTCTAGAAGTTCTGCCAAGGGGAGGTTTGGTCACCTAATTGCGCGCCAATAGGAAGAAATCTTTATTGGAAAGCCCCCTCTTTCTTGGGAACGACCTGGTCGATTAATATTGTGAATTATAATAAAGGTGATAAGTTTTGTTTTATTATTATTATTAATGTAATAAAACAGAAAAGTTTTTTATATCAAATAGAATACTTTTATAAAGTTATTCGTTTTATTAGATTATAAATAGAATATATAATATTCTATTATGCATAGTGTTTGCATAGTAAAATCTTTTTATATAAAATAGAATACTTTTATAAAGTTATTCGTTTTATTAGACTATAAATAGAATATATAATATTCTATTATGCATAAATGTTTGCATAGTAAAATCTTTTTATATAAAATAGAATACTTTTATAAAGTTATTCATTTTATTAGATTATAAATAGAATATATTATATTTTATTTAAAAGATTTTGTTTTATTAGAATATTTTATTAATCTTTGCATAGTAAATTAATATGGACCGATTCGTTTAAAAAGTAAATCAATCCAGGACCGTTCATGAATTAGTTACTATTCAGGTCCATTCTCCTATAAATAAGCTCATTCCTTCATTATTTCTTACGAATTCACTTTGAAACTCTAGAGAGAAATTATTGAGAGAAAGAAGAAAAGTATTCGCTACTTCACTACTTCTATATCCGATTTATTCTAAGGTAAGGGTATTATTTCTTTTGTATTCATGAAGAGAACTTCATTATTCCATTCTTTATTATTACATTGGAATAACTTTGTATACTGAACTACCCTATACTTGGTGAAATTCTTACATTATTCCATTCTTTATTATTATGTTGGAATAACCTGTCTACATCAATACCGTATACATGGTGAAATTCTTACATTATTCCATTCTTTATCATTACATTTGGAATATCACATCATGCATGCGTATTACTTTGACTGGTTCCATTAATTGTTATTACATTGGAATAACTCATGCATCTTGATCTATCGCATGCATGGTGATTTTGTTGTTATTCCATTCTTTATTATTCATTTGGAATATTCTGCCGAGCGAATTTCATCGATATGGTTCATTCTTTATTATTGCAGCCGGAATATCACATGCGTGCGCTTACGCATGACACGGGTTCCATTCTTTATTATTACATTGGGAATAAAGCGTCTGCATGCGATCTATCGCATGCGCATGGTGAATCCTTACATTATTCCATTCTTTATTATTCCGTTGGAATAACTTGTCTATGTGGATTACACATGCATGGTAAATGATCCTTTGTATGCATTCCTTATTAAATTATAGAAATGATCTGTATACGTGGATTACCGCATGACGGGCGAAAATCCATTTGCAGTTTCATGTATTCTATTATACTCAGTTGGTTAAAGTTTTGGCTTCTATACTCCATGAAATTAGTAGAATATCCTGGATATTTGCGCTTCATCCAGTATCTTTTCATAAAAATATTCTTCTGAGCATTCTTGAATTTTTCTCCACAAAGCAGTATCATGTTGACAATTTGAACGATGTTGGTTCCTAGATAAATTAATTCTTGAACTTCTTTTATTGAATTATTATGTTATTGTCATCATCCTCATGCTTATATTATAATGAAAGTCATCTTTGGCTTACGTGCATAGATGGACTTAGTATGATTTTGACTAGGGATCATTCGGTATAAGCATGACCTGTAATGTTATAAATGATATGGTAAAAGTCCTCAGTGGCCTGTAATGCATTGATGGATAGTTTTTGGTATGATTATGACTAGGGATTGTTCAGTATAGTCATGCCATTGATGATTTAATGAATATCCTTGGTTCGTAGTACAGGGATGATCAGATGATGTGTTTTATTTATGATGCTGAGTCTCAGCGATAAAAATTGATGAAAACATTTTAAACCATAGAAGATAGTAGATTTTATTCTCTACTTGACTCTTCTAATGGATTGCTTGTTCTGCTGTAGTTAAACTTGATGTCTATTGTATTTTATCAGTTTAACATTGTTAAAGACTAATGATAATTTATTCTGCATTATCTTAGTCATAATATTTCTTACTGGGTTAGTTGAGCTCACCCTTTCTTTCACTGTTCTCTTCAGAAAATGAGAATATATTTGGGGACGAGTCGGGGAGCGGAGTGATGGTCAGATGAAGATTAGTAGTCCTCACTATTGTGTTAAATAGTGTGACAATAAATTTAATGAGGACTCCATTGGTGTGGATATTATCTCAGATGACAATATTCTTATTAAAACTCTCAGTTTATGTTTTGTCGTATTTTACACGACAGTTGTATTATTAAGTTGTATTTGTATTCAGTACCTTGTATCTGGCGATCCAAGATGGGTGATGTATACCTATTTTGGGGGCGTCACACTAAACGATTCCTTCATAGGGCGGAGGTATATACGAACTAGAAACTCGGAACCTAGTTTGTTGGTTGTTTGTGGGGAAACCACTCAGCGTACCATATTGAAACGATTAGAGACTCGATGTGTACCAAGTATAGAAAATGGATACGTATGATGAAAATGTGGAACTCGAATGAAATGTTGAGCAATGTAAATGAAGTTAGAAATTCTTAAAGGAAGAATTGTTATATAACAAGAAAAATTCAAAGAAGAAACTTAAAAAGATATAAAGATAAGAAATGGGAGTTACCTAACTCCAATAGCCAAGATAACAAATAATGATAAATAGACAAAGTCTGTAAGATTAAAAGCATAAATGAAATCGTAAATGATGAAAAAGGAAAGAAAGAGGATCATAAAACAAAACGATCACGAGTTAAGAAAAGAATTTTAAGGGAGATGATTATGGAATTAGATCACGACGTGATCTGTTTAAGTTATAAAAGAAAGATGGTTTGTAATGTTTGAATAATTATAGCTTGATGCTATGAAGATAATGTACTATGATATAGTACTAGGTAAACTTATGAGGAGTTATAGATAATGTGATACGAGGAATTTGTATTTAACAAGTTAAGAGCAAGTTATGAGTAAGATAGAGTTAGGTGGGATTTCAATTGAGGACTCATGTGATGACTGAGTTGTACAAACCTTTGTATAGACGAGGGTTTTGTGCTTGCACTTGGTTTATCACATTGATAATAATTGGAATGTCGGTGCCGCGCTATCAATGTATATGTGGTGAAAAGGTGATTCTTTTCTCATGTGTATATTTGATAGTTAAAAACTATTAAGATTAGTCAGATATTATTAGGATTAGGTGCGATTCTTAAAATTAATGCATATGGTAAGTTTGTGACTCACAATAATATGGTATGTTTTGAACCCCTCAGTGAATGGACACTTATGGTCTGACTAGGATAAGTTCTTAAACTCATATTATTTTGGTAAGTTCCTGAACTTTCGATGTGTAATAAGTTTGATGAACTATACTAGGGGTATAGGAAGATTGTAAGTTGAAATAAAAGAATATTTAGTATAAGAGCATTGGTGGTGCTAGAAATAAAAAGAATTAGTTAGTAATGAGGTAATGGAGTAAAGAATAAAATTGATAGAAAAAATTTGATATTCTAAATCTTCTAGCTATGCTAATTTTTCGAAAATTTATTGACTTCTTGCTGATGTTTCACTTCTTTGTTTTTGAAAAATGTTGGAACATATGATTGAATCAATGGTTTTTAAAAACAGTGCTGTTATTCTTGTGTCTATGCTAATTATTTCGGCTAGATAAAAATGATTTTAACTTATCAAAATGGATTTTGTATAATCGTGTACACCATTTGATATGGTGTAGAAATAATAAACGATGGAGTCATCAATGCAATTGAACCTAGTGTTGGATGTGATCATCGGATCGTCAGCCCACTATGGTATGATGTAGTATGACAAAGTAACAAAATAACGAAATCCTTAACGTACTATTAAGACAGTACGGTATCATGACGTCATAAAAAGTTTTTATTTGGTTTTCTTTAAATTAAGAAAGGTATACTAATTGAGTTGGTTAAAAAATAATATGGATATATATATACCTCGATTGATGTCCGAGTTATTGCTAGAAGTCTATGCTACTTGATTCAACTAGACGAATATTGAAAGATGTTCATGAATTTCAAGCGTTCTTTGTCAAACTATACCAAACCAAATTATTTTGGTGTGGATTAAAATGTTAAGAAGCTGAGGTGAACAACCCTCTAAAAAGGGGACATGTTATCGGAGACAATGGTTCCGAAAGTAACGCATATAGTCATTACAATATTAAGATGTAATACGTTGTGCATGACGTAGGGGTACGATAAGCTGATCACCTAGAGTACTTGCAGAGAGTGTTTTCAGTCTGTGTGATTGCTAAACATTATATTAAAGATGGTTTACAGTGGTGATACACTATTAAACCCGAAGAAGAGTTCAAGGTCCGTATAATCTTATGACTGTTAAAGGTTCAAGTCGAGATACTTGATAACCTAGGGACGCAGTTCAAGGTCTTATGACCCCTCAACATGATTTGGAATCTTTTAAATCCCTGTTATTAATAGCGCTTCCCAATTATTGAGTAATTGTGGAAGATTCTTATTATTCTAAAAGGTGAAAGTGGGAAAGGATGAGAAAATTATGTAAAACATAATAATTTCAAGAAAGAAATGAAATTCCAGAAAGAAGAGAAGTGTGAAACTCTTAAGAAGAGGAAGAGGTGAGGAATATGATGATCTTAGAAAGATTCTTAGAGAAAGAATTTGGTTGTAGAACCTAATGAATAAATAAATATTAGCATAAAATCTATTTTGATAAATGGAATGAACGAATATTAGTAAGTCAAAATTTCGAGGATGAAATTCTTAGAAGAAGGGGTGAATGTAATGCCCCGAGAGTTTGAGAATCTAGTACATGATAATTGAGTATAAGTAAAGGTTATGAAATAAAACTTACAAAAATTTATTGTGAAGAATGGTTAGAGTGGTAATAAATAAAACCTATATTAAGGTAATGTGTTTGAGATATTCAACGATAAATTTTGAAAAGAGATTTGGTGAAAACCGAGTAAGGGAGGTTTCGTTGATTCCGAGGACGGAATCCTTATAAGGGGGGAAGGATGTGACAACGCAAATTTTTATAAATTATTAAAATAAGAATTTAATAATTAAAATTCTTATTTTGAGATGTATTTATTCTGAATTATGTGTTTTGGTGTGAAGAAATGAAATTTTTATGAGATTTAATAGTTGATTAAACTATTGAAGATAGTGAAGCAAATTAGTTATGAAAAATGAAAAATGGCGGCAAAAGAAATTAACTGAATAATATTCGTTAATTAAGATGGAAATTATATTGTGGAATAATAAAATTTAATTGGTATGCCTTGATTGGCGATCGAATTGTAATGAATTAAATTTCATAAATAATGTGAGTAATTCACTTAATTAAAATAATGAATTAATGTGAATATAATTGTTTTAATAAAATGAGAGAGTAATATATATATGGTATGTTAATGTAATATGATTGTGAATTTTGTAAATAGTTAAAATTTTATTTAATAAAATAAATATTTTAATTGGAATATTTATTTAGTAAAATAAATATTTGATGTAAATATTTTAATTTAATCTAATAATTAAATTAAAGGATTGATTTGTTGAATAAAATTATAATTATGGTTGGCTAAATAGAAACTATAATTATAATAATAGAAATTATAATTATAATAATAAGGTTTAATTTAATTTAAATATTAGAATTTGTTAATGGTTGTGTAATGAATGAATCATATGTTAAAGGGAATTATAAAACTAAATTAGGAGAGAATAATTGGGTTCTAGCCAAACATGGCATTGAGACCCTTATTATTCCTAACTGCAGATACTATAGATTTCTAGTAACGTATTAGGAAACCAAATGCAGAAATAAAACATACGCTTATTTTATTTGGCTGAGTATTCATAAGGTAAGGCAGAACAGTATGAGTTCTCTATGAATTGGAGAGAGAACTCTGAGAGTTGTGAATGAAGAAGATGATTCAATCAAAGCTTTCTAATCATCCACTCTCTATGTTTAAAGAGGAATCAAGGTAATAATCTAGTTCTTCTTATTTTCTAGAATTAGTTATGTGTAGATGGTTTTGATGCATGATTTTTTTAAGGAAGTGGTTATACATGTTAATGGTTAAGTTTAATTCATTTTATATAATTAAAAAGTGGTTTTAGGGTGATCAAATTTATGAAAGTATGATTAAACAAAAAGAAATTAAGTTTTATAGATATATGTACATTAGGGCTTGTTTTGGAATCAAAATTGATGATGAAATCATGATTTAATCTGAAATTGATTATAGATGTTGTTATTATATTGAATTACGAAAACAACGAAGGTTAAATGGATTGATTTGGTTAGGAATCGAATCTGTGGTGAATGATTATGCTAAATATGTTAAAACATATAAAATAAATATGAACATGAGTTTAGGGTCAAGATTTAGGCTAGTTAGTGTTTCTATAAATTGTTATAATTCTAATATATTGTAGTTCTATGAATTACGAATTCATAGAATAGAAAACAGACTAATTTGGATGTGTATAACTCAAGTTATGAATATTAGAACGAGAAAAGGTTCAAAAATTACGAGAACAGTGAACTTTAGAGTCTCATTTTTGCTAACAGACGTAGCTGCGCTGTGCCCTAAGTCATCTGGGCTCTAGTGCACAGCTGAGCTGTGCCCAAGGCTTAATTGGGCGCAGCTGCGCCCAAAGTGTGTCAGGTGTGACTGTTTTAGTAAAATAGCATAACTTTTTCGTACGAACTCCGATTGAGGCGATTCAAGATGATCCGGAATGAGGATGAATAGACCTACAACTTTAATTATTTAAGTGTTCTGGGTTGAGGTTGGGAACAGGGGTAACAATGGTCACATTTAGGACTATTGTGTTTTCAAGGACAATCGGAGGGCGTCGGGCATGCACGTATGCAAGTGTAGTGCTTCAGACGATAAATGATATTGTTTTAAGTTATAAAACATGAATGTTAGTAAACATAATGATGCTTAACATTAATAAATGATGTATTAGATAAGTTGTATAAGAATACTAAGAATACACAAGAGAGACAAATTGGGCGTGTGACGAATGAAGGTCGAAACGTTGTAACAAATGTTAATGAACGTAAAGAGTGTTTTAAGTCAAATGAAATAAATATTATAGATATGAAATGGGTTTAATATAAAACCAATAATGATTCCTAGCATTACTTAAACACTTGAATGAACTTCAAGTCTGAAATATAATGAGATATAAGTCAAAAGTTAACACAATCAAATTGAATATTGTATATTGAATAATAAGAAGGGTTATGGGAGGTAGAGTAAAATTTACATTACAACTATTATGCATTGCTATGTGACTAATAGTTGATGTGTATGATTATATAATTCTGTAGGGCACGTGAAGTATAGATAACTGTAAGCTGTTAAACTGTTATTGATAAACAACGATCAAGGCAAGTCTTTCAGTTCCTATTTGCTATGTGAACTTGATGATGAACTGTTTTAAATCTTTATTGCAAATAGCATGATGTGTTATATATATATTAAAAGTATGAAATGTTAAAGTCAATTTATGACTACATTTATTGAGTAATGAATGTTGTTTGAGTAAAGAAGTCAATCTTTATACTTTTTATATGAAATGCAGCTTGTAAGTTATGTTAGTTCAATGTTTACGAGATATATGTTGAGCATGTTATTATGTGCTACGTGATGCATGAAAACAGTTAGATTTTCCTGGGCTGTCGAGCTCAACCTTGCAAATAACCACTTTTGCAGGTTAAAGATTCAAAGTAAAGTTATGTGCTACTTGAAAGACATGAATCAGATGTGATACTTGAAGATTTATAGACTTTGGCTGAGTTATTATTATTTGAACCATGTTTAAGATTTCGAATACTGTATTAATGTCGAATTGTAATATTGTTTTGTGATGTAAACTCTTGTAGTATTAAAATGATTCTAAGATACTTAGATGTAAAGGTTGAAAGTTTTGGGAATGAGAATAGTTTGTAATAGAAAATTTTAATTATTCCGCAAATTTCAATGGTTGTATTATCGTTTAATGATGTAAAATTAGAGGTTGAATGTATTGTTAACGACCGATGTCAAGAATTAAATTATTTAAATTTTGGGGTCATTACAGGATCAGACTTTGCCTCTATCTTGTCCTCATTCTCAAACTTGGACGATGCAACTGCCTGCACAGGCTCAGCCTCTAAAGGTGCCTCATATACGACATGTATATCTTGGGGCTCCTCCTCTGCCACAATCACAAACACAAGATAAAAAACAACAAACTCCGCTAGAATGTTAAATAAGCATAAGTTCATTGTATAGAATGAAATTATATTCCATAACACACTAAGTCTCTGTCTAGGAAAACTCTATAAGAGTTTCATCCCTTCCTATCTTCTAAGTTCTTCTAAATTCTTCTAAGGTCTTCTAAGGTTATAGTCTAAGGATTCTTGCTCCTAAGGTTAATAACTAAAGCTTTGATACCAACTTGTGACGCCCCCAAATTTAGACACTCATATCTCGAATTTGTTTCGCCACGTGCTAATTCTAATATAATACTAAAATCATCAACAACGGAATAGTAGAATAATTTACATTGATATAATATAATTATCCTCATCCCAAGGTCTCACAACCGCTACTACAACATTACAACTTAATTTAAACACAACTTATTACATCATAGTAACTAAGTCTTCATACAACATAATAATAGTAAATTCCTAACAGTAGAAAATAAAGTTATTCTGAAGCCTTCTCTTTACCCTTGTTTTTGCCGAAGGGTTCACCACAATCTGCCTTAACTGAAAGTTTTAAGGAAAGAAAGGATGGGCAACAAATTTGCCCAGCAAGTAATATCATAATAAGGGTGAACATTTATAGAATTCGAATCTCAAGGGTATGACAGTAAATAATAGTTCAGGAATTATCAACAATTCTCAATAAAGGTCACTATGGACTGAAAAATATCAATAAGATTCAATGCTTAATCATTTCGAGATTTCAAAATAATTAATATTTGAGCAGTCACTAAGGACTATGAACTTCTACTAGAATTAATAGTATTATACTGAAAATCTAATAAAAATGAGTACAATAGGTGATCAGCCTAAAGTACCCTACGTTATGCATAACATTTAATCATACTCATGTGTGCACGTCGGTCCCCCGATAATTATATAGTTTCCCCTTCAAGGAGGGTTGTTCATATCAGTCAATTATAAGAGTCCGCACCAATTCAATTGGCTTGGATAGCTTTCAAATTCATGATTTAGGTCTAGCCAAATCAAATGCCATTGATCACTTTCTTTCAAAGTATATAAGGAAAATTTATAAGTTCAACACCCGAATCAAAGTTCGAAGAATGTAAACAACTTTATCTTAAGCTACGATGCATTAAGTCATAAGACATGAATCATACTTTCAATGGTTTACTTGTAAGACCAATAATAGTACAAGCTTAAGTAATGTTCTATAAACAATAGGGTTAGGAACTTGCATTAAAGAGATAAGGTTTAGATACTTGCACAATAGTCAAAGTTGGGTAAATTAGAAACTTACACAATATTCAAAGTCGTGTAAGTTAGAAAACTTGCCTCAAGCGTAGTTTACCAAAGTATAGCTTATCAACACTTTTTGAATCCTATTATAATATAGTTACACGTATATGATATTCATTAGTTACGTATATTCAATACTCATACTTTGTAAAATCCCAACTTTTATAAAATAAAAGTCTAATTTAATTTATGATTATTATTTTTAAAATTTAAAAATGTTAAATTGATAAATGGTCAAATGAGCAATTAATCGGATAAATGAGTAATTAAAAGAGGATAAAAGAAATTTTGGGAAGGAGTAGGGCCGCATGTGTGGCTGATTGTTAGAAAATGGGGGAGGGAGAAAATTAATTAAGGGGAACAAGTATTGGTGGAAGAGAAGAAAAGAGATAAGAAAAGTACTCCAACATTATTTTAACTACGTGAATGAATTAAAGTGTTTGAATTTCTAAGACGAAAATAAAAGCTTTCCGAGAAATTTTCCAAAAAACACTATTCATAGATTTTTGCTCGGGAATTATTTTTGAACTTCCGACAAATACATAATGTTATAATATCAAGGTGATATTGATTATGTAATAAAAACCTAAGTATGGAAAACGTAATATTTCGCATGCGGACTTAATTTAGGAACGTTAGGTTTAATAAGCGTAAAGGAAGAAAGTTGTAATCGTATGATGTGTATACATTGTACGAGGTAATGAATGTAAGTATAATACTACGTATTGTACTAATATGTATGAAGAATGAAATAACGTATATTACGAATTAAAATATGAGCTAGCATACGAGGATTATACGTGGTGTATATATGTTAAGTTGGTTAATAAGAGGTAATGGACTTGTAGGATTATTAGCCTAATGGAAGGAGTCCAATAAAATGTGACTATCAAGCCCAAGTGTTTGATAAGTTATAAGTCCAAACTATGGTAGTACAAGCCCAATAAGGAATTAACTAGATTTAATTAGCAAGCCCAATGATAAGCCATGATCCATGGAGCAATCCAAGTATGATATGAGTAAACTTGATGGGCAAACAAATAGTGTGGTGACCAAGTGTTGTGTTGGGCAAGAAATGAATAGTAAGGAGGTGGAGGTTAAGGATGTTAATTAAGGAGGTGGATTAAGGGAGGTGGATGGCTTAAAGTCCATAATACCCTAGCTTTGGATTGCCTATAAATACCAAGCCTCATTTATTTTGTTGGTTGTTATTTCATCCAACACTTTCCTCTCAAAGATAAGCAACTTATTTGGTAGAGAGAATAAGCCACTTAAGCACTTATAAGCCACTTCAACTTTTGCTAGATTTTCCAAAGTGAAGTGAAGTAATAGTCTTCAAGGTAAGACATATTTTCATATTTTTTTATCTTTATCTCTTCTATGATAGGATTGATAGAGAAGGGGGATTGTTTGTTAAGAACATGTAATAAGTTATTAATGAATGAACTTAAGCCGAATAAGTTGAATAAGCAACTTGAACTCTAATAAGTTGATAGAATCATAAAGAACTTATCATATTTTTGTCATATGATGTTAGTATGTTGAATATAGTATGAGAACATTGATTGATGGACTTAAGTTCATAATAAGTCATAAGCATGAGATATTGTAGTTCATAAGATTAAATAAGTCATTGTCTTATGAGAATAAGTCAAAACCTACTTTGACTATAAGTTGGTATAATAAGTAACTTGTAATGATCATATGTTGATTAAAATCAATTTATAATCATTAGGTATGAAGTTTTGCCAGAATTCACACGATTAGACGATAATCGTCGAATTCGTCAAATTCTTAGAATGGAAGTCGTATTTTTTGTTTGAAGTCAGAAACGTTGGTTTTCGATGGAGACAAGTAATATTTGGCATTATAGAGTTGCGAACTCGAAAATAACCGAATTCTGACTTAGAATGAAGAAACGAGCGTTGAACGTTCATGGACGTTTATCGTTTTCGTTAAAAATGGACTAATAGGTGAAATTTTAGCAAACGAAGTTAAATAGATAAAATTCTTGCATAAACTCATAGAGTACGTAATTTGTGAACCGTAGGCTTTTGAACGAGCCAATTCGGACTCATAACGAAGAAGTTATGAGTCCGGGAGTTTCGTAAAACTTTTAAATTTTGCAAACTATCTCGAGGCATGAGAGTCAGCGCCAGCACACAACCCAAGATGAAAAGGTGGTCTTTGCGGCCTTGCAGCACAATGTCGTCGCCCTCTTTCATCAGAGAGTCGCATGCTTGCATCCAATTGATAGAGTAAAGTTTGGCGTGGCCTTCGCCATGTCTGGATGCCCGGTACTACTAACTCGAGCCGCAACGCGAGATGAAGAGCAATGGGTGGCGACGCAGCGCCAACCCTAGGAATTTGTCAGTAAAGAATGATTACTTGTATAACATGAATAGTATACCAGTAGCAGTTAATTGAGGATCTTAATAAGGTATTATAAGGTACTTATAAACCTTATGAATGATGATTAAGAGTTAATAATCTATTAAAAGTAAACGTAATGTAAATGACGTAATAAAAAGCCGAAATCCATAATAACAGATCTAAATCTGGATTTAGATTGAGATGAAGGTTAAGATATAACATTATACATACTTGATTATATATGACCTAATGTGGTACGTTATATGATCATGTATTGTAGAAACTTAGAGACATAAAGTGTACGTGTGATAATCAGTAAGCAGACGCTGAAAGGCAAGTATTCTAACCTTGTTTCAGTTTAGTCTGAAAAAGTTTTGTAATTCATATATTCTTTTACATGAAGTTTTGAATGATGAAGTCAAAGCCAATTCTTTTGGCTAGACTTATATTATGATTCTGTCAAGCATGATTAATGTTTACCGAGTTATATTGGTATAGTTTTCAATCGAAGACCAAGTATGCTAAAATGTTTTTGTCGTTTAACGACAGGCACATGAGGTTGCCACAACTTAAACGTATACACGTTTAATGAATGTAGTGTTGATTAACATAGAGTACTATGAGCTGATCACCCAGAAGTGCTCGTAAGCTATGCCGGACTTACGGACTTAGTGCCGGGTTGTCCTTTTCAAAAGAACTTATGAAATACTCGTAGTCTTGAGCCTTAGTTGATATTCTACTGAATATTGTTGTTGGAAAACGTTTTGAATGAAAAGAAGTGCTATTTTGAATTATCGATAGTACTTCGTAACTATTATTCGCCATCAAGAGATATATGAGTTCTATGTTTCAAGCATGTTGTTTATTAGAATTGTAGTACTTTCTGAGCTAGTCATTCTTACTCTTGCTTGAACCATATGAACACAGCCATGATCGAGCGGATCGAAGGCTCAGGCAAGGATAAGGGCAAGGCAAAGACGAACCCTTAGATTACTTATGTGAGACCCCAGATTTTATCAATAAAGATTTAAATTTTGTCGAAATAATTTTTAATATTATGGTGTGAATTTGAGATAATATTATAGTTGTGGGTAGTATTTATAAATTTTGCAAAGTATGCAAGTGGTTATATTATATTCGATTGGTGGGGAATATTCGACTTAGCGGGGAATATTCGCATAACTACTCAATCATTGGTGGACCCCACAATGTAATTATTGTCGGATTGAGAAAAGCGATAAAAATATTTTATTAACGGCGGAAGTTTTACTGGTTGATCTTTGTTGAACTACTCGGTAGTAAAAAATACGATGTCACGTGTGGTTGCATAGTAGCACACGGTATTGATTATTGATGCTTATGTGAGAAGTCACTCAGTTTGATTCCATTATTGTCGATTAATAATATGAATTATTATAGCGATAATGACGTTTTGTTTTATTCGTATTATTAACGTAATAAAAGCGAAACATCTTTTATATAAAGCAGAATTATTAAAGTTATTCTATAAATAGAATATATTTTATTTTATTATGCATAGTGTTGCGTAGTGTTACTCGCATAGTGTTGCATAGTGTTTGCATAGTAAAATGTTTTTATATAAATAGAATATATGATATTTTATTTAAAAGATTTTGCTTTAAATATGGACCGTCGATTAAAGTAAATCAATCTGGACCGTTCATGGATTAATTACTATGCATTCTATTTTCCTATAAATAGAAGCTCATTCCTTCATTATTTTCTTACAATTCATTGAAACTCTAGAGAGAGAAACTATAGAGAGAAAGAAGATAAGTATTCTACTACTTCACTTTTCCAATATTCAGGTTCTTCTAAGGTAAGGGATATTATTTGTTTGTACCCGTAAAGGGTGTTATTCTTTCTTATTCAGAGAAGAGAACTTTACATTATTCCATTCTTTATTATTACATTGGAATAACTTTATACGCTGACATACCCTATACTTGGTGAAATCCCTCTGTTATTCCATTCTTTATTATTACATTGGAATAACTTTTGATATCTGTGACATACCCTATACATAATCTGTATCGTGGTTTACCCTAAACTTGGTGACATTCTTCTATTATTACATTGGAACATCACATGCGTGTGTTTTACAGGACTGGTTAAAATCTTTATTATTATTACATTTGGAACATCACATGCGTGTGTTTTAAACCGAACTGGTTCCGTCTTTATCATTACATTGGAATATCCTATCGTGTGTTTTACACCGGATCTGGTTCCGTCTTTATTATTACATTGGAACATCCCGCCGGTGTGAATTTCACCTTACAGTTACATTATTATTATTACATTGGAATAACTTTGCTCATCTGGTACCGCATGTATGGTGATTTCCTTTGTTATTCCATTCTTTATTATACCCAGTTGGTTAAAACTTTGACTTCTATACTCCATGAAATTAGTAGAATATTCTTGATATTTGCGTTTCATCCAGTATCTTTTCATGGAAATATTCTTCTGATCATTCTTGAATTTTACTCTACAAAGCAGTATCATGTTGACAATTAGAACGTTATTAGTTCCTGAATAAATTAATTCGTGAACCTGTTTTATTGAATTGTTATGTCATTGTCATCATCCTCATGTTATATTATGTTATCTTTGGCTTACGTGCATAGATGAACTTAGTATGATTATGACCAGGGATCATTCGGTATAATCATGGCTTGTTATAAATGATGTGATAAAAGTCCTCAGTGGCCTGTAATGCAGTGATGGATAGTTTTTGGTATGATTATGACCAGGGGTGATTCGGAATAGTCATGACCATTGATAATTTGATGAAAATCCTTGACCGTGGTACAGGGATGATTAGATATTGTGGTTTATTCATTAAACTGAGTCTTAGTGATAAAAATTTATGAAAACCTTTTAAAACCTAAAAGATAGTAGACTTTATTTTCTACTTGACTCTTTTAATGGATTGCATATTCCGCTGCAGTTAAACTGGTTGTCTATTGTATATTTTCAGTTTAACATTGTTGAAGACTATTGATAATTTATTCTGCATTATCTTAGTTATAATATTTCTTACTGGGCTAGTTGAGCTCACCCTTTCTTTCACTGTTCTCTTCAGGAAATGAGAATATAGCTGGGACGAGTCGGGGAAAAGAGTGATGGTCCCGAAGATAGCATTAGTAGTCCTCACCATTCTGTTAAATAGTATGACAATAAATGTAATGAGGACTCCTTGAGTATAGATATTGTCTAAATGACAATATTTCTATTAGAACTCTCAGTTTATGTATTGTCGTATGTTACACGACAGATGTATAATTAAGTTTGTATTTGAATTTATGTACCATGTAAGTGGCGACCCAAGATGGGTGACGTATACCTAATTTTGGGGGCGTCACAGTTGGTATCAGAGCTTAGGGATATGATCCCTGGCTAAGATGCGAGATAAGAACTAGGAGGGGAGATACGGGGAATTCCTTCGCTAGTATGACCTACCTAAGTTTATTTGTTATTTAATTGGTCGGTTAGAGTATAGGGATAATATTTGATATATTAATTAACCCTTGTGTTGTGGCAGTGTTTGGAAATGGCAGCTGAAAATATTCACAATGGAGTGAATGTGACCGTTGTGACACCTTTAATCACTAATCAGGTTAATGCAGTGTCAGACGAGGAACAAATTAGAGATATCCACGTAGTGAATGAAGAACTAATTGTTGCACAGAGCTAGTTGCGAGGAGGTAGCAATTTGAGAGTGAGGAAGAAGAGGAAGAAGAGGAACCTGAGGAGAATTGGTTAGAAGAAATTTATGATCAAAACTTAGAATTACAAAATCGTGTTCGTGAGCTAGAAGAACAGGTTGAAGAGCGGCAAACGGTCGTGGAACAAAGGGATACAACAATTCAAAATTGGGTTACCCGATATGTGATGCTCGAACAAAATCACGCTTTGGCAGGGTGTAAGATATTAAAGTTGGAATCTGAGAATTTAAAAATCAAAGATCAGCTGAAAGAAGAAACAAGCGAACGAAGGAGAATAGACGATGCATGGGTAAAAAAGGCGCATAACGCGTTGATAGTGTAGAAAAACGCCCTATCCAATAAAGCCAAAATAGATGAAATGGACTTTGCTTTTGGATGAAGAATTGGGAGAACCCAACATCGAATTGAATTACCCCATGCATAGCGGTCAACCCGAATTCGATATGGATCGGAGAATAATGATTCAAATCATGGATCGGGAATGTGAAGAAGCACTTAAGGGTGGAATGTACCCATATAGTAAAGTCAAACTCGGTAATTTAAGCGAGGCGTTTGTCGAGAAAACCCGAACGAAGTTATTACGGGTAAATTAATTATTATTAAGTCTATACTTTATTCAATACAAGTTCTACCCACTCTTTTATTCTACCTAGTTGTGTTCAATGTTTAAATTTGACTCAAGAAAAAATTAGACTTTGATTTATCTATTGAAACTTCGTTGGGAGAAACCTTCGTTACCTCCAATTGCTTATTAATCTTGTTGTTTCAAATAAACACTTTCACGATCTTATCTCTTTGAAAATACTTGCCTTTGAGGTAATTTTTGAAAACGATTGATTAACTACTTATTATTCTTTTTGTAAGGTTGTTAGCTTTCATATTCCTAACCAACTTTGTTATACTGAATTCAAAGTAACCAAACCCTAAAGTTAATCAACGTTATATCAAGCCATAAGTAAAGAGCCCCGATCCTTTCGTTTTTGACTTCCTTGTGTGGAATGCACCGAAGCTAGACTTTCTGTAGGCGACGTCGTGAATGACGATGACAAGTTGATAGGTATCATTGTGAGGTGCTATCTAGATTAAAGGATAGAAGTCACAGTTGGTATCAAAGTCTTGGATAAGAGTAGCAGTTTTGAATGATATTTCTATCATTAATAAATTTCTTGACGTATTCTTGAAGATTTCCTAGCCTACCTTAGAGCGTGAAATCGAATTTTGTATTGACCTCAGTACAAAAACCCATTTCTTAAACCCTCAATATTTCTTCAACTAAAAGGATCTGTTTACGAGGATTATGATGAAAGTCATAATAAAAGCATTGGACTAATGAAAATCATGGGTATATGAAGTATTAGTAAGTGTTATGATGAGTTATGTGGTTATTATGTGAAAACATGAAAGTTTCTTAGAAATCACAAATGGTTGAAAAATCAGATTTTGGTAAAAATGTAACATGAAATTCAATTGACCATATCTCCTATTATATTTTTAATTTTTGAGTGTGGTCAAGTCCTAGAGTTAGATCTATGAGTTTTGTAGCTTATCCAAGTGGAATCACTTTGGAAAAGGTCTTTGTAGATTTTCGTGTGTCTTGAATTTAGCAAAAGAGTCCAAAGCTACAAATTACAAAAACGCTAACGCTTGAGAAACTTTAAGGGGCTGTTTTGGCCACTAAATTTATGTGAAAAATTTTGGCCTTTTGGGACATGAAAATATATGTTATAAAGTACCTCCTGTCCAAAAATGAGCTCATTCGACTTAAAATGAACAAGTTATGACCATTTCAATATTTAGGTTTTTTTTTGAAAAATGCTATAATCGGAGTTCTATAACTCAGATGACCATGAAATTTAAATCTGGAGGCTCACATTAACATGTGTAAGGTCCTGCCAAGATTTAGGAATTTTGGAGTTAAACTTGAGGTAGCTAATTTCTTAAGGAATTAATTAGAAATTGATTTTTGAAAAATAGTAAATGAATTTTAAAAATTCCAAGAAAAATATATTTTCATCATGGGACTATATTATGCTAAATCCAGAAAAGAAATATTTTTGGGACTGAGTTGGTATTTTCATGAAAATAGTTTTAATTTACGAACATATGAGTTAAATATGTTATGTGAAGTAACAAAGTTGAAAATAGGATTTTATGGCTAGAGAATCCTATATAGAGTATATGCATATTTTTTGATGAGGATTTGATAATTGGTGATGATATCTTATGAGTATGGGAGTTTTGAATGATTAAATGCATTATATGGTAAAGCGTAAACAATTGAGATAAATTGTTTATAAATTTAAGAAGTATTGTTATAATATTAATGATATTAGATTATAAGATTATTAAGTGATTGATAACATGGGGATATTCTTGAATCCTGGATAAATTATATTATAAATGTTTAATATTTATCCTTTATCTCATTTGATTGATTCTTTATATCATTATCCTCATGCTTATATTATGTTGAAAGTCATATGTGGCCTGTAGTGCATAGATGGACTTGGTATGATTATGACCAGGGATTGTTCGATATAATCATAACCGTAATTGAAAACACGATTATCTTTGGCACGTAGTGCATGGATAATTTGTAGTCGTGATACTAATGAATACACGATTATCTTTGGCCGTAGTGCATAGATAATTTGTGGTCGTGATACTAATGAATACACGATTATCTTTGGCCATAGTGCATGGATAATTTGTGGTCATGATACTAATGAATACACGATTATCTTTGGCACGTAGTGCATGGATAATTCGTGGTCGTGATAATAAAGAATATCCTTGGCCTGTAGTGCAGGGATGATTTGATGATGTGGATTAATTATTGAGCTGAGTCTCAGCAATGAAATATTAATTCATGGATGTGGTAAAAGTCATCTTTGGTAGTAGTACATTGATGGACTTGGTATGATTATGACTGAGGATTATTTGGTATAATCATGACCATAATTAAAAAACACGAATATCCACGGCGATGGTGCATGGATAATTCGTGGTCGTGATACTATTAAGTCGAGTCTCACCATTATTGGTTTTCTGATTGTATATCTTTGGCTGTAGTGCAAAAGATGAATTGTTAATGAATATCTTTCTTGGGATTGCAAAGATGAATTTAATGTTTTCAACGATAATGGTATTCAAGGTATCCTCACCTCTTTATCATACAGTGCACGTACCCTAATTTTGAGGCGAAATTCCATAAGGAGGGAGATTGTGAGACCCAGATTTTATCAATAAAGATTTAAATTTTGTCGAAATAATTTTTAATATTATGGTGTGAATTTGAGATAATATTATAGTTGTGGGTAGTATTTATAAATTTTGCAAAGTATGCAAGTGGTTATATTATATTCGATTGGTCGGGGAATATTCGACTTAGCAGGGAATATTCGTACAACGGCTCAATCATTGGTGGACCCCACAACAGAATTATTGTCGGATTGAGAAAACGATAAAAATATTTTATTAACGGCGGAAGTTTTACCGTTGATACTGTTGAACTACTCGGTAGTAAAAGTACAGTAATACGTGTGGTTGCATAGTAGCACACGGTATTGATTATTGATGCTTATGTGAGAAGTCACTCAGTTTGATTCCATTATTGTCGATTAATAATATGAATTATTATAGCGATAATGACGTTTTGTTTTATTCGTATTATTAACGTAATAAAATAGAAACATCTTTTTATATAAAACAGAATACTTTATTAAAGTTATTCTATAAATAGAATATGTTATATTTTATTATGCATATTGTTGCATAGTGTTTTGCATAGTGTTGCATAGTGTTTGCATAGTAAAATGTTTTTATATAAATAGAATATATGATATTTTATTTAAAAGATTTTGCTTTAAATATGGGGTAATCACGATTAAAGTAAATCAATCTGGACCGTTCATGGATTAATTACTATGCATTCTATTTTTCTATAAATAGAAGCTCATTCCTTCATTATTTTCTTACGAATTCATTGAAACTCTAGAGAGAGAAACTATAGAGAGAAAGAAGAAAAGTATTCTGCTACTTCACTTTTCCAATATTCAGTTCTTCTAAGGTAAGGGATATTATTTGTTGTACCCGTAAGGGGTGTTATTCTTTCTTATTCATGAAGAGAACTTCTGTTATTCCATTCTTTATTATTCTGTTGGAATAACCTGTATAACGCGGCATACCTATACTTGGTGAAATCCCTCTGTTATTCCATTCTTTATTATTCTGTTGGAATAACCTGTATACGCGGCATACCCTATACATAATCTGTATACGTGGTTTACCCTATACTTGGTGACATTCTTCTATTATTCTGTTGGAACATCCTGTCTGTGTGTTTTACACCGGACTGGTTAAAATCTTTATTATTATTACATTGGAACATCCTGTTTGTGTGTTTTACAGGACACGGTTAAAATCTTTATCATTCTCGTTGGAATATCCTATTCGTGTGTTTTTAGGATCCGGTTAAAATCTTTATTATTCTCGTTGGAACATCCCGCCGGTGTGAATTTCACGACACGGTTCTCGTTATTATTATTACATTGGAATAACTCATCATCTAAATACCGCATGTATGGTGATTTCCTTTGTTATTCCATTCGTTATTATACCCAGTTGGTTAAAACTTTGACTTCTATACTCCATGAAATTAGTATAATATTCTTGATATTTGCGTTTCATCCAAAGATCTTTTCATGGAAATATTCTTCCGATCATTCTTGAATTTTACTCTACAAAGCAGTATCATGTTGACAATTAGAACGTTATTAGTTCCTGAATAAATTAATTCGTGAACTTGTTTTATTGAATTGTTATGTCATTGTCATCATCCTCATGTTATATTATGTTATCTTTGGCTTACGTGCATAGATGAACTTAGTATGATTATGACCGAGGATCATTCGGTATAATCATGGCTTGTTATAAATGATGTGATAAAAGTCCTCGGTGGGCTTTGTAATGCAAATTGATGGATAGTTTTGGTATGATTATGACTGGGGGTGATTGATTAGGTATAGTCACGACCATTGATAATTTGATGAAAATCCTTGGACCGTGTATATGGGGAAGATTAGATATTGTGGTTTATTCATTAAACCGAGTCTTAGTGATAAAAATTTATGAAAACCTTTTAAAACCTAAAAGATAGTAGACTTTATTTTCTACTTGACTCTTTTAATGGATCAGATATTCCGCAGATTAAACCTGGTTGTCTATTGTATTTTATCGGTTTAACATTGTTGAAGACTATTGATAATTTATTCGCATTATCTTAGTTATAATATTTCTTCTTCGGGCTAGTTGAGCTCACCCTTTCTTTCTTCGTTCTCTTCAGAAATGAGAATATAGCTGGGACGAGTCGGAAAAAAGAGTGACGGTCCCGAAGATAGCATTAGTAGTCCTCACCATTCTGTTAAATAGTATGACAATAAATGTAATGAGGACTCCTTGAGTATGGATATTGTCTAAATGACAATATTCCTATTAGAACTCTCAGTTTATGTATTGTAGTATGTTACACGACAGATGTATAATTAAGTTTGTATTTGAATTTATGTACCATGTAAGTGGCGACCCAAGATGGGTGACGTATACCTAATTTTGGGGGCGTCACAACTTATGTAATAGAATAGTTGAATATTTGTAATATATTGAATATTATGACAAGAACAAACGAATGGGTTATTAAGAACCTAGGGAATGTAATATTATTTTGAATATATAGAAGATATATTAGTTCTTTTGAGACTTTTCAATTGAATGAATATATGAATGGTAGTACCGTGTAGCAACATTTGTCGGGTTGGAAGATACCCGGATTTGGGGGCGTCACTGGTTGGTATCAAAGCATTAGGTTATAAAACTTAAGGGGGATTAAAAACCTTAAGTCATAACCTTAAGAGAAGTCAAAGAAGTACAAGAAGAAAATAACCTTATAAAAATGCATTATGATAATGTTATGTGTTTTTATTATTCTACTGACGTGTACTAATCAACTTAATTGTTTTGTGTAGATGTCAGGAGTAAACAGGATGTTTGTAAATAATTAAACCATTAGCGAAGAGTCAGTGAACCAAGTAGAGGTTATACCAAACCCTATAGCAGCAGAGCCAGATGTAGTGATTATTGAGTCTGGAGACTCAGATGAAGTTGACTACATGTCAGTATTTGATGGGATGATAGAGGAGGAAGTAGAGACAGTGTCCTTTAATCTAGTGGCTATAGCAGCGGAGACACCTCCGGGGGGTCGATGATGTCTCTTTTCATGTCAATGTTGGATAGAAATATCCATTACTGTTAGGATGTCAAGGAGCTGAAAGCAGAGCTTCAAATGGTTATAGAGGACAAGATTGATGTCGAGTCCATGTGGCAGCAGGAACATGACGAGAGGATTTTGGCTAAGGACAAAGTCCACAATTTAAAGTATGAGGTCTTTGAGCTCAAGGAGGAGCTAAAGACCAAGGTGCAAAAGATAGGGAGGATGTCCTATATCTATAGGAGTTCTCACACAGATTTCCAGCAGCAGGTAGCTGGTTATCCTATAGAGGTGGGGCAAACACGTCATACTATCAGCCGTGATATTATTGCCAGTCTTGCCAAGGCAGATTTCGAGAATGCCTTGAGGCAGATGTAGACTAGTAGTAGTTAGAGTAGTATGTAAATATTTTGTAAGTAGTAGTGACGTAAAGCCCTTTTTGTATAGTAAAGGGTAGTCTTTTGTAAATCCCAATTTTTGGAAAGTGATAGCGGAAAGTAATGTAATCAACTTAGGCTGTGTATGTAACCGATGTAGTATTATACTACGAAGAATGAATATAAGTCCTTTTTATGGAAAGAAATGAGTTATGGATGTTGGACTTGTTGTTAATATTAATGATAACTAATAAAGAAAGGAATAATAACGCAATGTGTTTATTGTATCAGCAAAATGCTACCAAGAAGAGTGCAACATAATCAAGGTGCGAACGTGAATCAATCGGAGGGAGGTCTGGTTAACCCGATGCAGGAGTTTGTTAATTTATTAAAAGCTTCCTTTAATAGAACAGGGGCTAATATCCCCGTAAATCCAGGAGTAGCACGAGCTACTACCTTTAAGGATTTTTAGAGTGTAGGTCAGTTGGAGTTCAAAGGAACTACGGTCCCTATCGAAGCCCAAACGTGGGTTAAGGAAATAGAGAACGCATTTGTGATAGAAATGTCGACGAGGCCCAAAAGGTTTCCTTTGCGACCTATATGATGAAGGGAGAGGCCAACTTTTGGTGGGAAGCTAATCAGGCTAGGGTTGGGATAGTGAATCTAACATGGGATAGGTTCAAGGAGATATTCTTCGAGAACTACTTTCCAACGAGCATGTAGGGAAGGATGGAAATGCGGTTTCTGGAGTTGAAACAAGGGGATATGACGGTTCCCTAATACGCCGCCAAGTTTAATGAACTGGCGATTAAGAAGGCGCGACGGTTCGAGCAGGGCTTGAAACCTTGGCTCTATAACCTTATTTCGGTGTTCCAAAGTACTTCTTTTGGGACCATTTTAGAGAAGGCAATAATTGCCGAGGGTGGTAGTGAGGCTCTGAGTCAATACCACATGGACAAGAAGAGCAAGGGTAAAGTAGATGGGGGAGTAAAGATCGAGGGAGCTAGTGGTAGTGGCGAGGGTTAGAAGAGGAAGGTATTTAGCTCTGGGAATACCGAAGTGAAGCAAGGAGACCCGAAGAGAAGAATGGAGGCCTGCAAGACCTGTGGGAAGACTCACTTAGGAGTCTGTCTCAAGGGGAAGGCCGTCTGTTACAACTGTGGCAGGAGGGGCACATTGCACCTAATTGTCCAAGTCCGAAGAAGAACCATGGATGCTTTGTGTGTGGATCAAATGACCACATGGTAAAGAACTGCCCGAAGAAGGGGACGGACGAGAACCGGGGCACTAATAGCGGTAAGTTAGCTATTAGTGGGCCAGCACAGCCGGGTAGGCCGATGGGTCGTACCTTTAACATGACAGTCCAAGATGTAGTCGCATCAGGGGACGTTGTCCCAGGTATTATTCTGATCAACGATATAAATGCGTACGTGCTGTTTGATTTGGGTGCTACTTGTTTGTTTATAGCATGCGATTTTGCTAGATGTTTAGGATTACTTCCCGAAAAGTTGTGTATACCTTTAAATATTAAGGTAGCAAACAAAGAAATAATTCCTGTTGAAGATGTTTATAAGAGTTGTTGTGTAGATATACGGGGTTGTAAATTATCGGTAGATTTGTTACCGATAAAGTTAAGAGAATTCAACATAATTCTTGGAATGGATTGGTTAGTAAACCATGGGGCAATTATAGATTGTCAAAATAAATGTGTAAACATTAAGACGTTAGAACAACCTCGGGTAGTATTTTACGGGAATAGATCGTCGGGACGTTCGTGTTGTCTAACCATGACACAAACTAGGAAATTACTGAGGAAGGGATGCGTAGGCTATTTGTGTCATGTTGTTGATACCCAGAGAGTGGTAGCAACCATGGAACAAATACCTATAGTGAGAGAATTCGCCGATGTATTTTTGAGTGAATTACCGGGACTTTCGCCGGATAGGGAGACATAGTTTGTGATAGATATTGTCCCAGGAGTGGCACCAGTTTCCAGGGCACCGTATCGTATGGCGCTAGTGGAAATGAAGGAGTTGATGGTGCAGTTGCAAGAACTGTTGGACAGGAAGTACATTCAACCGAGTGTTTCGCCGTGTGGAGCACCGGTACTGTTTGTCAAGAAGAAGGATGGATCGTTAAGACTTTGTATCGACTATAGAGAGTTGAACAAGTTAACGATAAAGAATAAATACCCATTGCCTAGGATCGATGATCTCTTTGATCAGTTGAAAGGGGCTAAGTATTTTTCTAAAATAGATTTAAGAACGACGTATCATCAGTTGAAGGTTAAGAAGGAAGATGTTCCAAAGACAACATTCAGGACTCGTTATGGTCATTATGAGTTTCTGGTGATGTCGTTTGGGTTGACAAATGCACCAGCTGTATTTATGGATATGATGAACAGAGTGTTCAAACAATATTTGGACAAGTTCGTCATGGTGTTTATAGATGATATTCTAGTCTATTCTAAGACGCCAGAAGATCATGTTAAACACCTAAGATTAGTGTTGGAAACACTAAGGAAGGAGAAGTTGTATGCGAAATTCAATAAGTGTGAATTTTGGTTAGAGAAGGTACAATTTTTGGACCATGTCATTGACCATGAGGGGATTTCAGTAGATCCAGCGAAGGTGGAAGCTGTGAGGAATTGGGAACAACCGAAAACGCCGACTGAGGTGCAAAGTTTCCTAGGGTTAGCGAGTTACTATCGGAGATTCATCCAGGATTTTTCAAAGATAGCTACTCCGTTGACTAACTTGACAAGGAAGACGGCGAAATATGCTTGGACTGACAAGTGTGAGGACAGTGTTCAAGAACTGAAGAAGAGGTTGAGTGAAGCGCCTGTTTTATCATTACTCGATGACATAAGAAATTTTGTAGTTTATAGTGATGCTTTGCATAAAGGACTTGGTTGCATGCTCATGCAGCATGGCAAGGTCATTGCGTATGCATCAAGGCAGTTGAAGGATTATGAGAAAGTTTATCCTACTCATGATCCAGGGCGTCATGAGAAGTTTTTGCTCTAAAGATATGGAGACATTATCTTTATGGAGAAAAATGTGAGATATACACGGACCACAAGAGTCTAAAATATATCTTCGCCACGAAGGAGTTGAATATGAGGCGGAGGAGATGGTTTGAGTTGATAAAGGATTACATTTGATGTGAAATCTGTATCACCCGGGAAAAACTAATGTAATGCTTGAGCACCTTAAGTAGAAAGGGTCAGAAAAAGTTGTCTTTGTTAACGGCTCAAACTGATTTGATAACAGAGATGGCTAGGATGGAATTGGAGGTAAAGCTACCAAGTGAAGGAGGACAAATGCTGTTTACAACGGAGATGCAATCTACCATCGCAGAGAGAGTTAAAGAGGTACAACTCAAAATGGATGAGTGTAACCGGATGAGAGAGAGGCTGACCAATGAAAAAGATACTAAGTACAGTCTTGATAATGAGGGATTATTGAGATTTGAAGGAAGAATTTGGGTTCCGAATGAGACAAAATTAAAGGAGCAGGTATTGCAAGAGGCTCATAGTTCGAGGTTTTCGATTCATCCTGGTAGCACTAAGATGTATCAAGACCTTCGACAAAGTTTCTGGTGGCCGAACATGAAGAGAGAGATAGTCGAATATGTGAGTAGGTGCTTGACTTGTCAAAGAATTAAGGCCGAACATCAACGACCAAGTGTCTTGTTACAGTCATTGGAAATCCCAGAGTGGAAGTGGAAAGATATCATGATGGATTTTGTGGTAGGACTTCTGACTACAACAAAGGGGTATGATGCGATCTGGGTAATAGTTGACCAATTGACGAAGTCGACTCACTTTTTACCAATTAGGGTTAAGTATAACTTAGACTAGTTAGCTAGACTATATATTAAGGAAATAATCTCCAGACATGGAGTACCTATATCGATTGTGTTAGATCGTGATCCACGATTCATGTCGAACTTTTGGAGGAGTTTACAAGAGCAGTTGGGAACATAGTTGAAGCTGAGTATGTCGTAGCATCCACAAACGGATGGACAGAGAGAGATGACAATTCAGACGTTAGAAGATATGCTGAGATCTTGCGTCATGGATTTTAAGGGTATTTGGGATGATCATCTACCATTAGTGGAGTTTGCGTATAACAATAGTTATCATGCAAACTTAGGTATGCCGCCTTACAAAGCTTTGTATGGGAGGAAATGCAGAACGCCACTGTATTGGGATGAGGTTGGAGAACGTTGAATGTTGGGACCAGAGTGTTAGGTTTGTAATATTCAAGAACGCAATCAAATTGCATAAATAAGCGGAAGCGTGTAAAATCAGAGTTTAAAATTTTTTACAAACCATATACCCAGATCACCCTTTATGCATAATTATGAATTTAAATGAAAAAGACGAATAAGAAACATACCCTTGAAGATCCGAGCTTCCTCAGGTACAAGTTCACCTCCAATCTTTTTCGCGTTCAACTTGAATCCACCGGGTTTGGTTCCTTCCTTTGATCAACGTTAGCCACCCAAGTGTTTGGCCTCTAGAGGTGATCCACCAAGGAATAATAAGAATTCAAGAAGATGGGTATTTGGCTCAAACCCTAGTTTTCTATCTCTATAGAAAAGAACGTACTCTCCAACAAATTGGAATTATTACGTATTATTGATATCTGATATAAGACTCCTCTTATAAAGATATCAAGTAACCCTATGAAAATAAGGTATTATTTAATTAAACCCTTTTAATTAAATGGGCTCCTAATCTTATTAGGGATAATTAATTAAACTCCTTTAATTAATTTTCCTCCTAATCCTATTAGGAATAAATGAGAGTACTTATATTAAATTAATTCCTAAACTCTTTTAGAAATTAAAATAATAATAATTGTAATAATATTAATAAGACTCCTATTATTAATTTATATTTAATATTTCTAAAATATTAAATAATAAATATTAAGCTATTTAATTTATTCTATCACCATAGATTAAATTAAATATACTTAACATATTATTACGATTATGCCATTAACTTCTTAAATAATTATTCTTCCTTTTATGGTGTGACCCTTTACTTAACATAATCAACGCACTTTACCTTCAAGATAACGCTTTACCTTAAAGTGGATTTTTCGTTATCTTGGTCTGTTCGAAAAACTTGAGTCTGTTAAGCCCTCTAGTTTTAATTTAGACCCACCATGAATATGATCACATCCTTAGTGCTTGGTTAAGCACTTTAAGATGTTTTCACCGACTCATAGTGAACTTCTCCATAATACGATTTGATCGTCATCGTGGTCTCGTATACATTTCATTGCATACATGATTGTCACTATGCGACCTCTCTTTTCGTGAGTCCGTGGGGACTATTAAGAGATACACTCCATAGCTCATCGACATGAGACATCTCATGGAGTTTGCCATGCTAAACGACTTTAGCATCAAATGAATATCGTTCCTTGGGTTAAGTCGAGCATCTTGTTGTATCTATCTATATAGATTTTATCCCCAATTAAGATACTCTTCCTAAACCATTCATGGAGGAATGTTTAGACAACTTTATCATTCTTGATTGTAGCATTAGTATGTCATTCCTTATCCCGTAGTATATCAACATATAATATTAGGAATGTCACGCGCTCCCCTTGTCCTTTTTGTACACACTAGAACTCTTACCTCATCGTATGTAATGGATCATCATCTTCTATGATGTGTACCTCAACATCATCATCTATGATGAATCCATACCTCCTAGGTATCTTGGTGACTATTCCGATTTACGATTTGATTTGTGGTACAATAGAATTCTATCTATAGGTTCCTCTTATTTGACTTATAGTGTTTTGTGGTTCTTGAACTCTTCAAGATCTATTATCCTCCCACTAGCCCCTTCAATAATAAACACATTTATCTTAGAAGAAGCGTGTTTCGCAACAAACACCTTTTACTAAGTAGGATTATAGAACATATACCCTAAACTTACTTTAGGATGTCCCACAAATCTGTACATGTCAAATCTTTGCCCAAGCTTATCTTTTGAAACCTTTTCACATAAGTTGGACAACCCCTTATCTTAACATACTTAAGATTAGGAATCCTCCCTATCCATAACTTTTATGGAGTCTTGGGCGGATTTTGAGGTTACCTTTTTCGTGAGATATGCGCAACCATTTCTAGGGCATGATCTAGAAGGATCTTGGAATGCTCAGTAAAATCATTTTTGGACCGTACCATGTTCAACAAGGTATGATTTTTCCTTTTAGATACATCAATCAATTATTGTGTATCAAGAGGCGTCCATTGTGAGAAAACCATTTGAGATGATCTAAAAACTTATTGCACAAGTATTTATTCATTGATCTAATCAAAGAATTTTAATACTTTGCCAATTTGTTTCAATTCTGAATTCTTTGAACCTTTCAAATAATTCACACTTGTATTTCAACAAATACATACATTCAACTCTTTGAATAATCATCTCCTTTTCTTATACTAGTTTATTCAATTTGTAAAATTATTTTCACGTAAGTCAAGTATATAAAATCCATTAAGTAATATTCCGGTTCTATACAAAACATTATTATTATTATAAATAGAACAACAATTGTTCTTAATTATAATACCAAAGATTTCATTGTCCAACAATAAAATGGAAATAATATTTTAACAAGAACTGGAATACAATAACAACTTATTGACTTAATAGATTTGTTCAGTAGGCATTGCTAAACTATAAGTTTCTATGGCTAATATGGCAACCTTTGCTACATTTCCCACATAGGATTACTTATATTTGTTTAGCTTTTACTTACTGCTTGGTCCCTTCATAAATCTATATTTATGATAACCAAATTCGGTATCCAATACCCAAGTAGAACCTTGACTTAAAGAAAAATTTATTTCAATCATGAACAAAAGCTAGTAGTGTAACCGAAACTTCACTAAGCTTCTTTGGTTAGCCTCTCGCAAGATGCTTCTCACGCTTTTCTTTCCAAAGGTCCAGCTTATTGCGTGGAAGCAAGCTCCTTTGCTATCCGTGACGCTTTTGTTCTTATTATCCTTTGTTTATGCCTTTCTATTTACCTTCTTTGAATCGTTCTTCTTTTAGGAAGATCCTTTGGCCCCTACCGAAGAAGACATGGTCTTTCTTGGTTGGAAAGTGACTCTCAACATTTTTCAACATGTTAAGCAAATCAGCAAAGCTGATATCTAGCTTGTTCATATGAAAAATTCACAACAATTGTAAAAGGAGTCTGGGAGTGAGTGCAAGATCAAATCTTGGCTCAACTCTCCATCCATGACAAAACCCATTGTCCTAATTGATCAATCAAATTAATTATGTTAAGAACTTTTTGTCTGTACTATAGTGCCATTGGCCATTCTAGATCGGAAGAGCTCCTTAGATATCTGATATCTATTAGTCCTATTTTCCTCACCATCAACTACTTGATGTGCAGGAATATAGTAGGAGTATCCATAGTTTCATGCTAACGCTGAAGCTCGTTACTCATGGATGCGAGCATGATGCATTGAGCCAACTGTGCATCATGTTACCACTTTCTAAAAGTAGCAATCTCTTCCTCGAGAGGCATTATGCGCAACCATTGCGGGGATAGGTATTAAGGACATAAGATAGCTTTTCACCATGAGAACTATTCTCAAATTTTTAACCAATCCGTTTAATTGATTCTGGTTAATTTAGCATCTAATATGCTTCGCAAGTGATAGTAATTTTAGACATTGTAAAAATTCGTAAATGAATTTGTAATTAACAACATTTTAACATACATTCTTTTATTAATTACCAAAATAAATTTAGGTCTTGTTTTAAATTGGTATCTCCCACTATTTTCTTCAAACTATATTACCTCACTTATATAGTTCGGCAAAATCTAATTAAAGATTTGCTTGTGAGAATAAGGATCCCATTTCAAATGTATATAGCCTTATGGTGACACAACAAACTATATATAAATAAATAGGTAGACAACTTTTGTCAATTACATCAACTATGCAACTCCTTTTCTTTTTGCCTCTTAGATTATTTTGATCAAGTGGTGGCACATCAGAATCAAAATTATCCAAGTTAAGTCGAACTAGCACTCCATATATTCAAAAAGAAAATATCATCCTTGTGGTGACACAACAAAACAATATTGTTCAATTTTCTTTATAAGCATCAAATGTGATAAATTAACATCTTAAATACTTAATACTTGCCTTGTGGTGACACAACAAACTCATATTAAATATTTAATACTCTATTAATTTTATCATGCTAGAAGGCGACGTTCGATATTCCAAATATCTTTGAACGCTTAGGACTTAATATAAAATTGAGGGGTTTGTTATTAATTTGTCTCATCTTGTTTAGCGCACATGCACATATATTTATAAAATACGCGTCATATTAATTAACATGCGAAGCATGTTTGCATAATATATAATATATATAGTATAAGCATGCACATATAGAATACTATATTCTACCCGAATTGATTATGGACTTTTATTTTAGTTTGGTTCACTAGAGCCACCAAGTGAACCAAAAGGTCAAACCCTAGGGGTGCAAGAAATAATATTTAAATATAACTATTACATTTAAACCCGGGCTCCATTACAAATGGGTCTTCAAGCGCTCCTTGCTCCTTGATCTCCAATTTTTCAAAAATTAATTCTAACTATTCCTATTACAAAACTATTTGAAATAAATAGAAACCTTGATCAGCAGTCAAGGGGAAGTACATAGGAGAGAGATAGAATTTACATTAAGAAAAATTAGAGAAGATGAGGTCTGTGAGACCCCATTTAATAAAACCCATACATTCATGCATCCAACTAAAATAAAATCCAATCACATTGGTGATAGTCCATAATCAATCCCATTTATTATCATACACATCATCATATGCATCAATAAATAACATTCATCTTATAAATAATAAACATGTAAATATATATTGATATCATTTAATGGGCAAATTTAGTTAGTATAAAATCTAATTTTGAATAAAAATAAACTCCTTTATTTAAATCCAAATTTAAATCAAAATAAAACTATTTTATTTTAATTTATCCAATTTTGAATAAAATAAACTATTTTATTTTAATCAAAATCTTTAATCAAAATAAACTCCTTTATTTTAATTAATTATGGAATCCAATTCCATGTTAAAAAAATAACTCCTTTATTAAAGGAAACACAGATTCTCTTTCCTATTCACAAATAAACTCCTTTATTTTGAATAATATGAAATCTTATTTCATATCTAAATAAACTCTTTTATTTAAGGAAAGACGATTCTTTTTCCTATTTACAAATAAACTCTTTTATTTTGAATAATATGAAATCTTATTTCATATTTAAATAAACTCCTTTATTTAAGGAAAGATGGATTCATTTTCCTATTCACAAATAAACTTTTTTATTTTAAGGAAACATGGAATCCAATTTCAACTCCAATTAGTTATCTTGAAATCCAATTCCAACTCTAATTAGTTAGCATGAAATTTAATTTTAAAATTAAAATAAACTTTTTATTTTAAGATTAAAATGAACTTTTTATTTTAAAATTAAAATAAACTTTATTTTAATTTAAAATTATTAAGAATAATATATATATAACTATATATATATATATATAATAACCGTATATATATATTAAATATATATATATGGTAACATGGTTCCCCTTTAAATTTTTTAAAAAAACGTGGCAGGTTATATATGAACCAAATCCTTAATATTCAACTGTGGAACAAGAAATCAAGTGGCCACCTTTTTGAAACAAAAGTTATCCTGCAACTTAAAAAAAAATTGGTCCACGTTTTTTTTTTAATTAATCCCAAAACCCCTTGATTTCCGTGCTGTTGCTTCAAAAAAAAAGAAGCTCATATGATGCAGTATCATTACATGCACGTGATTCAAAGGATATCAAGCAGCTGAAGTATATAGTCTTCACGTGAATTTCAGGAAAAAAAATCGGCCCTTTTTGTTTTTTTTTTATATTTTATAATAAATTTTATACAATAAAATTATGCCCAATTAAATTGTTCTAAACACATATCAATATAATATCAAATTAAAACAATTAATAATTCGCATAAAGGTTTGGCTCTGATACCACTGTTAGGTTTGTAATATTCAAGAACGCAATCAAATTGCATAAATAAGCGGAAGCGTGTAAAATCAGAGTTTAAATTTTTTTACAAACCATATACCCGGATCACCCTTTATGCATAATTATTAATTTAAACGAAAAAGACGAATAAGAAACATACCCTTGAAGATCCGAGCTTCCTCAGGTACAAGTTCACCTCCAATCTTTTTCGCGTTCAACTTGAATCCACCGGGTTTGGTTCCTTCCTTTGATCAACGTTAGCCACCCAAGTGTTTGGCCTCTAGAGGTGATCCACCAAGGAATAATAAGAATTCAAGAAGATGGGTATTTGGCTCAAACCCTAGTTTTCTATCTCTATAGAAAAGAACGTACTCTCCAACAAATTGGAATTATTACGTATTATTGATATCTGATATAAGACTCCTCTTATAAAGATATCAAGTAACCCTATGAAAATAAGGTATTATTTAATTAAACCCTTTTAATTAAATGGGCTCCCTAATCTTATTAGGGATAATTAATTAAACTCCTTTAATTAATTTTCCCTCCTAATCCTATTAGGAATAAATGAGAGTACTTATATTAAATTAATTCCTAAACTCTTTTAGAAATTAAAATAATAATAATTGTAATAATATTAATACGACTCCTCTTATTAATTTATATTTAATATTTCTAAAATATTAAATAATAAATATTAAGCTATTTAATTTATTCTATCACCATAGATTAAATTAAATATACTTAAACATATTATTACGATTATGCCATTAACTTCTTAAATAATTATTCTTCCTTTTATGGTGTGACCCTTTAGGTTCTCCATATTAAACCGGTTGTGAATAAATCAATTAGAACAATTCTAATCTTATTTAAATAAATAAATTAAACAATTAATTTATTTAAATAAATAATATTTATTCTACAATAGGGATAAGCCTCTCCTAGCGATCAACGACTTTCCGGATAATATAGATTTCAACATTAATCATAAAAGAACCTTTGAGTAAATATTTACCGCATAATTCAATCCTTCCACCATACATTGTCCCAATTAAATATAAGGCATGGAATTACTTGTCAAGTCTTATTTTATTTAATTATATGTATTTCGACTCTTAAATGCACAACTCCAAATAATGCAAATTAGAAACTCCTTTCTAATTTCATTACGCCGCCAAGGAGTCTTTGGGTTGTCATTTATCGAATCACATAGGACATTCTCTTCTTTTAATAGAAGTGGTAGATTCTTTATTGATCATACATTATCTCCATGTACAACTTATTATACCCAAGCATACCCTTTGATATACCCTAAGGGTCTTAAGGAATAAGTCAAAGTATAACTCATCATACACAAGATACTATGATGATCTCAAGTCCAAGGATCACTTGTACTACTATCACTACAGGAATTCCTATTGACAGGCAAGTAAAACTCCATTAGGTATTACTTAGCGAGCCAACGTTCAGTGAACTTATTCTCTAATAAGCACCTACATACTTGCTTTAGTGTCTCCACACAAATGATCATGAGATCAATCATCCTCATCCAATGAGCAAGCAACGTATGTACCAATCTATCCGGATTCACTAATCCCCAATTTAGTAATCCAATGATTGGGAACTATTTTAGTTTTAAGCTTTCTAAGAATTTAGATCTCATTAGAATGATCATCATCATTATTCTAAAAGCATTGCTTAAAACTATGGGTTTATCACATATTATAAAACAGCATCATGTAGATAATTAAAAGTCCTTAATAAATTAATACTCTTTATTAATAAATGAATAAGATTGTTACAAAGTATATGCTTTATCATCAAACATGATTGGCTTGTGTGCATACTACTTTCACAGAGTTGGTACAACAGACAGCAGACATTTTCAAGAAGATACAAATGCGTCTTCTAGCAGCTCAAGACAGACAGAAGAAGTTTACGGATCCGCATAGAGAGAATCGGGAGTTTGAAGTAGGTTCGTACGTATTCCTAAAAGTATCTCCCTGGAAAGGAAAGATACGTTTTGGGAAGAAGGGAAAGTTAAGTCCAAGGTTCATAGGACCTTTTGAGGTATTAAAACGGGTAGGTGAGGTAGCTTATATGATAGCCTTACCTCCAGACCTAGAACGAATACATAATGTATTTCACGTATCTGTGTTACATCCTTATAAGCCAGATTATAAGCACGTGATAGAATATGAGCCTATTCATATCGAGAAGGACTTAACGTACGAAGAAACGCCGATTCAAATTATCGATAGAAAAGAACAAGTTCTGCGGAATAAAGTCATACCTTTGGTAAAGGTGATATAGAAGAACCACGATGCAGAAGAAGCAACGTGGGAGTTAGAAGAAATGATGAAAAAGAATTACCATCATTTATTTGTGTAATTTTTTTTTAGGGAGATTCTGGGGACAGAATCCTTATAAGGGGGAGAGAGTGTAATGCCCCGGAAAATCAAACCTTTGTAAATACTTTTAATAATGAATAAAATAATATTATTTATTATTATTACGTGTTGATAAGATGAATGTCGTTCTATAACCTAGAAATATCGGAACGTCGTAGTATTTTAACTACGTGAATGAATTAAAGTGTTTGAATTTCTAAGACAAAAATAAAAGCTTTTCGAGAAATTTTCTGAAAAATACTATTCATAGATTTCTGCTCAGGAATTATTTTTGAACTTCCGAGAAATACGTAATGTTATAATATCAAGGTGATATTGATTATGTAATAAAAACCTAATTATGGAAACGTAATATTTCGCATGCAGACTTAATTTGGGAACGTTAGGTTTAATAAGCGTAAAGGAAGAAAGTTGTAATCGTATGATGTGTATACATTGTACGAGGTAATGAACGTAAGTATAATACTACGTATTGTACTAATATGTATGAAGAATGAAATAACGTATATTACGAATTAATATATGAGCTAGCATACGAGGATTATATGTGGTGTATATATGTTAAGTTGGTTAATAAGAGGTAATGGACTTGTAGGATTATTAGCCTAATGGAAGGAGTCAATAGAATGTGACAATCAAGCCCAAGTGTTTGATAAGTTATGAGTCCAAATTATGGTAGTACAAGCCCAATAAGGAATTAGCTTGATTTAATTAGCAAGCCCAATGATAAGCCATGATCCATGGAGCAATCCAAGTATGATATGGGTAAACTTGATGGGCAAACAAATAGTGTGGTGACCAAGTATTGTGTTGGGCAAGAAATGAATAGTAAGGAGGTGGAGGTTAAGGAGGTTAATTGAGGAGGTGGATTAAAGGAGGTGGATGGCTTAAAGTCCATAATACCCTAGCTTTGGATTGCCTATAAATACCAAGCCTCATTTATTTTGTTGGTTGTTATTTCATCCAACACTTTCCTCTCAAAGATAAGCAACTTATTTGGTAGAGAGAATAAGCCACTTAAGCACTTATAAGCCACTTCAACTTTTGCTAGATTTTCCAAAGTGAAGTGAAGTAATAGTCTTCAAGGGTAAGACTCATATTTTTTTTATCTTTATCTCTTCTATGATAGGATTGATAGAGAAGGGGGATTGTTTGTTAAGAACGTGTAATAAGTTATTAATGAATGAACTTAAGCCGAATAAGTTGAATAAGCAACTTGAACTCTAATAAGTTGATAGAATCATGAAGAACTTATCATATATTTGTCATATGATGTTAGTATGTTGAATATAGTATGAGAACATTGATTGATGGACTTAAGTTCATAGTAAGTCATAAGCATGAGATATTATAGTTTATAAGATTAAATAAGTCATTGTCTTATGAGAATAAGTCAAAATCTACTTTGACTATAATTTGGTATAATAAGTAACTTGTAATGATCATATGTTGATTAAAATCCATTTAGAATCATTAGGAATGAAGTTTTGCCGAAATTCACACGATTGGACGATAATCGTCGAATTCGTAAAATTCTTAGAATGAAAGTCGTATTTTGTGTTTGAAGTCAAAAACGTTGGTTTTCGATGGAGACAAGTCATATTTGTCATTATAGAGTTGCAGACTCAAAAATGACCGAATTCTGACTTAGAACGAAGAAACGAGCGTTGAACTTTCACGGACGTTTATCGTTTTTCATTAAAAATGGACAAATAGGTGAAATTTTAGGAAACGAAGTCAAATAGATAAAATTCTTGCATGAACGCATAGAGTATGTAATTTGTGAACCGTAGGCTTTTGAACGATCCAATTCAGACTTATAACGAAGAAGTAATTAGTCTGGGAGTTTTATAAAATTTTCAAATTTTGCAAACTATCTGAGGCGCAGAGTTGGTGTTGCGGCGCCAACCCAAGACCAAAATGTAGCACTGCAGCGCCGACATAGTGTAGTTTCCTACTAAAGAGTCATGCTGCGACGCGAATGATAGAGTAAAGTTTGGTAGCCGCTTATACCATGTCCGGGATGCCAGTCATCGCTAACTTTCGCGCCGCATCACGAGATGAAGAAGTAATCGGTGGTAAGCAATGACCAACCCTAGGAATTTATCAGTAAAGAATGATTAGTTGTATAACATGAATAGTAAACCAGTAGCATTTAATTGAGGATCTTAATAAGGTATTATAAGGTACTTGTAAACCTTATGAATGATGATTATGAGTTAATAATCTATTAAAAGTGAATGTAATGTGAATGACGTAATGAAAAGCTGAAACCCATAATAACAGATCTAAATCAGGATTTAGATTGAGATGAAGGGTAAGATATAATATTATACATACTTGATTATATATGACCTAATGTGGTACGTTATATGATCATGTATTGTAGAAACTTAGAGACATAAAGTGTACGTGTGATAATCAGTAAGCAGACACTGAAAGGCAATTATTCTAACCTTGTTTTAGTTCAGTCTGAACAAGTTTTATAATTCATGTATTCTTTCACATGAAGTTTTGAATGATGAAGTCAAAGACAATTCTTTCGGCTAGACTTATATTATGATTCTGTCAAGCATGATTAATGTTTACCGAGTTATATTGGTATAGTTTTCAATCGAAGACCAAGTATGCTAAAATGTTTTTGTCGTTTAATGACAGGCACGTGAGGTTGCCACAACTTAAACGTATACACGTTTAATGAATGTGGTATTGATCAACATAGAGTACTATGGGCTGATCACCCATAAGTGCTCGTAAGCTATGCCGGACTTACGAACTTAGTGTCGGGTTGTCCTTTTCAAAATAACTTATGAAATGCTCATAGTCTTGAGCCTTAGTTGATATTCTACTGAATATTGTTGTTGGAAATCATTTTGAATGAAAAGAAGTGCTATTTTGAATTATCAATAGTACTTCGTAACTATTGTTCAGTTACTGAAGATATATGAGTTCTATGTTTCAAGCATGTTGTTTATTTGAATTGTAGTACTTGTTGAGCTAGTCATGCTCACTCTTGCTTGAACCATATGAACACAACCAAGATTGAGCGGACCGAAGGCTCATGCAAGGACAAGGGCAAGGCGAAGACGAACCCTTAGATTACTTATGTAATAGAATAGTTGAATGTCTGTAATATATTGAATATTATGATAAGAACAAACAAATGGGTTATACAGAACCTGGGGAATGTAATATTATTTTGAATATATAGAAGATATATTAGTTCTTTTGAGTCTTTTAAATTGAATGAATATATGAATGGTAGTACCGTGTAGCACCATCTGTCGGGCTGGAAGATACCTGGATTTGGGGCGTCACATTTGAGGTTGGGATCAAGGCCTAAAATGGCTATTTTAGGGACTGATGTGCATTCAGAGGCAATCAGAGGACGTCGGGCATGCACGTATGCAACGTGTAATGTTTTCAACGATAAAGGATGTTGTTCTAAGTTGTAAAACATGAACATTATTAAATATGATGATATTATGCGATAAATAAAGACAACTTAAATGAATAATGAATTATTAGTTGGTGTATATATTATTCGTGATAATTATGATTTGATGTTGATCCTTACTTTTAATAGAATTTAAATTGTTTATAAGTAAGGTATTGATTTGATTCTTACGTAAGAAGTCACTCAGTATTTATTTCAATAATTGCCACAGTAGTTATTACACAGTGACTCATATTATTTGATATGATATAATTAAACCAGTTGGCAGTATTGAGAGTCTATGTTAATAATTGTGAATAATGGTTCAAAGATTGAAAAGGGTGTTGATTAAAGATAAGTATGATATAAAGATGTTTGTTCAATTATTTTCTTTTACAAAAGTAAGTTTGGCAAGACTTGCCGACACTCTACTTTTTCTAAAGTACTTTGGACCACAACTCAATTATTTTTTTAAAACGTGTAGAAGTTGGTTTAATTTTCTCTGTGGGACCATAAATTCCACAACTAGCATTACTATATAACTCATTTGGTTATTTTGTGAAAGCATGTGTGCTAGTTGTTTACTAAATTTTTAGTATAAATAGGTTGCTCGGTTGAGTAACTAAACACACACGATCACTGCACTAAAAATATAAAATTCTTTTATTTCCATATTGTGAGTATAATATTTTGAGTATTTCTATTAAGTGTAATATTACTCCAAGTGTAGATAAGGAATGCAAGCAATTTTTAAGATGATCAATTTCACAGAAAGCAAAATCAAGTCACATGCTAAGGTAAGGGATGTCATTATTATGGTAAGAGGGTATCATTTATATGGAAAAAGAATTTAATTTCTTTTATACTCCATATTATGGTAAGATATTATTATTCATTTATTCAGTTTATCATTAAATGGTGAAAAGTCCTGAAAGAATTAGAATATCCTTAATAGTTTTTGATTTATCTATTATTATGTTCTTTATTTGGAATCTGGATAATTAAGTTGAAAATCACTAAGATCTATGTTATCTTATTATTATGATGATTTATGTTTATTCATTATATATATCATTGTCATCATTCTAAAGCTTATATTATGTTGAAAGTCATCTATGGCCAGTAGTGCATAGATGGACTTGGTATGATTATGACCAGGGATTATTCGGTATAATCATGACCGTAATATTACAAACGATTTGGTAAAAGTCATCTTTGGCTCGTAGTGCATAGATGGACTTGGTATGGTTATGACCAGGGATTAATCGGTATAATCATGACCGTAATTGAAAACACGAATATCCTTGGCTCGTAGTGCATTGATACTTCTTGGTCGTGATACTATTGAGTTGAGTCTCAGCGTTATTGGTTTTACAGTTGTATATCTTTGGCTTGTATTGCAAAGATGGACTGTTGGTTATTGGTTTTACAGTTGTATATCTTTGGCTTGTATTGCAAAGATGGACTGTTGGTTATTGGTTTTACAATTTTATATCTTTGGCCTATAGTGCAAAGATGGACTGTTGGTTGTTGATTTTATAGTTGTATATCTTTGGCATGTAGTGCAAAGATGGACTGTTGGTTATTAATTTTACAGTTGTATATCATAGGCTTGTATTGCAAAGATGGACTGTTGATTTACCTAATTATAAATATGAATTGTGTTTTAATTATAATCTGTGGTGGTTCAGGTGAAGACAGGTGATGAGAGTTCTCTTTGTCTTGGGTATAACCAAGAACTGTTGATGATTATTACAGGAATGAAATATTAACGATGGACTTTTAATCCAGAGGAGATAGTAGACATTATGTTCTACTTGACTCTTTTAATGGATTGTTGATTCCGCTGCTATTATGGTTGGAAACTTTTATCTTCTACCATATTTTCTAAATATCTGAATTATTATTGATGAAGACTATTGATAATTTAATTATCTTAAGTCATGATATTCTTTACTAGGCTATTTGTGCTCACCCTTTTACTTCACCACCCCTTTCAGGTAATAAAAGTGTAGCTGGGACTAGCAGAGAGAACATGGGTATAAAGTGGTGATACGAATTAGTCATAATCCTAATCAAATCATGAAACAGTGTGGTATAATAATTGTACTGAGAACTTAAAATGTGTGCGACATGTTTTATACATCATTTGATATTTAATTTTGGTGAACAACAATAGGGTGAGGCAAATCAGAATATGGAAGCGTCAAAGGTGCACTCCATTAGAATGAGGAGAACAGAAATCTTCTCGTGTTCCTTGGGGACTTGATATAATTCTTCTTTTGTACTTTTATATGGCATTGTAATAATTTAAATATGAATATTGTCATATTATATACGTAACAATATTTGTATTGAAACTCACAGTATATGAGTCGTCGTATTTTGCACGACAATTGTATAAATGGAGTTGTAAGTAGTGTATTTTCTGGCGACCCAAGATGGGTGATGTATATCTATTTTGGGGGCATCACATACTTGATATGTAAGTTTAAGCGCATACATAATAGTCAAACATAGTCTTATAATTACACACGTATGTCATCACTTACCTTACATACACATAACCCAAAATCAGTTTGTAAGACACTATGAAGTCAAATAACATAGTTCGTAATCATTTTTTGACTTAACTTTTAAAAGTTTATAAACACTTATCGAATATATGATTCTAACGTTAACATTCTTATTGACACTTTGAATACTGTATTTAGACATGTATTAAAGATTAGGACAACAATATAAGCATGCATGAAATCTCAGATCACAAAAGCAGAATGGGCAGACTACCTGCAGAGGTGTGGCGTAATTGCTGCCTTGGTTGAAGCTTAGGGGACTGAGCGTAGGCTGCTGACATCCCCGGCCCCACGACGAGTTGAGCTTTGCACTTCTTGGTTCTGTCCCATTCTTTAACATACAAAGACATTAACACTTATCATGCATATTTGCTAGAAGACTTTATATACATATACGACCATTTTAAGTTCATTTTTACACCTCATGGTCTTAGTTTGGGATTTCTAATAAGTCAAGGCCAATTGAGGTTATGAATCACAAGGGCTACTATGCTCACCATGTATACATATGAGCTAGTCATGAAATCAGTTAGTATTCTTGCTCACAAAGATTTTCATCATATGCACATATTTAGTCTTGTTCATCCTTTGAAAACTTGTACAATTCACCTTTAAACAATCTTATGTCAAGTCATACTAGATGGATACACTATAGATCATGATTAGGGTATTAGTATGCAATTTTAGATGTGCAGAAACTAACCATGACAATGTCTATAACACTAGTTTGCAAAAAGTCCGAATCCATCTTTATACACCATTTTAAACTTAAACCATGCATTCTAGTGATACCAAGACTTCTTAGAGTAATAACTCATGCATCCTTAGAGTATATCTACAAGTCCACAAAGTTAGAATTGAAATATTACTACTTCCATCAAGGTTTTTCTTTTAAAAGTTTAAGTCCTCTTTAAGAACGCATACTAAATCAAGTTAAATTTCGCATGATATACAAAGGGACTTAAATTCATAACTCAGGTATGTTTTCATGTATATCTAAGCCAATCTTGCATGCTAGAAACACCACAATACAACAGAAGCCAGACTCAAATTCTAGGGAATGGCAGCGATTCTTACACATACCTAAGTATAAGCAAGGCATTGCTGCGCCATTCCTGGACAGAACCAAGAAAGGGCTCTGTTCTGCAAAGTATGAAACCCAAATTGAATTTCTTCATCCTAAACTTGCTGAAACACATTCTTAAAGGTTCCATACATGTATAAAAACTTCATAAACACTTTGGTAGTAAATTTCCAAATCAATTTCACAAGAATTGAGTAGAATTTTTATGATTTGCCAAGTTTGGAAATTAAGAACATAAAACAAGAATTTTACCTTCTATGAAGCTTAGTTAGCTTAGTTCCTTCCCTCTGCAATATCTAGACTCCTTCTCAATTACAAGTTACTCACACACTCAATTCTTGGAAATTAACAGACAAATTTCAGCAACGGGAAATGAAAATGAAGTTGTCTTTTTATAAAAGAATGAGTGACTGGCTAATGGCTTTACACTTAGGTTGAATCCATGGGGTAGAAGAAGAAGAAAATGGTTATTGAGGAGTTTCTCAACCACCATTTCCTCAACCATTTTCATAGCCATCATCACCTAGTCATAGCCACTATTCACATCTCGACAGTTTATGTAAAGGAGATATAACACTATTTGGGCCAACTAAATTGAGACAACTCTTTTAATCTTCAGCATTTGGTTTCAAATGTATTTAATTTAATTCCCTTTTGGTTCCCACATGTGATTTTAGTGTATTAATGCTATTACAAAATGAAAAGTTAGGGATTATATATGTACCCATATCATATAATCCATGTACATTATGTTCACATAATTTAATATTTAATGTAGATAAACTAATGCAGTTAGGTATTATTATTTGGGTATTCTCCATAGATATTATTAGTACACAAACATCAATATTATAACACTATCAAATATTAAATGTCTATTTTAAAACATTTAATTTTCTTCCCGAATTTATGAGATGCACAGTTAATTAATTCTCTCTATATTAACTATCACACATGATTTTATTGTGTTACTTAGTACCTCATACCATTAAATGTACTCTTATCATATGATTTTAATAATGCACACATTAGAATAATGTACCATTAAATAACCACCATAATAACTACCTTCTCCCAGTCTGGCCATTAACGCAGAGATCGCCTGTAGATTGAGGCTATAGGAAGAGTGTAATTTACGTCGGTCCCTGGCGATACTAAATGGTTTAGCTTCATGCCAGTTCCGATCTCTATCATCATACTAGTTTCACAGAACATGACTTAAATCCCAAATTGATAATATTACTAGTTAAAGATCCTATTTATTTCATGCATGAAAGACTTTACATACATATACGACCATTCTATGTACATTTTTACACCTCACGGTCTTAGTTTGGGATTTTAAATAAGTTAAGGCCAATTGAGGTTATGAATCATAAGGACTACTATGCTCACCATGTATATATATGAGCTAGTTAGGAAATCAGTTAGTATGCTTGCTCACAAAGATCTTCATCATATGCACATATTTAGTCTTGTTCATCCTTTAAAAACTTGTACAATTCACCTTTAAACAATCTTATGTCAAGTCATACTAGACGGATACAATATCGATCATGATTAGGGTATTAGTATGCAATTTTAGATATGCAGAAACTAACCATGACAATGTCTATAACACTAGTTTGCAAAAAGTCTGAATCCATCTTTATACATCATTTTAAACTTAAATCGTGCATTCTAGTGATACCAAGACTTCTTAGAGTAATAACTCATTCATCCTTAGAGTATATCTACAAGTCCACAAAGTTAGAATTGAAACAGTACTACTTCCATCAAGGTTTTTCTTTCAAAAGTTTAAGTCATCTTTAAGAACGCATACTAAATCAAGTTAGAGTTCGCATGATATACAAAGGGACTTATGTTCATAACTCAGGTGTGTTTTCATGTATATTTAAGCCAATCTTGCATGCTAGAAACACCACAATACAACAGAATCCAGAATCTAGTTCTAGGAGCGAAGCCTTGATTCATTTGCACCTAGTATAAATTATGATCTCGCCCCTTCACGGACGTAACCAAGAAAGGGCTCTACTGCAGTATATAAACCCAAATTGAATTTCTTCATCCTAAACATGTTGAAACACATTCTTAAAGGTTCCATACATGTATAAAAACTTCATAAACACTTTGGTAGTAAATTTCCAAATAAATTTCACAAGAATTGAGTAGAATTTTTATGATTTGCCATGTTTAGAAATTAAGAACATAAAACAAGAATTTTACCTTCTATGAAGCTTAGTTAGCTTAATTCCTTCCCTCTGCAATATCTAAACTCCTTCTCAATCACAAGTAACTCATACTCTCAATTCATGGAAATCAACAAACAAATTTCAGCAACGAGAAATGAAAATGAAGTTGTCCTTTTATAGAAGAATGAGTGACTGGCTAATGGCTTTACACTAAGGTTGAATCCATTGGGGTAAAAGAATAAGACAATGTTTATTGAGGAATTGCTCAACCAACATTTCCTTAACCATTTTCATAGCCATCATCACCTAGTCATAGCCACTATTCACATCTCGACAGTTTATGTAAAGGAGATATAACACTGTTTGGGCCAACTGAATTGAGACAACTCTTTTAATCTTCAGCATTTGGTTTCAAATGTAGTTAATTTAATTCTCTTTTAGTTCCCTCATGTGATTTTAGTGTATTAATGCTATTACAAAATGAAAAGTTAGGGATTATATATGTACCCATATCATATAATTCATGTACATTATGTTCACATAATTTAATATTTAATGTAGATAAACTAATGCAGTTAGGTATTATTATCTGGGTATTATCCATAGATATTATTTGTACACATACATCAATATTATAACACTATCCAATATTAAATATCTATGTTAAAACATTTAATTTTCTTCCCGAATTTCTGAGATGCACAGTTAATTAATTCTCTCTATATTAACTGTCACACATGATTTTATTGTGCTAATTGGTACCTCATACCATTAAATGTACTCTTATCATATGATTTTAATAATGTCACAAATTAGAATAATGTTCCATTAAATAACCACCATAATAACTAACTCTCTCGATCGGCCATTAAGCGTAGATCGCTTAGTTGGTACTATAGGAAGAAAGCGCATTCTCTACTAGGTCCCTGGCGATTGCTAAACCTGGTTTAGCTTCATGCCAGTTCCGATCTCTATCATCATACTAGTTTCACAGAACATGACTTCAATCCCAAATTGATAATATTACTAGTTAAAGATCCTATTTATTTCATGCATGGAAGACTTTACATACATATACGACCATTCTAAGTTCATTTTTACACCTCATGGTCTTAGTTTGGGATTTTTATTAAGTCAAGGCCAATTGAGGTTATGAATCACAAGGACTACTATGCTCACCATGTATACATATGAGCTAGTTTTGAAATCAGTTAGTATGCTTGCTCACAAAGATTTTCATCATATGCACATATTTAGTCTTGTTCATCCTTTGAAAACTTGTACAATTCACCTTTAAACAATCTTATGTCAAGTTATACTAGATGGATACACTATAGATCATGATCAGGGTTTTAGTATGCAATTTTAGATGTGCAGAAACTAACCATGACAATGTCTATAACACTAGTTTGCTAAAAGTTCGAATCCATCTTTATACATCATTTTAAACTTAAACTGTGACGCCCCCAAAATTAGGTATACGTCACCCATCTTGGGTCACCACTTACATGGTACATAAATTCAAATACAACTTACTAATATAAGCTAAATGTGTACAATACGACATAAAGCGTGAGTTTGAATACAAATTTTGTCTACTAGATATTATACAAACTCAAAAGGAGTTCTCATTCATGACTATTATCACACTATTTCTCGAATAGTGAGGACTACTAATGCTATCCTCGGACCATTACTTGTTCCCCGAGCTCGTCCCGGCTATGTTCTCATTTCAAGAAAACGGTGAAAGAAAGGTGAGCTCAACTAGCCAAGTAAGAAATATTATGACTAAGATAATGCGAATATAAATTATCATTAGCCTTCAATGATGTTAAACCGATAAAATACAATAGTCAACCGGTTTTAGCTGCAGTTTGAATAAGCAACCCATTAAAAGAGTCAAGTAGAGAATAAAGTCTACTATCTTTTAGGTTTTAAAAGGTTTTCATCAATTTTTATCATTTGAGACTCGACAATAAATAAACCACCACACTCTAATCATCCACGTACCACGGTCAAGGATTTTCATCAAGTTATCAATGGTCATGACTATACCGAATCACCCTCGGTCATAATCATACCAAAAACTATCCATCAACGCATTACGTGCCACCGAGGACTTTTGTCACATCATTTATATCAAGTCATGATTATACCGAATGATCCTCGGTTATAATCATACTAAGTTCATCTATGCACGTAAGCCAAATATAACATAATATATCACGAGGATGATGACAATGACATAATAATTCAATAAAACAAGTTCAAGAATTATTTTATCCAGAATTATTAACGCCCAAATTGTCAACATAATCTTTGTTTCGTAGAGTAAAATTTAAGAATGATCGGAAGAATATTTCCATGAAAAGATCTTTGGATGAAACGCAAATATCAAGGATATTCTACTAATTTCATGGAGTATAGAAGTCAAAGTTTTAACCATTTGGGTATAATAAAGAATGGAATAACAAAAGAAATCACCATGCATGCGGTGCTTGCAGCAGAGCGAGTTATTCCAACGAGAATAATAATAACGGAACGGTCGGTGAAATTCACCGAGCGGGATGTTCCAAATGAGAATAATAAAGATGGAACCGGATCCGGTGTAAAACACACAGAGAGGATATTCAGCAGAATGATAAAGAGCGGAACCAGGTCGGGTGTAAAACACACGATGAGGATGTTCCAACAGAATAATAAAAAGCGGAACCGGTTAGGTGTAAAAAAAACACACGCATGGATGTTCCAACGAGAATAATAGAAGAATGTCACTAAGTATAGGGTAAACCCGTATACAAGTTATTCCAATGAATAATAAGCAATGGAATAACATAAGGATTTTACCAAGTATAGGGGTCTGGCGTATACGGGTTATGTATAGGGTATGCCACTTTTTACAAAGTTATTCCAAATGAATAATAATGAATGGAATAATGAAGTTTCTTCAAGAAGAAAGAATAACACTCCCTACTTAGTAAAAGAACTGAATATAGAAGTAGTGAAGTAGCGAGAATACTCTTCTTCTTTCTATAATTTTCTCTCTATAGCTTTCTCTATAATTTCTCTCTCTAGAGTTTCAATGAATTCGTAAAGAAAATAATGAAGGAATGAGCTTCTATTTATAGGAAAATGGAATGCATAAGTAACTAATCCATGAGCGGTCCAGATTGATTTACTTTAATCGACGGTCCATATTTAAAGAAAAATCTTTTAAATAAAATATAATATATTCTATTTATATAAAAACATTTTACTATGCAAACACTATGCAATACTATGCAAAACACTATGCAAAAATACTATACAACACTATGCATGCGTAATAAAATATAATATATTCTATTTATAGAATAACTTTAATAAAGTATTCTATTTTATATAAAAAGATGTTTCATTTTATTACGTTAATAATACGAATAAAACAAAACGTCATTATCATTATAATAATTCATATTAATAATCGACAATAATGGAATCAAACTTGAGTGACTTCTCACATAGGCATCGATAATCAATACCCGTGCTACTATGCAACCACACGTACATTGTACTTTTACTACCGAAAGTAGTTCAACAAGATATCAGCGGTAAAACTTTTCGTAGTTATTTTAATAAAATATTTTTGTCGTTTTCTCAATCCGACAATAATTACATTATGGGGTCCACCAATGATTGGTAGTTATCTGCGAATATTCCCCGCTAAACCCTAATATTCCCAATTAACCAATCGAATATAATATAACCACTTGCATACTTTACAAAATTTATAAATACTACCCACAACTATAATATTATCTCAAATTCACACCATAATATTAAAAATTATTTCGACAAAATTTAAATCTTTATTGATAAAAAACAGGGTCTCACAATCTCCCTTCCTTATGGAATTTCGCCCTCGAAATTAGAGGTGCGATGCACTGTATGATAAAGAGATGAGGATACCTTGAATACCTTTATCATTTAAAAATATTAAATTCATCTTTGAAATCTGCCAAAGCTATTCATTAACAATTCATCTTTGCACTACAGGCTAAAGATATACAACTGTAAAACCAATAAATTTGAGACGCACCTTAATAGTATCACGACCATTTAATTATCCATGCACCATGGCCAAGGATATTCGTGTTTTCAATTGATACCATGATTATACCGAATAATCCTTGGTCATAATCATACCAAGTCTATCAATGCACTACTACTAAAGATGACTTTTTACCACATCCATGAATTAATATTTCATTCTTTGAGACTCAATTTCAATAATTAATTCATAACATCGAATCATCCACGCTTTCTACGTGCCAAGGATATTCATTAGTATCACGACCACAAATTATCCATGCACTACTACCAAAGATAATTGTGTATTCATTAGTATCACGACCACAAATTATCCAAGCACTACTACCAAAGATAATTGTGTATTCATTAAGATATCCGACCACAAATTATCCATGCACTACTACCAAAGATAATCATGTATTCATTAGTATCACGACCACAAATTATCCATGCACTACTACCAAAGATAATTGTGTATTCATTAAGATACGACCACAAATTATCCATGCACTACGGCAAAGATAATTGTGTATTCATTAAGTATCCGCGACCAAAAATTATCCAAGCACTACTACCAAAGATAATTGTGTATTCATTAGTATCACGACCACAAATTATCCATGCACTACTACCAAAGATAATTGTGTATTCATTAGTATCACGACCACAAATTATCCATGCACTACTACCAAAGATAATTGTGTATTCATTAGTATCACGACCACAAATTATCCATGCACTACTACCAAAGATAATTGTGTATTCATTAATATCACGACCACAAATTATCCATTACTACTACCAAAGATAATTGTGTATTCATTAGTATCACGACCACAAATTATCCATGCACTACGGCCAAAGATAATTGTGTATTCATTAGTATCACGACCACAAATTATCCATGCACTACAGCCAAAGATAATCGTGTATTCATTAGTATCACGACCACAAATTATCCATGCACTACGACCAAAGATAATTGTGTATTCATTAGTATCACGACCACAAATTATCCATGCACTACTGACCAAAGATAATCGTGTATTCATTAGTATCACGACCACAAATTATCCATGCACTACTACCAAAGATAATTGTGTATTCATTAGTATCACGACCACAAATTATCCATGCACTACTACCAAAGATAATTGTGTATTCATTAGTATCACGACCACAAATTATCCATGCACTACGGCCAAAGATAATTGTGTTTTCAATTACGGTTATGATTATACCGAACAATCCCTGGTCATAATCATACCAAGTCCATCTATGCACTACAGGCCACAGATGACTTTCAACATAATATAAGCGTGAGGATAATGATATAAAGAATCAATCAAATGAGATAAAGGATAAATATTAAACATTTATAATATAATTTATCCGAGATTCAAGAATATCCCCATGTTATCAATCACTTAATAATCTTATAATCTAATATCATTAATATTATAACAATATTTTAATCACTTCTTAAATTTATAAACAATTTATCTTAATTGTTTACGCTTTACCATATAATGCATTTAATCATTCTAAAATGCCATACTCATAAGATATCATCACCAATTATCAAATCTCTCAAAAAATATGCATATACTCTATATAAGATTCTCTAGCCATAAAATCTTATTTTCAACTTTGTTACTTCACATAACATATTTAACTCATATGTTCGTAACTAAACTATTTTCATGAAAAATACCAAATCAGTCCCAAAAATTTCTTTTCTGGGATTTAGCATAATATAGTCCCATGATGAAAATATATTTTTCTCGGAATTTTTAAAATTCATTTACTATTTTTCAAAAATCAATTTCTAATTAATTTCTTAAGAAATTAGCTACCTCAAGTTTAACTCCAAAAATTCCCAAATCTTGGCAGGACCTTACACATGTTAACGTGAGCTTCTAGTTTAAATTTCATGGTCATCGGAGTTATAGAACTCCGGTTATAGCATTTTAAATCGGGAAAAACCTAAATATTGAAATAGTCATAACTTGCTCATTTTAAGTCAGAATGAGCTCATTTTTGGACAGGAGGTACTTTATACCATATACCTTCATGTCCCAAAAGGCCAGAATTTTTCTCATAATTTAAGTGGCCGAAACAGTCCCTTAAAGTTTCTGAGCAGTAGCATTTTCGAAATTTACAGCTTTGGCCTCCTTTGCTAAAATCAGTCCACACAAAAATCTACAACACCTTTTCCAGTAATTCCACTTGGATTAGTTAGGTAACTCATAGATCTAACTCTAGGACTTGACCACACTCAAAAATTCAAAATATAATAGGAGATATGGTCAATTGAATTTCGTATACGTTTTTCACCAAAATCTGATTTTTCAACCCTTTGTGATTTCTAAGAAACTTTCATGTTTTCACATAATAACCACATAACTCATCATAACACTTACTAATACTTCATATACCCATGATTTTCATCAGTCCTATGCTTTTATTATGACTTTCATCATAATCCTCGTAAACAGATCCTTTTAGTTGAAGAAATATTTGAGGGTTTAAGAAATGAGTTTTATACTGGGGTCAATACAAAATTCGATTTCACGCTCTAAGTAGGCTAAGAAGTCTTCAAGAATACGCCAGGAAATTTATTAATAATAGAAATATCATTCAAAACTGTGACTCTCATCCAAGACTTGGATAGTACGTCACATTGATACCAACTGTGACTTCTATCCCTTAACCTAGATAGCACCTCACAATGATACCTATAAACTTGCCATCTTCATTCACGATGTCGCCTACTGAAAGTCAAGCCGGTGCATTCCACACAAGGAAGTCAACAACGAAAGGTTCGGGGCTCTTTACTTATGACTTGATATAACAGTGATTAACTTTAGGGTTTGGTTACTTTGAATTCGTATAACAGGTTGGTATAAATATAAAAGCTAACAACCTTACGAAAAGAATAATGAGTAGTTAATAAATCATTTTCAAAATTACCTCAAAGGCAAGTATTTTCAAAGAGACAATATCGACGAAGTAACGTGAAAGTTTTTATTTGAAACAACAAGATTAATAAGCAGTGGAGGTAACGAAGGTTCCTCTAACGAAGTTTCAACCAATAAGTCAAAGTTTAACTTCTTGAATCAAATTTAAACGTTGAACACAACTAGGTGAAATAAAAGAGTGGGTAGAACTTGTATTGAATAAAGTATAGACTTAGCATTAATTTATAATTAACTTACCCGTAATAACTTCGTTACGGTTTTTCTCGACAAACGCTCTCACTTAAATTATCGAGTTTGACTTTACTATAGGGTACATTCCACCCTTAAGTGCTTCTTCACATTCACGATCCATGATTTGAATCATTATTTCTCGATCCATATCGAATTCGGGTTGACCGCTATGCATGTGGTAATTCGAATTCGATGTTGGGTTCTCCCAATTCTTGTCCAAAAAGCAAAGTCCATTTCATCTATTTTGGCTTTATTGGATCGGACGTCTTTTCTACACTATCAACGCGTTGTGCGACTTTTACCCATGCATCGTCTATTCTCCTTCGTTCGGTTGTTTCTTCTTTCATTTGATCCTTGATTTTTAAATTCTCGATTCCAACTTTAATATCTTACACCGCCAAAGCGTGATTTTGTTCGAGCATCACATATCGGGTAACCCAATTTTGAATTGTTGTATCCCTTTGTTCCCACTTAGTTTTTTGTCGCTTCTTCAACCTGTTCTTCTAGCTCACGAACACGATTTTGTAATTCTAAGTTTTGATCATAAATTTCTTCTAACCAATTCTCCTCGGTTCCTCTTCTTCCTCACTTTCACTTTGCTACCTACCTGCAGAACTAGCTCGGATGCAACAATTAGTTCTTCATTCACTACGTGGATATCTCTAATTTGTTCCTCGTCGACACCACTACATTAACCTCGATTAGTGATTAAAGGTGTCACAGCGGTTACATTCACTCCATTGTGAATATTTTCATTTGCCATTTCAAACACCGCCACAACACAAGGGTTAATTAATATATCAAATATTATCCCTATACTCGAATCGACCAATTAAATACCAAATAAACTTAGGTAGGTCATACTAGCGAAGGAATTTCCGTCTCTCCCTCCTAGTTCTTATCTCATATCTTAGCCAGGATCATATCCTAAGCTACGATACCAACTGTGACTACGGACACCAACTTATGTCAACACCTCACATTGGTACCTATCGACCACCACCGAAAGGCGCTATTCCCCTACGAATGTAAAGTCCGGTGCATTCCCCATCAACAGAAGTCACCGGTGAGAGGCTCGGGGCTCTTCACACTTATGGCTCGATACCAACCGTGGCGCCCCCAAAATTAGGTATCGCCACCCATCTTGGGTCGCCACTTACATGGTACATAAATTCAAATACAACTTACTAATATAAGCGTAGGTACAATACGACATAAAGCGTGAGTTTGAATACAAATTTTGTCTACTAGATATTATACAAACTCAAAAGGAGTCCTCATTACAACTATTATCACACTATTTCTCGAATAGTGAGGACTACTAATGCTATCCTCTCGGACCATTACTGTTCCCGACTGTCCCCCTATGTTGTTCTCATTTCTGAAGAAAAGCGGTGAAAGAAAGGGTGAGCTCAACTAGCCCAAAGAAGAAATATTATGACTAAGATAATGCGAATAAATTATCATTAGCCTTCAACAAAGATGTTAAACCGATAAAATACAATAGACAACCGGTTTAATCTGCAGTTTGAATAAGCAACCCATTAAAAGAGTCAAGTAGAGAATAAAGTCTACTATCTTTTAGGTTTTAAAAGGTTTTTATCAATTTTTATCACGAGACTCAATTTTAATAAATAAACCACCACATCTAATCATCCTCGTACTACGGTCCAAGGATTTTCATCAAGTTATCAATGGTCATGACTATACCGAATCACCCCCGGTCATAATCATACCAAAACTATCCATCAACGCATTACGGAGCCACCGAGGACTTTTGTCACATCATTTATATCAAGTCACGATTATACTTAGAATGATCCTCGGTTATAATCATACTAAGTTCATCTATGCACGTAAGCCAAATATAACATAATATATCATGAGGATGATGACAATGACATAATAATTCAATAAAACAAGTTCAAGAATTATTTTATCCAGAATTATTAACGCCCAAATTGTCAATACGATCATCGTTTAGAGAGTAAAATTCAAGAATGATCGGAAGAATATTTCCATGAAAAGATTTGGATGAAACGCAAATATCAAGGATATTCTACTAATTTCATGGAGTATAGAAGTCAAAGTTTTAACCATTTGGGTATAATAAAGAATGGAATAACAAAAGAAATCACCATGCATGCGATTGTGATAGATAAAAGTTATTCCAATGTAATAATAATAACGGAACGAAGTCGTGAAATTCACACCGATGGGATGTTCCAATGAATAATAAAGATGGAACCGGATCGGGTGTAAACACATGAGATAGGATATTCCAAATGAATCGATAAAGAGCGGAACCGGTCGGTGTAAAACACTGTGATGAGGATGTTCCAATGAGAATAATAAAAGCGGAACCAGGTTCGGTGTAAAACACACAGATAGGATGTTCCAACAGAATAATAGAAGAATGTCACCAAGTATAGGGTAAACCGCGTATACAGGTTATTCCAACAGAATAATAAGCAATGGAATAACATAAGGATTTCACCAAGTATAGGGTATGCCGCGTATACAGGTTATGTATAGGGTATGCCACTTTTACAGGTTATTCCAACAGAATAATAATGAATGGAATAACAGAAGTTCTCTTCAAGAAGAAAGAATAACACCCCTTACCGTAAAAGAACTGAATATAGAAGTAGTGAAGTAGCAGAATACTCTTCTTCTTTCTATAATTTTCTCTATAGCTTCTCTCTATAATTTCTCTCTCTAGAGTTTCAATGAATTCGTAAGAAAATAATGAAGGAATGAGCTTCTATTTATAGGAAAATGGAATGCATAGTAACTAATCCATGAACGGTCCAGAATGATTTACTTTAATCTGACGGTCCATATTTAAAGAAAAATCTTTTAAATAAAATATAATATATTCTATTTATATAAAAACATTTTACTATGCAAACACTATGCAATACTATGCAAAACACTATGCAAAATACTATGCAACACTATGCATAATAAAATATAATATATTCTATTTATAGAATAACTTTAATAAAGTATTCTATTTTATATAAAAGATGTTTTTTTTTATTACGTTAATAATACTGAATAAAACAAAACGTCATTATCGCTATAATAATTCATATTAATAATCGACAATAATGGAATCAAACTGAGTGACTTCTCACATAGGCATCGATAATCAATACCGTGCTTACTATGCAACCACACGACATTACTATACTTTTACTAATGAGAGTAGTTCAACAAAGATATCAGCGGTAAAACTTCCGCCGTTATTTTAATTAAATATTTTTGTCATTTTCTCAATCCAAACAATAATTACATTTGTAGGGTCCACCAATGATTGAGTCAGTTATACGAATATTCCTCGCTAAACCTAATATTCCTGACCAATCGAATATAATATAACCACTTGCATACTTTACAAAATTTATAAATACTACCCACAACTATAATATTATCTCAAATTCACACCATAATATTAAAAATTATTTCGACAAAATTTAAATCTTTATTGATAAAATCTGGGGTCTCACATAAACCATGCATTCTAGTGATACCAAGACTTCTTAGAGTAATAACTCATGCATCCTTAGAGTATATCTATAAGTCCACAAAGTTAGAATTGAAACATTACTACTTCCATCAAGGTTTTTCTTTTAAAAGTTTAAGTCCTCTTTAAGAACGCATACTAAATCAAGTTAAAGTTCGCATGATATACAAAGGGACTTAAGTTCATAACTCAAGTATGTTTTCATGTATATCTAAGCTAATCTTGCATGCTAGAAGCACCACAATACAACAGAATCCAGAATCTATTTCTAGGGAATGGCGTAGTTGCACTGTATCCTAGTATAAATTGGGCGCAGCTGCGCCCTTCCTAGACAGAACCAAGAAAGGGCTCTGTTCTGCAGAGTATCAAACCAAAATTTAATTTCTTCATCCTAAACATGCTGAAACACATTCTTAAAGTTTCCATACATGTATAAAAACTTCATAAATACTTTGGTAGTAAATTTCCAAATCAATTTCACAAGAATTGAGTAGAATTTTTATGATTTCCCAAGTTTGGAAATTAAGAACATAAAACAAGAATTTTACCTTCTATGAAGCTTAGTTAGCTTAGTTCCTTACCTCTGCAATATCTAGACTCCTTCTCAATCACAAGTAACTCACGCTCTCAATTCTTGGAAATCAACAGACAAATTTCAGCAACGGGAAATGAAAATGAAGTTGTCGTTTTATAGAAGAATGAGTGACTGGCTAATGGCTTTACACTAAGGTTGAATCCATGGGGTAGAAGAAGAAGACAATGGTTATTGAGGACTTGCTCAAACTCCATTTCCTCAACCATTTTCATAGCCATCATCACCTAGTCATAGCCACTATTGACATCTCGATAGTTTATGAAAAGGAGATATAACACTGTTTGGGCCAACTGAATTGAGACAACTCTTTTAATCTTCAGCATTTGGTTTCAAATGTATTTAATTTAATTCCCTTTTGGTTCCCTCATGTGATTTTAGTGTATTAATGCTATTACAAAATGAAAAGTTAGGGATTATATATGTACCCATATCATATAATCCATGTACATTATGTTCACATAATTTAATATTTAATATAGATAAACTAATGCAGTTAGGTATTATTATTTGGGTATTCTCCATAGATATTATTAGTACACATACATCAATATTATAACACTATCCAATATTAAATGTCTATTTTAAAATATTTAATTTTCTTCCCGAATTTTTGAGATGCACAGTTAATTAATTCTCTCTATATTAACTGTCACACATGATTTTATTGTGCTACTTGGTACCTCATACCATTAAATGCACTCTTATCATATGATTTTAATAATTTCACAAATTAGAATAATGCCCCATTAAATAACCACCATAATAACTAACTTCTCCTAGTTCAGCCTATTATTAAGCAGATATGCTCGCCCGATTAGTATCGCAGAAGAGAAGAATATTCTGTGGGGTCCTTGGTAGTGCCAAACTGGTTTAGCTTTATGCCAGTTCCGATCTCTATCATCATACTAGTTTCACAGAACATGACTTAAATCCCAAATTGGTAACATTACTAGTTAAAGATCCTATTTATTTCATGCATGGAAGACTTTACATACATATACGACCATTCTAATTTCATTTTTACACCTCATGGTCTTAGTTTGGGATTTCTAATAAGTCAAGGCCAATTGAGGTTATGAATCACAAGGACTACTATGCTCACCATGTATACATATGAGCTAGTCATGAAATCAGTTAGTATGCTTGCTCACAAAGATTTTCATCATATGCACATATTTATTCTTGTTCATCCTTTGAAAACTTATACAATTCACCTTTAAACAATCTTATGTCAAGTCATACTAGATGGATACACTATAGATCATGATTAGGGTATTAGTATGCAATTTTAGATGTGCAGAAACTAACCATGACAATGTCTATAACACTAGTTTGCAAAAAGTTCGAATCCATCTTTATACATCATTTTAAACTTAAACCATGCATTCTAGTGATACCAAGACTTCTTAGAGTAATAACTCATGCATCCTTAGAGTATATCTACAAGTCCACAAAGTTAGAATTGAAACATTACTACTTCCATCAAGGTTTTTCTTTTAAAAGTTTAAGTCCTCTTTAAGAACGCATACTAAATCAAGTTAAAGTTCGCATGATATACAAAGGGACTTAAGTTCATAACTCAGGTTTGTTTTCATGTATATCAAAGCCAATCTTGCATGCTAGAAACACCACAATACAACAGAAGCCAGAATCTGGTTCTAGGGAATGGCATAGTTGCGCTGTACCCTAGTATAAACTGGGCACAGCTGCGCCCTTCCTAGACAGAACCAAGAAAGGGCTCTGTTCTGCAGAGTATCAAACCCAAATTGAATTTCTTCATCCTAAACACGCTGAAACACATTCTTAAAGGTTCCATACACGTATAAAAACTTCATAAACACTTTGGTAGTAAATTTCCAAATTAATTTCACAAGAATTGAGTAGAATTTTTATGATTTGCCAAGTTTGGAAATTAAGAACATAAAACAAGAATTTTACCTTCTATGAAGCTTAGTTAGCTTAGTTCCTTCCCTCTGCAATATCTAGACTCCTTCTCAATCGTAAGTAACTCACACTCTCAATTCTTGGAAATTAACAGACAAATTTCAGCAATAGGAAATGAAAATGAAGTTGTCCTTTTATAGAAGACTGAGTGATTGGCTAATGACTTTACACTAAGGTTGAATCCATGGGGTAGAAGAAGAAGACAATGGTTATTGAGGAATTGCTCAACCACCATTTCCTCAACCATTTTCACAGCCATCATCACCTAGTCATAGCCACTATTCATAGCTCGACAGTTTATGTAAAGGAGATATAACACTGTTTGGGCCAACTGAATTGAGACAACTCTTTTAATCTTCAGGATTTGGTTTCAAATGTAGTTAATTTAATTCCATTTTGGTTCCCTCATGTGATTTTATTGTATTAATGCTATTATAGAATGAAAAGTTAGGGATTATATATATACCCATATCATATAATCCATGTACATTATGTTCACATAATTTAATATTTAATGTAGATAAACTAATGCACTTAGGTATTATTAACTGGGTATTCTCCATAGATATTATTAGTACACATACATTAATATTATAACACTATCCAATATTAAATGTCTATTTTAAAACATTTAATTTTCTTCCCGAATTTATGAGATGCACAGTTAATTAATTCTCTCTATATTAACTATCACACATGATTTTATTGTTCTACTTGGTACCTAATACCATTAAATGTACTCTTATCATATGATTTTAATAATGTCACACATTAGAATAATGTCCCATTAAATAACCACCATAATAACTAACTTCTCCCAATCGTAATATATAGAGATGCGCCATTTGTATCTTTATAGAAAGAAAAAATTTATTTCTTAGGTCCTCGGCGGTGCTAAACCTGGTTTAGCTTCATGCCAGTTTTGATCTCTATCATCATACTAGTTTCACAGAACATGACTTAAATCCCAAATTGAGAATACTACTAGTTAAAGATCCTATTTATTTCATGCATGGAATTATACAATTACACATAAATAATCTATCTCTTATTAAACTGTTTCTCTTTTAATTCACTTAGTAAATTTCTTAGTCTTTTGTTATGCCACACCAGGAAATTCTCATAAGCTTTACATTAAGATCTTCACCAGTCTCATCACAATGCCTTCCTATCATATAGATCTCAATAATTAACTTAATTAAATTGAGTTTTTATAACTCATACTACAATAATATTTAATTATATTCAAACAAATATTCGACTTTCATTAATTTATTCATTAATAATATTCATAAATTCTCGGGTTTTACAAATTCAGCCAAAGCCTGGCCCTTTATTACCGCCCGAGGATGATAATCTATTATAAATTATGACAATTTCATAGCCCACGCTGTAAGCCGACCCGAAACCTCTGGTTTTCCCAACAACTTTTTCAATGGCTGATCCGTGTATACTACTATTAACCAATCTTGGAAGTACTGCCGAAGCTTCCTATTCTACATCCCTAAAGGCATGGTTCACATAGTAAACCGGGTGATGCTTACCCCCAATCTCCCGCACCAAAACTGCTCCTACGACCAAAGAACTCATAGCCAAATACAAATACAAAGGTACAGCAGGAACTGGTTTCACCAACAAAAGGGCCAAAGGTAAATGCCTTTTAATTCCTTGAAAAGCATCCTCACACTATGAAGTCCACTGGAAAGTCTTCTTGTGACACCCCCAAATTTGGGTACTTCATTCCCACAGAATTTGGTGTTCACTTCCAAAACAATTACATCTATCTACCCATATTCAAGGTTAAAGATGTAACTTAAATAACTTAAACAATAATCTTCCCCATTACAGGGTTACATCAACTTAAAACAATCTCAGGTAATCTAACCTTAAATTATTACATAAGTCTGCGGAATACATCACATAATTAATAAGTCTTATAACATAAATTCAGTAAATAAAATTAAACAAGCCTTCATCATTTGAACATCTTTCCCTTGCCCTTGCTAGTAGACGTCTCTTCAACTTTTTCAACTTTAGCTGCAGTGTTAATTGCAAGAGTGAGCAAACAAGTTCAAGATTTATATTTGAGGGTCTTAAGACCACGAACTATGTCCCGGGTTTTTAAGTATTTCTACCTCAACCTTAACAATTATTTAGACTATACAGACCCTTCATTACGTACTTAGGGGGATCAACCCTTCGTTCCATGTATTGTGCACAAACATCTAAACACTACGCGCATACATAATCTCCTATATTAGGGTTGTTCATCTCAATTTGGCTTTAAGATTTCCGCACTAAAGAAAGTTTAGTTTGGATTTACCTTAACAGTGATTCTAGAATTTTAGAACACTCATCAATTATAGATTAGTCCAATCAATAAAGGTTTATTTGCTATTTGAAGGTTCAACAAGATAATACAAGATTGAACAATAATAATTAAGTTAAAGATTGAATATCAACAATATATAACTGAATAGACATTGTATATACAAAGTATTACATCCAAAAGAGTTAGAAAACCTCATTTGGAACAATGAACTTGGGCAATTTATGCTTTGAATAGCAAGAAACAAAAGTTAGGAATGTGAAACTCGCTCAATGTAAAGAATTAGAATACAAGAACTTGCATAATCATAAAGAAGATGGAATCCATAAACTTTCTCAACATAAAGATAAGGTTTAAAACTTGCATAATAAAAAATTAGGGTTAGAGAACTTGCCTCGTGCATAAGCTACACAAGTATAACAAACGTTCGCGGAATACCCAACATATACCATTCAAATCGCAATACCGATTAGTTAAACTAACATTTAACCCTATAGGATTAACTCTCATTCAAATTCATCTCATTCACTTATCTCACATTTAAATATCTGGAACCATTTACAGATCTTAAATCACCAACTTAATAAGGCATCGTCACACCTTAAATACATCTCAAGTCTTAATATATTTACAAGTTAAAGTTTTCTAAGTCTTTATCTTTTCAATCTAAAAATCACCAAACACATGATCACAATCTGTTATGGAACTTCATAACATGTTTAAATCCTTATCATGAATCTTAGACTAGGTTAAGCCAACACACCATGGACTAAAACTAAAAAAAAAATAAAGCGCCTTCTGGGATCACAAGATTTATACGCTTCCCCAAGCTCTGGCATCTGCGCAAGAATCGTGCTCGTGCTCGATCCCAGAAACCCAACAGGCGCAGCTGCGCCATTTCTTCCTTTTGGTAATGGCAGTAATTGCAAACGATGCGTATGTGAAATCGCAAAGAACTTCAACACTGCTTTGTTGCCAAAAGTCCAATTTCCCAATTTCTACAGCAACACAGACAAACCCTTACACTACAAACTTAACCAAAGCCTTATAACACATACAATCAATCATTTTAACACCTAAAACAACTTAAATAATCAAATTCAGAGGATTAAAAATCATATGTTTGCTATTTTCTTCAATTTCAATACATTTAGCGAATTCAATCACCAAAACTTTGTTTCTTAATCGAATTAAACCATTTCAATTGCATTGTTTTCGTTTCTTGATATACTAACACAATTCATAACCAATTTACAGATTATAATAATGATTGAACATAAATTTTTGGTCTCAATAAGCTATTTTCATACATATTTAACATTATTATCTTACAATTTCTTCTTCAAACCAATTTCCATGAATTTGATCACTAAATATTGCATATATATGATAATTATCAAATTATATACTCATATCATCAACATATTAAACAACAACCCAACAAAACTCAATTACAGAGAATAAATTATTGAAAATCAAAACTAGAAATTAGGAATAGATTATACCTTGAATTCCTTATTTTCAATAGCAACAATGATTATCAAGCTTGTTGCCTTGATTCCCAATTCACATAGAACCCTCAATTTCTCTGTAACTCTCTTTCTTGTTCACTCTCTATGTCTCTTTATTTCTTTCTCTCCAAACCCTCTGTTTTTAACCTTAGGAGAAATAATATGCAAACCAAATAAACTGATGTATATAATCCCACGTACCCATCAGTTAAAAAATAAAGAGCTTATCAGTTATATTGTGCCAAAGGCTACAAGTCCATGTTTGGCTACACATTTTAGATTGGGATTCTAGTTTATTTTTATATTTTGCTTATAATATGATTCTTATGTCACACAATTATAAACTAATTTAATTAAATTAATAATTCAAATTAACATTGGACATATAATTATAATTTCCATTATAACTTATAATTTTATTCCACAAACTAATAAATCTCTAATTTAATTATTAAATTAAATTAGACCAACTTTATAATTATTTAATAATTCATTTAATTTAATTATCTCATTAAATTAAATCTTCAAATCATAAAATTATCATTTATTAATTTAATTATTACAACACATTTTAACTAAACTATTACACCACAATTTCATCAATAACTTATTTATCTCAATAAATAAATCAATTAAAATATTTATTTAATTAATAAATATTTAAAATTAATTACAAATTCTTGTTCGTTACATCCTTCCCTCCTTAAAGAGATTCTATCCCCAGAATCACGACTTAATAAATTCATTCGTTACATTCTTCCCTCCTTAAGAGGATTCTGTCCCCAGAATCGCTATACAAAATTAAGCAAACAACTAAGGGAAATTTTTTTTATCATAATATCTTCAAGTTCCCACGTAGCTTCTTCAGCATTGTGGTTTCTCCAGATTACCTTAATAGAAGGTATCACTTTATTCCTTAGTACTTGCTCTTTTCTATCAATAATCTGAACAGGGACTTCTTCATAAGATAAATTTTTTTCAAACTGTAATTGTGCATATTCTATAACATGGTTATAATCGGGTTTATATGGCCGTAACACCGAAACATGGAAAATGTTATGAATATGTTCTAGTTCCAGAGGTAGAGCTACCTCATAAGCCACTTCACCAACTCGTCGTAGCACTTCAAAAGGTCCTATAAACATAGGGCTTAGCTTTCCCTTTTTACCAAATTGGATTTTCCCTTTCCAGGGAGACACTTTCAAGAAAATAAAACTACCGACATCAAATTCCCGATTTTGTCGGTGTTGGTCAGCATATTTCTTCTGCCTATCCTGTGCAGCTGTCAATGTTTCTCGAATCACCTTGATTATTTCAACAGTTTGTTGCACCAATTCTAGAACTAATAGTTGACGTTCTCCAACTTCATCCCAACATAACGGAGTTCTGCATTTCCTGCTGTACAATGCTTTGTAAGGCGACATGTCAATACTTGCGTGATAACTGTTATTATAGGCAAATTCAACCAACGATAGATGGTCATCCCAATTCCCTTTAAAATCCATAATACATGCTATGAGCATATCTTCTAATGTCTGGATTGTCCTCTCACTTTGTCCGTCGATTTGAGGATGATACGCTGTGCTCATTCTTAACTGCGTTCCCAAGCATTCCTGTAGTCATTTCCAGAAATTTGATGTGAAACGTGGATCTCTATCCGATATAATGGACACCGAGACACCGTGTCTTGACACAATTTCCTTCATGTACAGTTTTTCCAACTGATCTAGGTTAAATCTAATCTTAATTGGCAAAAAGTGTGTCGACTTTTTCAATCGATCGACAATCACCCAGATTGCATTGTAATCTTGCTGAGTCGTTGGAAGACCTACCATAAAATCCATTGTGATATGCTCCAATTTCCATTCTGGTATCTCTAATGATTGCAACAATCTTCTTGGCCTTTGATGTTTAGATTTAACTTTCTAACATGTTATGCATTTTGCCACACATTCAGCAATGCCCTTTTTCTTATTTGACCACCAGAAATGATGTCTGAGATCCTGATACATTTTCTTACTTCCAGGGTGAATCAAATATCGTGAGTTATGAGGCTCACTCAAAATTTCCTCTTTAATTTCTGGTACTGGCGGAGCCTAAATTCTCCCTTCAAATTGAAGTAACCCTTCCGAATCAACTTTAAATTTATTTTCTTCACCTTTAGACACTTTTCTTTTTATCGTTTCATAGTTTTCATCTTGAAGTTGTGCATTCTTCACCTAATCCACCAAAATTGATATGTTCCCCATCTGGAATATTTTTTCTTTTAATTTTGTTAGATATTTAATTTTCAACTCCATCTTGGCCATTTATGCTACAAGCTTTTCCTGAGCAGTTAACATCATTAATTTCTCTCGTCCCTTTCTACTTAAGGCATCGGCAGCAACATTCGCCTTTCCGGGATGATAAAGAATCTCACAGTTATAGTCTTTAATCAACTCCAGCCATCTCCTCTGTCGCATATTCAAATCTTTTTCGTAAAATATACTTGGACTTTTATGGTGCAGATATATCTTACACCTCTCTCCATAAAGATAGTGCCTCCAAATCTTCACAGCAAACACTACCACAACCAACTCCAAATTATGAATTGGATACTCTCTCTCGTAATCTTTCAAATGACGTGATGCATACACAATAACTCTGTTATTCTCCATAAGCACACAACATAGTCCTTTATGCAATGCATCACTAAATACCACAAAATTCTCTGTATCATCAGGCAATGACAACATAGGTGCTTAACTCAATATTTTCTTTAATTCTTGAAAACTCTCCTCATACGTCTCTGTCCAAACAAACTTAACTGCCTTCCTAGTTAAATTGTCAACAGAGTTGCGATCTTTGAAAAGTCTTGAATAAAACGCCTATAGTAACCAAAACACATTTTGAGAATTTAGTGTTCAACTTCTCTCTCCTCAATGTCTCCAACGTCACCCTTAAGTGTTCAAATTGTTCCTCCTTAGTTTTAGAGTACACCAATATATCACCAATAAACACAACTACAAATTTATCTAAGAATGGTTTAAACACTCTGTTCATCAAATCCATGAATGCTGCAGGTGCATTGGTTAAACCAAATTATATAACTAGAAACTTGTAATGACCATACCAAGTTCTGAAAGTTGTTTTTGGTACATCCTCTGGCCTCACCTTCAGTTGATGATAACCACTCCTCAAGTCTATCTTTGAGAAATATCTTTCTCCATTCAGTTGATCAAACAAGTCATCAATTCTTGGTAATGGATACTTATTTTTAATCGTGACCTTATTCAAATCCTGGTAATCAATGCAGAGCCGCATTGATCCATCTTTCTTCTTAACAAACAACATCGACGCTCCCCATGGTGATACGCTCGACTGGATATACTTCTTATCTAATAATTTTTACAACTGTACCATTAACTCCATCATCTCCACTGGGGCCATTCTATATGGGGATTTAGATATTGGGGTCATTCCTGGTGCTAAATCAATCATGAACTCAACCTCTCTATTTGGCAGAAGTTCAGGTAAATTATTTAGAAATACATCTGGAAAATCTCTAATAACCGGTATCTCTTCTAACTTCGCACTCTCCTTCTATGTATCGACTATGTAGGCTATGTATCCTACATAACCTTGTCTCAGTAACTTCTTGGCTTGCATCACCGTCAAATAACTTGCTTGTCGAGGTTACTTGCTGCCATAAAACACCACCTTTGATGGGGTCATAAGGTTAACATATTTCTTTTAGCAATCAATTACTACCCCGTAATTGAATAACCATTCCATTCCCAGTATAACATTGAATTCCCCAAGTTTAATTGGTATCATATCCACCATCATCTCGTGACCCTTTATATCCACCCTACAATTTTTGTATATAAACCTAACAGGAATCAATTTCTTATTCGCAATTTCTATGCTTAAAGGGAAATCTATTTCTTCCTGAGGCAAATCTAAATTCCTAGTAAAATCATCGGATATAAATGAATAAGTAACACCCGAATCAAATAACACATAAGCATTAATACCGTTGATCGGAATGATACCTGACACCACATCCTTTGACTACACAACATCTTGCACGGTTATATTGAAAGTTCTAGCAGTAGTTTAGCTTGATTGCACTGGCCCAATGCTAGTTATCGTACCACCACTATTGTTTCCATTTCCTCTACTTGCACTTCCCGCTGTCCTTTTAGAGTAATCACAAGCCATATGATCCTTCAACCTCCAGGTGAAACAAGCTCCTTTTTTTGGGATAAAACAATTTGGTGCAATGTGACCCTCTTGGCCACAATTAAAACACACTCGTTTACCCTTCAGACATACACCAGTGTGATTCTTCCCACAAGTAGTACAAGATTCAAACTTCTTCTTTTGCTGACTTCTTTACTGTCTTCCTACATTCGAATTTTCATTCCACTTCCTCTTCTAGTTGTTACTTTGACCATTGCTTCCACCACCCTTGTTTTTATTCTCATTCTTCCTCTTCTTTTGTTCTTGATTATACTTAGTTAAGGCATCGCTTCCTCCTTTTGCGATAATTTCCTTTTTCCAATACTGCTATAAATATGTTTAACTGGAACATTAAAACCTTGCTATACAGCTAGGGCTTCAACCCTTGTTCAAACCTTCTCGCCTTACGCTCATCTGTATTGACTTGATACATAGCAAACCTTGCCAACTCATTAAACTTCGCAGCATACTCTGGCACAGATATCGTTCCTTACTTTAGTTCTAAAAATTGAACTTCCAACTGGTTTTGGGAACTCGTTAGAAAGTACATCTCGAAAAACATCTCTTTAAACCTATCCCACGCTACTATTCCCTAACCCCCATGAACCTTATTTGCCTGCTACCAATATCTAGTTTCAGACTTCAACATAAATGTTATGAATGCGGTTTTCTGGTCCTCATTAACTCTAGCAACGTCGAACACCTTCTCCATTTCCATGATCCAAGTTTGGGCTTCAACTAGATTCATAGACCATTGAAACTCCGGTGGTCCAACCGCTTTGAAGTCCTTGAAAGTCATAACTTGAGCTTGTGACTGATTCGCAAGTGCTCTTGTTAATAAGGTCACCAACTGCTGAACAGGGTTAGCGTTGGACTCGTTATTGTTATTGTTATTAGACCCCTCAGGAGGTGGTTGTTAGAGTGTTTATCTTCTTCTAGGAGGCATTTTCTATTTAAAATATATGCTTATTAGACCACTACTTAATTCCTTGAATATTTAAAGTTTAACTAAAACATTCTAAGATTAAAGCTTAACACATAACATTTTAATAAACTTTGATATTTTATTCATTCATAACTTTTAAAACATAATAAGGATAACATCTCTACTATCTACATCAAATTTTCCTGAACTTGAAAAGTTTCAGGATTACATACTCTTCTTACCCCTTTATTTATCTTAATAAAAGGGATTTAAAATTTATTTAACACATACTTAACCACATAACTTATTACTCTTCCTATCTTGGCATATTAAGACGTCGAGAGGCTTCTCTACGCTCTTCTTTGATAATAAGATACATCATCCTACGATCCATCATGTACTATGGAAAGTCTTCAAATTGAGTTGGGTAATAAAAGACTCAGTCCTGGGCCCTATTAATTGCGAAATGAAAAGCATAATCCATTTCATTCATCTTAGCCTTCTTTGTTTGAACCTTGGCTTCAGCACGATCTGCATGCTGAGTAGCCTTCATCCAAGCGTCTTCTGCTCTCGCACGCTTAGCTGACTCCTCCTTTAAGTCATCTTTTAACATTTCAACTTCGGTCTTCATCTTCTCATTTTCAGGTAATAGCTCCTCTTGATGACCCTCTGTGTGAACTATGTTCCATTCCGTGTTCCCAAGTCGTGAGTCAAGTTCTTGAATCTCCACATCTTTCTGCTCTATAGTAGCCTGACGCATCTCAGCTAACTCTTTCAGCTCATTAATCTTATCGTGTAATTCTATATTACGGTCATATAACTCATTATACATCTCAGCTGATATGGAGTTTGGTGGAAACTCCATAGGATCCTCTTCCTCATCCTCCACCTCAATCTCCTCAGAGTCCTCCTCCTCCTTAGGATTAGACACATGCTCATTCCCCCGTCCTTCCTCAGTGACCAACAGAGAAGGCTCCCTCTGGATCAACTGCTCCCAAACAACATGGACATTTCGGGGCTCCTCATCTCTAGGAACCTGAGGTATCTATTCCCTAGCTTGAATGGATCCTTCAACGTTAGACATCTTAACAACAAAATACTTTTAAGTTTTATTTATTATGTGACACTCTTCGATACTCGCGAGTACATAAATTATTAATACATAGCGCATAAAGTCTTTTATTGTTTATCTTTAATGAATTTCCTCAATTCATTCCTTAAAACTCGATAAGAGTTTATCATGACTATGTTTTCTGTCTCCTTAAAGGTTACTTCCTAAGGTTTCCCCCACCTAAGGTTCATAACCTAAAGTTTTGATACCAACCTGTGACATCCCCAAATCGGGTACTTCATTCCCACAGAATTTGGTGTTCACTATCCAAAACAATTACATCTATCTACCCATATTCAAGGTTTAAGACGTAACTTAAATAACTCAAACAATAATCTTCCCCATTACAGGGTTACATCAACTTAAAACAATCCCAGGTAATCTAACCTTACATTATTACATAAGTCTGCAGAATACATGACATAATTAATAAGTCTAATAACATAAATTTAGTAAATAAAATTAAACAAGTCTTCATCATTTGAAAATCTTGCCCTTGCCCTTGCTAGTAGACGACTCTTCAACTTTCTCAACTTTAGTTGCAGTGTTAATTGCAAGAGTAAGCAAATAATTGCTCACTTATATAAAGAATGATAATAACAGTAACATGAGGGTAAGCAATGAATAATGATTAATAGATAACTTATTCTACGAATCAAGAATAGAAAACAAGTTCAAGATTTATATCTGAGGGTCTTAAGACCATGAACTATGTCCCAAGTTATTAAGTATTTCTACCTCGAGCTTAACAGTTGTTTAGACTATATAGACCCTTCCTTACGTACTTAGGGGGATCAGCCCTTCGTACCATGTATTGTTCACAAACATCTAAATGCTAATGTGTACATAATCCCCTATATTAGGGTTGTTCATCTCAGTTTGACTTTAGGATTTCCGCACTAAAGAAAGTTTAGTTTGGATTTAGCTTAACAGTGATTCTAGAATTTTAGAACACTCATCAATTATAGTTTAGTCCAATCAATAAAGGTTTATTTGCTATTCGAAGGTTCAACATGATAATATAAGATTGAACAATAATAATTAAGTCAAAGATTGAATATCAATAATATACAATTGAATAGACATTGTATATACAAAGTATTATATCCAAAAGAGTTAGAAAACCTCATTTAGAACAATGAACTTGGGCAATTTATGCTTTGAATAGCAAGAAACAAAAGTTAGGAATGTGAAACATTAACTCGCTCAATGTAAAGAATTAGAATACAAGAGCTTGCATAATCTTAAACAAGATGGAATCCATAAACTTGCTCAACATAAAGATAAGGTTTAGAAACTTGCATAATGAAAAATTAGGGTTAGAGAACTTGCCTCGTGCATAAGCTACACAAGTATAATAAACGTTCGCCAAATACCCTACATATACCATTGAAATCGCAATACTGATTAGTTAAACTAACATTTAACCCGATAGGTTTAACTCTCATTCAACATCATCTCATTCTCCTATCTCACATTCAAATCTCTGACACCATTTACAGATCTGAAATCACCAATTTAATAAGGTATCGTCACGTCATAAATACATCTCATGTCTTAACAAGTTAAAGTTTTCTAAGTCTTTATCTTTTCAATCAAAAAATCACCAAACACATGATCACAATCTGTTATGGAACTTCATTACATGTTTAAATCCTTATCATGCATCTTAGACTAGGTTAAGCCAACACATCATGGACGTGACAACCCAGAAAATTAGATTGTCCAGAATTTAAGATTTAAAAAATTTGTTATTAATAAAATAAATTTTTATTAATACTATTTTGTGTTATGTGTTTATTAATCATTCTAGAACCTAGAATGATTATAAATCGGGAGGATTCGGGCTATGAGCAGGACTGAACGAGTAAGAATTTTTAAGATGAAAATAAAATTTTTTCGGGAACAAAATATTTATGGGAAAGAAGACGAAATAGACATTATTTACCCAATGAAACCCTAAGGGTTAGGGTTTGAATAACCTAAGCCTTTCCGAGAGTTTGGTATGTCGAATGGCATTCCGTCGAAAGATTTGATGATAATATATCGTGAAAAGTTAAGTAAGCCGATAAAAGTTTTTCTCGAAAAACATGCATAAATCAGACGAAATAAAAATGACGAAAAGTACTGCTATGTACTTTTCATTCGTTTAGCTACGTTAGGGGAAAATGTGAAGGAAAATGCTTAACACCAAAATGTGTTTTTCAGTTTCTCCGAGATCCGAAGAATACGTAAAAGTTAATCGGTAAACGAAAGACAAAATATCCAAAAATATTTGGATTCCGAGAATCGCAGTTTTCGAACTATCAAACGAATTCCACAAGATGGAAGGAAGAAGCTTCCAAGGGAATCTTCGTGAATAGTAAAGAGGTGTATTGAGGAGGTGGGAATAGTAAAAAGGTTTGGGGTAAAATGACTAAAATGCCTCTAGCCTTGGTTTTCTATATAAACAAGCCTTAAGCTCATTTGTTTAAATTTGAAATTTCAACCAACACATTTAAGAGAGAGAGAGAGAGTTCGGATGAAGAGGGAGAGAATGAGGAAAAGCTAGCCCGAGTGCATGCTTTGTCCAACGGAAGAAGATTAAAGAAGAAAGGTAATCCGAAAACCTAACTTCTAGATAATTTTTTTTATGTTCTATATGTTTAAAACATAGCTTAATGAGAATAAGAAGAAAAAGATGTTAAGAATGATTTCATATGGTTGAAATCATGAGAAAAGAAGAAATAAGAAATTAGAAGTTTATTTTATAAATTTCTTAAGGAAGTGTAAGATTCGTAATGAATTAAAATGATCTGAATAAATCATGTGAATGATTAAGTGAAATAAGTAAGGAATGGTGTTTAATAACATCGAATTCCAAGAAAAAGTAAAATCGTAATCAAAATATTAATTAAAAATGAAGAACGAACGAAGAACGCGAAGAACGCGAAAAATGTTGTTGATGGACAAATTTAAAACCATCATAGTGTAATTGTTGTTGATGGACAAGTTTAAAACCATTAAGTATAAGTTAGATGCTTATTTCTTGGTTAGGAACGGTAGAAACGTTAATGAAGAACAAATTAAAACTGAGCTATAACAAAGTTATGGAAAAATTTTTTGTAAAAGACGAACGAGAATTAGAAAGTTAGTAAATGAACCCAAATGTGTAGGGTTTCATATGAATGTAAGAGAACATAGAAAATGTGAGTCGAGGACTCAAGAACGAACGAGTTCCGAGTTCGGATGACCGAATTACGGACGAACGAACGAAGAACGTTAAAAACGTAAAAAGAACGAAGGGTGAAGATTAAGCCAATCAAATGGCATGTTAATGGATTCAGAACTAAGTTATGTCTGAGGGTAATCAAAGTACGTAAGATAAAGAAGAGAATGACTTTAGAACAACCTCGTTCTGAGTTATAGCGAAGAAGTTATGGAAGTGGGAAGTGAGCGTCTCAAATTTGATTTGAGACTTAGAAAATTTTTCAATTTTTTGAGGATAAAGGCCTGGCACCGTAGCGCCAGCCAAGCCTTGGGAGGCAGTGCCGCAGCGCCAAGGTCGGGCCTTTAGCCACTGCATATGTGGCGCCGTGACGCGAGATGTGTGTAGAACCTGCATGGTAGCGCATGGCAGAAGATGAAAGGCCAAAGAATGAGCTTTAAATGCTCAATTACTAGGGGATGTGCAAGAAAGAAATATGAACATGTAGTTCACCGAATGTAACAATTAATCAAGTGTATTAAACCTTAAATGAAGGTTGAACGAAAAGATTAAATGGGATTAAAAGACAAAGAATTTAAGCGATAGATTACGTAACCGATATTCGGGGACCATAGTCGCAATGAAATGAACGTGGGGGATTGCTATGATTGTGATTCCTGAGACGTTGTGTAATGAGGGTAATGTATAACATTTTGATGTTATGTTGTGGTAATGAGAGATAAATGTAAAGCGTATAAATGTTGTGAACGTAACAGTGTTGCGATAAGCGATCGGTCTTAGCATACAACGAATCGTATGTCTTCGGCATTAAGAAAGAGTATTGAACATGGGGTTCAGGTGATGGGTAATGAATAAAAGCAATTAAAACCTTGGATGAAGGTTGAATAGAATTAAGAGACAAGCAACGTGAATGGTGATTACGTAAACAATCCTCGTGAATCATATTTGCATCAAGTGAACGTTCTAAGTGTACATTGGTTGTATAACTTAGAAGTTGACAAAGGTAGTAACTAAGATATGAATTATCAAGCAAGCTGTAATGAACAGTAATAAGATTAACGAAAGCCTAATGTGGGTCAGATGGAGAATGTTAGAATGAAATGTAAGCGTTGAACACTTTAACCGACGTGAAGGTTGAGTAATGCTTGAATATTGAATGGGAAGGACCTACACCCCATGTATGGTTTGAGTAGTAAGGTAATAAAGATCAATGATTAAACCTATAAGCGGTGAAGAAGCTAAATTAAATACAAGCACATTATAACGTAAAAAAAGCCAGAGTTAATGTTTATAACCTAGAAGGCGTTAAAGTGTCTAATTAATAGGACATTGTAAGATAAGAATAAGGTAACATAAAATGGTTAACACTATAAATGCGTAGAAGGAATATTTGTAAGAACCCGAATTTTTAGAAAATATTAAAATAAGAATTTAGTGAATAAAATTCTTAAGGCATGTGAAGGGTTCAAATAAAAATATATAATGTGTTACGAGGCATGTTGTATTATGTTACATAGGATAATATGCGCTATGTAATAAGTGAGGTTGTGTTTAATAAATATATATATCGTTATTATATTTTTGTTTAGTAAAAAGATGGATAAAATTATCTATTGATGTTAAATGATTTATGTGAAATTATTATAGTAAGTTGGTGACATTATATATCTTTGATAATCACTAATTTCTTGAGTATTTGTACGAGTGAATATCAAGTCTAAGGTAGTGCAATAATACTCTTTAATGGTTAATGTATAGGAGCTGGGCTACGATTCCTTCAGAGAGCGGAGGTATATACGAATTGGTAACCGATCTAACTCACTGTGAAAACAGTGTAGACGAGACGAAAACTAATTTGTTGGTTGTTTGTGGGAAACCACTCAGTGTACTATATTGAATACTATTAAAGACTCGATGTGTGTTAGGTTTGGACTTGTATATATGTACGTTGTTGACGAGAGAAGAGAATCGATATACCTTTAAAGTGGTTAGAGAATGATTGAGTAAATTAATACACGGCGAGAAGTGAAGATTAAAGGTATGCATGTATGTGTTATATTCGAGCATTGTGTTATTAGTGGTATGAAACCATAAATGAGATGTATAGTTGGTTAAACTAATAAGTGAAATAGAGATTCAAAACTAGAAGAAAAACCCTTGAACTGTTAAGGAAAATAGTAATCGATGATGTGAAACCAAATAGAGGATTGATGTTAGTCGAGTTAACGCTTAAGGAGGATGTGTAAAGTGTTTAGAAGTGTAAGGTTTCAGTTCTGCTAATGCAGAACTTGTTTGCTAGGGAATTTGGTATGGCAATTGCCGCTACCGCTTATTACTAAGCTTTCTATGCTTATTAAGCAAGGCCATGATCAGAGAAAACTCGAGTCGGGTTTGTGAAATGTGATTTGCAAGCCATGTATACTAATAACTCTTATAAGGTCATGAATGATGACTAAGTGTTCATGAAGAAATTTAGTTAGGAAAACGTGACTTGAATAAAGATTTAGTTAATTAACCCATAATAAATATGGTTGATTAAGAGAGATTATGGAATATTATATTATAATCCTTGTATGGCTATGGCGTGATAATAACTTAAATGAAAAAGGGTTAGTTCACTTGAAGAAGATAGTGAGTTAACTTATGTGTTTAACATAAGAGGATGAAAGAAATATGTTAATTAACATTTGATATTTTAATATATTACATAGTTTTGTAATATATAAAAGGGATAATATTGGAAAGATAAATGATTAATATTATTATTGTGTGGGTTGAAAGTACCCAACTAAATGATATTTATCCCAATTAAAATATTAATGTGGGTATAATCATTAAATAATATTACTAGGGGTAATATGGAAAATGTGAGCAGTAGTATCATAATACCTACGACTTAAGAATACGTGAGGTGTGACATTTAATTGAGACTAATGATATAAGGTACCAAGTGGTACATTGAAATCATATGTAGTGGTAATACAGAAATAATTAAAATTCTATGTATTCTAGAAACTGGTAGGAGATTAAATGTTTGAATAAACATTAATATTAGATAATGTTATAATGTGGTTATGTGAGTAGTAGAAATAATTTTGGAACTACTCTGACAATAATGCCTAACTGCGTTGTTTAATGCGTGCATTTAATGTACATGAACTATATGATGTGAGCATAAAATTTATCTTTAAATTCCTAATATGGTAACAAGTGTACCTTAATATTACATTATGGAAATTAAAAGGACCAAACCAAGCCTTAGAATAACAAGTTGCGGAGATTTTTGCTCTTGTCCCAAATTTAGTGTCACCAAGTACATGAACAGTGACTTAGAAGCTAAAATACATAATTTCCAAATGGCTAAGCATAGGTGATCATGGCTAGCTAAGTGATTAGATCTTGAGTTAGTAAACAACTCTCAAGCGACCTTTGTTTCTTCCCATTACACCATGGATTCCAAGATTGTGTAATAACAATGCCTAGTCCATGTTTTCTCTATAAATGCAAGCTTGAGTTCAGATTTTGTGATTACTAGAAGTTGTTTAATAGTTTAATTAGAGAGTATAAGTTGCTGAGCTACTAAAAGTATACTCAGAGTGTAGGAGGTCCAATTCAAGCTCAAGAAGGTATAATTTCCAATTATGTTCTTGAAATGGGTCTTGTTTAATTCTTGGAATTTCTTGAATTTCTATGGTAATTAAGATGATTTTGCAAGCTATAAGGTGTTTAAGAAGTTTACTATCTATTATGAACCCTTTCATGATAGTTGGAACAAGTCTAAGTCGTTGGAATTCAAGTTGATTGAGATTTCGTAAAAATGAGTGCGCTTGACAAAGACTGAACATATAAGCGCAACAACGCCATAATTGAACTATATGCAACGCATTGCTACTGGCCTATGAGTTTAGTTTTTGTTTTTCTCGCTTTAAGGTCCGATCGGTGTTGGTAGAGTACTATGACTTAAACTAGCATTCAATCATGTGTAACATGTATACATAAGAATAATAACTTAATGTGAGCATGTCTTACTAAGATTTGCATGAATTGGTATAAGATCTTTAACAAGGGCTTTAAAGTTTTGAAAATGAACTTTGTTGAAACTCATGATTACGCAAGGTTTGAGCTTAGTGGTCTATACACATGGTGATTTTACACATAAATGAGCATGTTATAGTGTATATAGTTCCTTTGTTTATAATCAAACTCGTTAGACCTTGTGTGAAAGAAGTTTTCAAGAAAACTTGGTATGATATAACTAAGATGCATGAAGGCTATTTTCTATATACATTTCGACCTTGCAAGCATGTTAACATGACTTGACTACATATAAATAGAGCCTTAAAGTTGTCTTGTATGTGTTGAATGACATTGTTCAAGTCTACAATGGTTTCAAAAGTAAACTTGAATATATTTTTAGAATCTAGTTGCATCACATGGATATCTATATTCTAAATGATTTATATGTCATGATATGTCTAGGATATCCCTAGATATGATTTATATGTGCTATGTCGCATCATTCATGAAAAATGATTTCAAAGGCAACCTCGAGCATGTTTTCAAACTTAAGTTGTATTACATATGAGTATTTAGATTTTAAAGGCTTGAGATGCCATGTTATGTTTCATTATGTCACTAAACATAAGTCTTATATGTTAAATATAATGGAAGTAAACTAAGCATGAGGTTAGAGCATGTTTTAAAGTGTTAAACAATGATAGCTATGAGTAAAAGATATGATTATATTGAGCATGTGTAGTAAAGATTATGTGACCTCTTTTATAGAACATAAGGCTAATTAGTACACCTAGTGATTTCATAAACCTATTTGGTTTTGATTCATGGAAATCCTAAACTAAAGTCTCGAACATATAAGGTTGAACTTGAAATGGTCATACAAGTATGTAAAGACCTCTAGCGTGTATGCATGTTAAGTGTAAGTGTCTTAAGTGTATTAAAGTATGGACTGAAAACAGGAAGTGCAAAGCTCAGTCTTGATCGGCGGGGGACGGTAGCAGTGCTTGGCGCCCCTAAGCTCAGACGAAGCCGCGAATTGCTTATTTATCATTGCAGATTTGAAATGAGCTTTATTTTTGATCTGATGTTTGAAGCATGGTAGTATGATTACTTTAAATTTCAATATATGATCAGTATGCTAGGTATTGTGTTAAGAAGCATGCTATGTGATAAAAAAATGAATGTTAATCATTATTTTCGAACGTTAAGTTTAAAGGAATGTTTTCATGATAAAAAGCAATGATACGTTGTTTGAATTTGTTAAGTCTTACAATCTGATTTGTGCTATATAGGTAATGTTGTATAAAGTTACAACTAAGTTAGACGTTTTTGTGTACGGTTGAACTTAACGATGTGAGTTTTAAATGTGTCGAACACATAGCGAGTCAAGTGTGTGATAGATGTATATGAATATTGATGTCATGTAAGGGTGACTAAGGTATACTATACATACCTAGCTATTCTAAGTGTATGATGAGAAAGTGAAGTGTAGGTTTTACGAACCTAGTTAAAGAACAATGTAACAATATTATTACATTAAGACTGTATGAAATATATGACTAATGGATGTGAATCCATGATTATATAACTGTGTAGGAATACACGAAGTGCGGATAACTATAAGCAGTTAAGTCGTACTTGATAAACTACGAATCAGGCAAGTCTTTTAGTTCTTATTTGATATATGGATTCGATAACTATTAGTTGAGCTATATTATGCTATGCAAATGTTGATGTATATATATGAAATGCATATGAGATATGTATGAAATGTGAAAGTGGATCTTTGATGATAAGCTTATGTTGGTAAATCTCTATGCCTGTTATGTGTGAAGTAACATGCGTAGTAAATATTAATTGATTATGAATGCATGAACTGAATATGCTATTATATGCTATATTCTGCATTAAAACTGTTAGAATTGCTGGGCTGTCGAGCTCATCCTTCCAAATAACCACTTTTACAGGTTAAGGATACACGATAAAGGTTACGTGCTATTTGATTGATAAAGTTCAATGGTATCAAAGGAGATTGATTTATTAGTTAACTAGACACGCTTGAACCATGTTTAGGTTCTAATAGATGTATATGATAGTAGTTTACTATATGTAATACATGCTAAATTATAAAAGTTGTACTAGGCGGTACATAGTGAAATTCGAATTGAGATGTAAATATTCGAATAGAATGAATCATAGCATAATTTGATTTAGGGAATTGTAATTGATTCAAGTTAAGAAATCAATAAAAGATTTATTTTCAAAGGAGATTGAAAATGTTTAAATTATTCCGCATATTTATATAACATCGAATTGAAAGTAGTATGCACATAAGCCAATCATGTTTGATGATAAAGCATATACTTTGTAACAATCTTATTCATTTATTAATAAAAAGTATTAATTTATTAAAGGCTTTTAATTATCTACATGATCTTTGTTTTATAATATGTGATAAACCCATAGTTTTAAGCAATGCTTTTAGAATAATGATGATGATCATTCTAATGAGATCTAAATTCTTAGAAAGCTTAAAACTAAAATAGTTCCTAATCGTTGGATTACTAAAATGGGGATTAGTGAATCCGGATAGATTGGTACATACGTTGCTTGCTCATTGGATGAGGATGATTGATTTCATGATCATTTGTGTGGAGACACTAAAGCAAGTATGTAGGTGCTTATTGGAGAATAAGTTCACTGAACGTGGCTCGCTAAGGAATACCTAATGGAGTTTTACTTGCCTGTCAATAGGAATTCCTATAGTGATAGTAGTACAAGTAATCCTTGGACTTGAGATCATCATAGTATCTTGTGTATGATGAGTTATACTTTAACTTATTCCTTAAGACCCTTAGGGTATATAAAAGGGTATGCTTGGGTATAACAAGTTGTACATGGAGATAATATATGATCAATAAAGAATCTACCACTTCTAATAAAAGAAGAGAAATATCCTATGTGATTCGATAAATGACAACCCAAAGAGTCCTCGGCAAGGCAAAATGAAATTAGAAAGGAGTTTCTAATTTGCATTATTTAGTGTTATACATTTAAGAGTCGAAATACATATAATTAAATAAAATAAGACTTGATGAAGAATTCCATGTCTTATATTTAATTGGGGACATTGTATGGTGGAAGGATTGAATTATGCACGGTAACAATTTACTCAAAGGTTCTTTAATGATTAATGTTGAAATCTATATTATCCGGAAAGTCGTTAATCGCTAGGAGGCTTATCCTATCAGTAGAATAAATATTATTTATTTAAATAAATTAATAGTTTAATTTATTTATTTAAATAAGATTAGAATTGTTCTAATTGATTTATTCACAACCTAGGTTTAATATGGAGAACCTAAAGGGTCACACCATAAAAGGAAGAATAATTATTTAAGAAGTTAATGGCATAATCGTAATAATATATGTTATGTATATTTAATTTAATCTATGGTGATAGAATAAATTAAATAGCTTAATATTTATTATTTAATATTTTAGAAATATTAAATATAAATTAGTAAGAGGAGTCTTATTAATATTATTACAATTATTATTATTTTAATTTCTAAAAGAGTTTAGGAATTAATTTAATATAAGTACTCTCATTTATTTCTAATTGGATTAGGAGGGAAAATTAATTAAAGGAGTTTAATTAATTATCCCTAATAAGATTAGGGAGCCCATTTAATTAAAAGAGTTTAATTAAATAATACCTTATTTTATTAAATAAGGTTACACGATATCTTTATAAGAGAGTCTTATTATATCGGATATCAAAATATACATGCAATTCCAAAGTTGGAGAGTACGTTCTTTTCTATAGAGATAGAAAACTAGGGTTTGAGCCAAATACCCATCTTCTTAAATCCTTCTTCTTCGTTGGTGGATCACCTCTAGAGGCCAAACACTTGGGTGGCTAACGTTGATCAAAGGAAGGAACCAAACCCGGTGGATTCAAGTTGAACGCGAAAAGGATTGGAGGTGAACTTGTACCTGAGAAAGCTCGATCATCAAGGGTATGATTCTTATTCGTTATCTTTTTCATTTAATTAATAATTGTGCATAAAGGGTGATCGGGTATATGGTTTGTAAAATTTTAAACTCGATTTTTACACGTTTAGCACTTTTATGCAATTTGATTGCGTTCATGAATAATACAAACCTAAATGGTGGCATCGAGCCAAACCTTTATGCGAATTATTAATTGTTTTAATTTGATATATATATTGATATGTGTTTAGAACAATTTAATTGGGCATAAATTTTGTTGTATAAAAAAAAACGCAAATTTTTGATTTCTGATTTGCATGACTGTAAGCTGCTGATTCGTGGTTTGCATGGTCCTGGATTCATAGTGGTCTTTGAAAGAAGGTTAAAGTGTTTATGGAAGAAAATTACCTTGCCAATTGGATTCAGGCATTGTTTAATTCGTTGCCACCTGAGGATTTCTTGAATGGCTTGTTGGACAAGGGGTGGTGGCGCAGTTGGCTAGCGCACGAAAATCAAGGAACGATTATTAAATATATATATAATATTTTTAATTATTTTATTATTAAAATAAAAGTTTATTTTAATCTTAAAATAAAAATTTTATTTTAATATTAAAATATAAAGTTTATTTTAATTTTAAAATTAAATTTCATGCTAACTAATTAGAGTTGGAATTGGATTCCATAATAACTAATTGGAGTTGAAATTGGATTCTATGTTTCCTTAAATAAAGGAGTTTATTTAGATATAAAATAAGATTTTATGTTATTCAAAATAAAAGAGTTTATTTGTGAATAGGAAAGTGAATCCGCTCTTTCCTTAAATAAAGGAGTTTATTTAGATATGAAATAAGATTTCATATTATTCAAAATAAAAGAGTTTATTTGTGAATAGGAAAGAGAATCCATGTTTCCTTAAATAAAGGAGTTTATTTAAATATGAAATAAGATTTCATATTATTCAAAATAAAGGAGTTTATTTGTGAATAGAAAAGAATTCGTGTTTCCTTTAATAATTTTTTTTATATGGAATTGGATTTCATAATTAATTAAAATAAAGGAGTTTATTTTGATTAAAGATTTTGATTAAAATAAAATAGTTTATTTTATTCAAAATTGGATAAATTAAAATAAAATAGTTTTATTTTGATTTAAATTTGGATTAAAATAAATGAGTTTATTTTGATTCAAAAAATAGATTTTATACTAACTAAATTTGCCCATTAAATGATATCAATATATATTAAATGTTTATTATTCATAAGATGAATGTTATTTATTGATGCATATGATGATGTGTATGATAATAAATGAGATTGATTATGGACAATTGACCAATGTGATTGGATTTTATTTTAGTTGGATGCATGAATGTATGGGTTTTATTAAATGGGGTCTGCGTACCTCGTCTTCTCTAATTTTTTCTTAATGTAAATTCTAACTCCCTCCCATGTACTTCCCCTTGACTGCTGATTAATGTTTCTATTTATTTTAAAATAGTTATGTAATAGGAATAATTAGAATTAATTTTTGAAGAATTAGAGATCAAGGAGCAAGGAGCGCTTGAAGACCCATTTGTAATGGAGCCCAGGTTTAAATATAATATTTATATTTAAATATTATTTCTTGCACCCCTAGGGTTTGAGCTTTTGGTTCACTTGGTGGCTCTAGTGAACCAAACTAGAATAAAAGTCCATAATCAATCCAAAGGTAGAATATAGTATTCTATATGTGCATGCTTATACTATATATATTATATATTATGCAAACATGCTTCGCATGTTAATTAATATGACGGCGTATTTTATATATATATATGCATGCATGCGCTAAACAAGAAGAGACAAATTAATAACAAACCCCTCAATTTTTATATTAAGTCCTAAGCGTTCAAAGATATTTGGAATATCGAACGCATTAAGCCTTCTAGCATGATAAAATTAATAGAGTATTAAATATTTAATATGAGTTTGTTGTGACACCACAAGGCAAGTATTAAGTATTTAAGATGTTAATTTATCACATTTGATGCTTATAAAGAAAATTGAACAATATTGTTTTGTTGTGTGTCACCACAAGGATGATATTTTTCTTTTTGAATATATGGAGTGCTAGGTCGAACTTAACTTGGATAATTTTGATTCTTGGATGTGCCACCACTTGATCAAAATAATCTAAGAGGCAAAAGAAAAGGAGTCAGATAGTTGATGTAATTGACAAAAGTTGTCTACCTATTTATTTATATATAGTTTGTTGTGTCACCACAAGGCTATATACATTTGAAATGGGATCCTTATTCTCACTAGCAAATCTTTAATTAGATTTTGCTTAACTATATAATTGAGGGTAATATAGTTTAAAGAAAATAGTGGGAGATACCAATTTAAAACAAGACCTAAATTATTTTGGTAATTAATAAAAGAATGTATGTTAAAATGTTGTTAATTACAAATTCATTTACTGTAATTTTACAATGTCTAAAATTACTATCATCCTGAAGCATATTAGATGCTAAATTAACGGGTAATCAATTAAAGCGGATTGGTTAAGGAATTTGAGAATAGTTCTCATAGCTGAAAAGCTATCTTATGTCCTTAATACGCCTATCCATGCAATGGTTGCAGACAATGCCTCTGAGGAAGAGATTGCTACTTTTAGAAAGTGGCAAGATGATGCACAGTTGGCTCAATGCATCATGCTCGCATCCATGAGTAACGAGCTTGACACAAGATGAAACTATGGATGCTTCTACTATATTCCCGCACATCAAGTAGTTGATGGTGAGGAAAGTAGGACCGATAGATATTAGATATCTAAGGAGCTCTTCCGATCTAGAATGACCGGGATGACACTACAAAGATGGATAAAAGTCCTTAACATTATCAATTTGATTGATCAATTAGACAACGAGTTTTGTCATGGATGGAGAGTTGAGTCAAGATTTGATCTTGCACTCACTCCGGACTCCTTTTCATAATTGTTGTGAATTTTTCATATGAACAAGCTAGATATAAACTTCATTTGATTTGCTTAACATATTGAAAAATGTTGAGAGTCACTTTCAACCAAGAAAGATCAAGTCTTCTTGGTAGGGGCCAAAGGATCTTACGAAAAGAAGAAGCGATTCAAAGAAGGTAAATAGAAAGGCATAAACAAAGGATAATAAGAACAAAAGCGATACGGATAGCAAAGGAGCTTGCTTCCCACCGCAATAAGCCCGGACACTAGAAAGAAAGCTGCGAAGAAGCATCTTGCAGAGGCTAACCAAAGAAGCTTAGTGAAGTTTCTACATGATAAAGTTTTGTTCATGATTGAAATAAATTTTTCTTTAAGTCAAGCTTCTACTTGGGTATTGGATCTGAGACTTTGGTTATCATAAATATAGATTTATGAAGGACCAAGCGTAAGTAGAAAGTTAAACAAATATAAGTAATCCTATGTGTGGAAAATGAAGCAAAGGTTCTTTGCATTAGCCATAGAAACTTATAGTTTAGCAATGCCTATGGGAAAATCTATTAAGTCAATAAGTTGTTATTGTATTCCAGTTCTTGTTAAAATATTATTTCCATTTTATTATTGGACAATGAAATCTTTGGTATTATAATTAAGAACAATTGTTGTTCTATTTATAATAATAATGTTTTGTATAGAATGGAATATTACTTAATAAATTTTGTATACCGACTTACATAAAAATAATTTTGCATATTGAACAAATCAATTATAAGAAAAGGAGATGATCATTCAAAGAGTTGAATGTGTATTTGTCGAAATACAAGTATGAATTATTTGAAAGGTTCAAAGAATTGAATGAAACAAATTGGCAAAGTATTAAGATTCTTTGATTAGATCAAGGAATAAATACTTGTGCAATAAGTTTCTAGATCATCTCAAATTGTTTTTCTCATAATGGACACCTCATGATACGTAATAATTGATTGATGTATCTGAAAGGAAAAATCATACCTTGTTGAACATGGTACGGTCCAAAATGATTTTACCGACATTCCAGTATCTTTCAGGATCATGTCCTAGAAATGGTCGTGATATCTACTTAAAAGGTAACCTCAAAATCCAGCCCTAAGACTCCATAAAAGTTATGGACATGGAGGATTCCTAATCTTAAGTATGTTAAGATAAGTGGTTGTCCAACTTATGTGAAAAAGGTTTCAAAGGATAAGCTTGGGACAAGATTTGACAAGTGTCGATTTGTGGGACATCCTAAAGTAAGTTTAGGGTATATGTTCTATAATCACGCTTAGCAAAAGGTGTTTATTGTGAAACATGCTGCCTTCTAAAATAAATGTGTTTATCATTGAAGGGGCTAGTGGGAGGATAATAGATCTTGAAGAGTTCAAGAACCACAAAAACACTATAAGTCAAATAAGAGGAACACTGTGAGATAGACTATTGTACCACAACCGAATCGTAAATCGGAATAGTACCAAAGATACCTAGGAGGTATGGATTCATCATGGATGATGATGATGAGGTACACATCATAGAAGATGATGATCCGATTACATCTGATGAGGTAAGAGTTCTAGTGTGTACAAAAGGGTCGAGTGGGGAGCGTCGTGAAATTTCTAGTATTATATGTTGATATACTACGGATGAGGAATTACATACCAATGCTACAATCAGTAATGATAAAGTTGTCTAAACTTTCCTCCATGAATGGTTTGGGAAGAGTATCTTAATTGGGGATAAAATCTATATAGATAGATACAAGAAGATGCTCGACTTAACCCAAGGAACGTATATTCATTTGATGCTAAAGTCGTTTAGCATGGCAAACTCCAAGAGTTGTCTCATGTCGATGAGCTATGGAGTGTATCTCTCTTAATAGTCCCCACAGACTCCTGAAAAGAGAGGTCGCATGAGTGACAATCATGCATGCAATGAAATGTATGAGACCTGATGACGATCAGTCATATTATGGAGAAGTTCACTATGAGTCAGTGAAAAACATCTTAAAGTGCTTAACCGGCACTAAGGATGTGATCATATTCATGGTGGGTCTTAATTAAAACTAGAGGGCTTAACAGACTCAAGTTTTTCAGACAGACCAAGACGACAGAAAAATCCACTTTAAGGTAAAGGGTTACCTTGAGCGGCAAGTGCGATGAATTGGAAAGGTTCCAAACAAAGAAAGAGTTCTTTGGTTTAGTGATAAAGACAAAGTATATAGCTATAAATGAAGTCGCAAAATGATTGTTTGGATTAAAAGTTCATTACGTAACTAGGAATAGTTCTAAGTCTCATCTTGGATCTAAACATGTGTTGTGGCACTTTCATTTGATTATTAGAATCATTGAAAGATGGGAAATCACTATAGAGATAGTGGACTCTCAAGAACAACATTACATATCCATTAACTAAAGCTTATCCAACAACAGGATAATCGTCACATAGAGAAGAAGAGTATAAGATCTGATGACGATTGGCTTTAGTGCAAGTGGGAGATTGAAAGTAGTATGCACACAAGCCAATCATGTTTGATGATAAAGCATATACTTTGTAACAATCTTATTCATTTATTAATAAAAAGTATTAATTTATTAAAGGCTTTTAATTATCTACATGATGCTATTTTATAATATGTGATAAACCCATAGTTTTAAGCAATGCTTTTAGAATAATGATGATGATCATTCTAATGAGATCTAAATTCTTAGAAAGCTTAAAACTAAAATAGTTCCCAATCGTTGGATTACTAAATTGGGGATTAGTGAATCAGGATAGATTGGTACATACGTTGCTTGCTTTCATTGGATGAGGATGATTGATTTCATGATCATTTGTGTGGAGACACTAAAAGCAAGTATGTAGGTGCTTATTGGAGAATAAGTTCACCTAAGCGTGGCTCGCTAAGGAATACCTAATGGAGTTTTACTTGCTGTCGATAGGAATTCCTATAGTGATAGTAGTACAAGTAATCCTTGGACTTGAGATCATCATAGTATCTTGTGTATGATGAGTTATACTTTGACTTATTCCTTAAGACCCTTAGGGTATATCAAAGGGTATGCTTGGGTAGAACAAGTTGTACATGGAGATAATATATGATCAATAAAGAATCTACCACTTCTAATAAAAGAAGAGAAATGTCCTATGTGATTCGATAAATGACAACCCAGTAGTCCTTGGCCAAGGCGTAATAAAATTAGAAAGGAGTTTCTAATTTGCATTATTCGTATTGTGCATTTAAGAGTCGAAATACATATAATTAAATAAAATAAGACTTGCCGGTAATTCCATGTCTTATATTTAATTGGGACATTGTATGGTGGAAGGATTGAATTATGAGTAACAATTTACTCAAAGGTTCTTTAATGATTAATGTTGAAATCTATATTATACGGAAAGTTGTTGATCGCTAGGGAGGCTTATTCTATTGTAGAATAAATATTATTTATTTAAATAAATTAATGGTTTAATTTATTTATTTAAATAAGATTAGAATTGTTCTAATTGATTTATTAATTCACAACCTAGGTTTAATATGGAGAACCTAAAGGGTCACACCATAAAAGGAAGAATAATTATTTAAGAAGTTAATGGCATAATCGTAATAATATGTTATGTATATTTAATTTAATCTATGGTGATAGAATAAATTAAATAGCTTAATATTTATTATTTAATATTTTAGAAATATTAAATATAAATTAATAAGAGGAGTCTTATTAATATTATTACAATTATTATTATTTTAATTTCTAAAAGAGTTTAGGAATTAATTTAATATAAGTACTCTCATTTATTCCTAATTGGATTAGGAGGAAAATTAATTAAAGGAGTTTAATTAATTATCCCTAATAAGATTAGGGAGCCCATTTAATTAAAAGAGTTTAATTAAATAATACCTTATTTTATTAAATAAGGTTACCTGATATCTTTATAAGAGGAGTCTTATATCAGATATCAAAATATACGCAATTCCAAAAGTTGGAGAGTACGTTCTTTTCTATAGAGATAGAAAACTAGGGTTTGAGCCAAATACCCATCTTCTTAAATCCTTCTTCTTCGTTGGTGGATCACCTCTAGAGGCCAAACACTTGGGTGGCTAACGTTGATCAAAGGAAGGAACCAAACCCGGTGGATTCAAGTTGAACGCGAAAAGGATTGGAGGTGAACTTGTACCTGAGGAAGCTCGATCTTCAAGGGTATGATTCTTATTCGTTATCTTTTTCGTTTAATTAATAATTGTGCATAAAGGGTGATCCGGGTATATGGTTTGTAAAATTTTTAAACTCGATTTTTAAACGCGTTTAGCACTTTTATGCAATTTGATTGCGTTCATGAATAATACAAACCTAACACGAATGTGATGTAATACGAATGGTAAATGACCAAGATTAGAAACTTATAAGAGTTTGGGGTCATTACATAGATCCTGAAAATGGAAAGAATTTATATTCTAAATTGTAATAAGTAAAGTTATATTCATTAAGTTATGAATAAAAAAAATAAATAGTTTGACGATAGTAGTATCATGTCGGACCGAATCCGAGGATCATGGCGGACCGAATCCGAGGTTCAAAGGGACCTGGATTTGGGGGCGTCAAAATATTGAATGATCGTTCTGAGTATACAAAATACTGTATGACTTGGACGATAAGAATAAATCCTGAGGTATGGAATTTAGTGGCCAGAAAGCCATAAGGAATATGAAATGGACTTAACTAACATTATAGTTTAATGGTTCAGATAAGTTAAGATGAATTTAGGTTGTAGTACAATGGTAATCTTTAATGGTTGACATATGGGAGTCGGGCTAAACAATTCCTTTAGAGAGCGAAGGTATATATGAAACTGGCAACCGATCTAAATCATTGTTATAGACAATGTAGATGAGACGTGAACTTGTTTGTTGGTTGTTTGTGGGAAACCACTTAGAGTACCATATGGAATGCTAGCAGAGACATGATGTGTGCTGAGTCCTAGGAGATTTATAAGAAGAAGATAAGAATGTAAATCATCAAAGTTGATGAACGTATTGAGTAAGACATCTCCGTATGTCATGAAGCTGTTAACCGGTAAAGGAAGTTGGTCGCGTAAACTTAGATTGTAAGAATACGAACCCTAAGAAGTAAAGTTAAGTAAACCAATACGTAAAGTTAAGTATATGACTAATTGGTGTATGTGTTATTTCCTTATGTACCACATAGGAATTGGAATGAGCAGTTCAACATAAACTATAAGTTGTAGATGTGCGTAAGGTAAGTTTCCTAACTTCATTCATATTCTAAATGAATGCTAGTTTTTTTAACTTTCTAAGATGTTGAACTTGAGAAGTTCTGTCTATGTGTGAATGTGCGATATTTGTAGAAGGTGTTAGAATGTATGAGGCCTTGTGCCACATTGTATACACTTCAGTGTTTCTATGATATGAACTATTTTATGATTGAACTGTTCAATATGAGAATGTTCTGTTTATACATGAACCATTATTGTTAAGTCTGTGCTATTAATTCTAACTAGATAGAATGTGTATGAAAGAGAGTAGAGAATGAAAGTATTTCAAAGTGAATGTGACTAATGTTTTAAAATGATAGGAATCGAGATTATTCCTATTATTCAAGCTGCTTAATAACCTTTGTTCGGTTATTGAAGTCTTCAAAGAATGTTTAAATTCTTGAAATTATTTGTTCAACTGCTAAGACTTGCTGAGTAATTGAATGCTCACACTTGCTTTAAATAAAAACATTTTCAGCGAACGATGTTAGAAAGAACATAAGGATCCTGTAAAGATCAAGCTGATCAATATTCAGATGAAGTGTCATTCATTAGATGAATGAGCGTGAAGATCAAGAGAAGACTTGTAATGTAGAATAACGTAATTAAACTATAGAATAGTTTAATGAACGATTATGTATTCTTTGTGGCAGATAAAAGTCACTCTTGTAAGAGATAAAGAATAATTTAATTATCATTATTTGTAATGAAAGAGGTTATAAGGTTTTAGAACTTGGGATTTGAGAATGTATGTTGTTATATTTAGATATATAATGATGTATGTTTGGAAGAAGATGGGATCGTAACGTACGGAATCCGGATGTGAAAATAGACCAGATTTCAGGGAATTACAGATTGGTATCAGAGCTGATAGATTATATACCTTAGGTATGAGTACCTAAGGCTATATTCATAGAGAGAAGGTTAAGGAAATCGTTGAGTTAAACGATTAAGGAAGAAGATCACCACGTGATCATAATAAATCGTAATAATAGATGATCTGTTAAACGATGAATGATTTATAGCTAATGTTATGAATGAATGGTACTACGAAGTACTACGGGAAGAAGAACTCAGATTGAGTTATAAAGGATAGCATACGGATTAAAGAAAATTTGTATTAAGGAAAAGAAAGTTAGAAGTTGTAAGATTTCAATTGAGGACTCATGTGATAGGTGAGTCAGTATAAACCTTTGTTATGGGCGCAAGAGGTTTGTGCTTTGGTGTAACCACTGCTTAGCTTATTACAGTGATAATCATTGGAATTGGACGCGCGTTATCAAGAAGTATATGATGAGAAGGTGAATCTTTTCTTATGTATATACTTGATAGGTAGAGAATGATAAAGTAGGTGCGAGTTCTTGAAACTCATACTTATGGTAGGTTCGTGACTCATAATTATATGGTATGTTTTTGAACTTCTTAGCGAATGGATGCCTATGGTGCATGCAGGATAGTTCTTAAACTCATATTATTGTGGAAAGTCCCTGAACTTATAATGTGTGGTAAGTTGATAGACTGTACTAAGGTATAGGAAGATGTAGACTGAAAACGAGTTATTTCAGTAGACTTAGCATTGAAGATACTAGAGAAGATTAAGTATTATCGCAAGTAAGACAATGAAGGAGGATGGAGAATAAGATATTCCAAGTCATCTAGCTATGCTAGATTTTGAAGTTTATTGAAATCGTGCTTATGTGTGCGCATTTTGAAAACGAAAGAATTGGTTCAACTTTTGGAACTAATGGATTTTAAAAGAACTATTCTTGATATGTCTATGCTAGTTGATTCGGCTAGACAGAAATTGATTTGAAATATCAAAAGGAATTTTATATCATCAAGGCATTTGATGCAAAGGTGGCAAAGAGATGGAGTTATTAATGAAATTGAACCTAGTGTTGGATGTGATCTTATGATCAACAGCCCACTATGGTATGATGTATAATGATGAAGTCATAAACTGATGACGTCCTCAATGTATTGTGAAAAGTACGGTATCATAACGTCATAAAATGTTTTGATGTATTATAAAAGAATTTAAAGTAGTCGATGTCAATTGATTTAACTAGACTAATGTTTCAAGTTGATGTCCAATTTATTGGTATGGTCTAAGCTACTTGATTTGGCTAAGACAAATGGTATGTCATGATTAAAAGAAAATCGAGCTTTCTTTGAAGAGTTATGCCAAACCAAATTGTTTTTGGTGCGAAATCTAATGATTAAGTCTTAGGTGAACATACCCTGAAATGGGGTTATACGATGGGTTGATCGCCAACGTATGGAAGAGGTAGTTTACCTTCTTTGTGATTGTAAACTGACCATGAAAGAAGGGTTTACGGTGAAATGTTGTTAAACCAAGTAAGAGTTCATGGTCGATTTGACCCCTCAAAGACAAAATTATGAAATGTTTTAAAGGAATCTTTATATTCTATTTATTCCTTCTACTTCATGATTCTTGGTAAGTTATGAAGGGTAAGGAATGTTTGAAAGATAAGAACTTCTTTGAAGAGAAGTTGAGAAGAAGGGTAAGCTAAAATTTTGAGGACTAAATTGCGTGAAGAAATGGTGAATGTGATGACAAGGAACGAGTGTGGTTTTAAAACTTAGAAGCTACGTAATTTTTATAAGGGAGAAAGAATGTGACAACCCGGAAAATTGAATTATCCAGAATTTAATATTTAAAGAATTAGTTATTAATAAAATAAATTTTTATTAGTACTATTATGTGTTATGTGTTTATTAATCGTTCTAGAACCTAGAATGATTATAAATCGGGGAGGATTCTCGGCTATGAAATTTGACTGAGCAGTAAGAATTTTCAAGACGAAAATAAAAAAAAAATTGAGAACAAAATATTTCTAGGAAAAAAGATGAAATAAGCACTATTCACCTGACGAAACCCTAAGGGTTAGGGTTTGAATAACCTAAGCCTTTCTGAGAGCTCGGTATGTCAAAATAACATTCTGTCGAGAGATTTGATGATAATATATCGTGAAAAGTTAAGTAAGCTAATAAAAGTTTTTCTAAAAAACGTGTAGAAATCTGGACGAAATAAAAATAACGAAAAAGTTTGTTGTGCACTTTTAATTCATTTAGCTACATTAGGAGAAAGCGTGAAGGAAAACGCTTAACACCAAATTGTGTTTTTTAGTTTTTCGGAGATTCGAAGAATACATAAAAGGTAATCGGTAAATGAAAGATAAAATATCCAAAAATATTTAGATTTCGAGAATAAGAGTTTTAGAACTGTCAGACGAATTCTGCAAGATGGAAGCACGAAGCTTCCAAGGGAAGCTTCGTGAATAGTAAGGAGGTGTATTGAGGAGGTGGAAATAGTAAGGAGGTTTGGGGCAAAATGACTAAAATGCCGATAGCCTTGGTTTTCTATATAAACAAGCCTTAAGCTTATTTGTTGGGTTTGAAATTTCAACCAACACATTTAAGAGAGAGAGAGAGTTCAGATGAAGAGGGAGAGAATGAAAAAAAGCTAGCCCGAGTGCACGCTTTGTCCAATGGAAGGAGATGAAAGAAGAAAGGTAATCTGAAAACCTAACTTCTAGATAATTTTCTTTAAGTTTTATATGTTTAAAACATAGCTTAATTAGAATAAGAAGTAAGAGATGTTAAGAATGATTTCATATGGTTGAAATCATGAGAAAAGAAGAAATAAGAAATTAGAAGTTTATTTTATAAATTTCTTAAGGAAGTGTAAGATTCAGTAGTGAATTAGAAGCGATCCAAGAATGAATCATATGAATGATTCAATGAAATAAGTATGGGATGGTGTTTTATAACATCAAATTCCAAGAAAAAGTAAAATCGTAATCAAAATATCGATTAAAAATGAAGAACGAACGAAGAACGCGAAGAACATTGTTGATGGACAAATTTAAAACCATCGTAGTGTAATTGTTATTGATGGAAAAGTTTAAAACCATCACGTATAAGCTAGATGCTTATTTCTTGGACAGGAATGGTAGAAATGTTCATGAAGAATGGATTAAAACTGAGTTATGACGAAGTTATGGCGACAATTTCGTAAAAGACGAATGAGAATTAGAAAGTTAGTAAATGACCCCAAATGTGTAGGTTTTCATAAGAATGTAAGAGAACGTAGAAAATTCGAGTCGTGGACTCAAAAACGAACGATTTCTGAGTTCGGATGACCAAATTACAGACGAACGAACGAAGACCGTTAAAAACATAAAACGAACGAAGGTTGAAGATTAAGCCAATTGAATGGCATGTTAATGGACTCAGAATGAAGTTTTGTCTGAGGGTAATCCATCTACGTAAGATAAGGAAGAGAATGGCTTTGGAACAACCTTGTTCCGAGTTATAGCGAAGAAGTTACGGAAGTGGGAAGTGGGAAGTGAGCGTCTCAAATTTGATTTGAGACTTAGAAAATTTTTCAATTTTTTGAGGATGAAGCCCTGACGCTGTATCGCCAGCCAGGCCTTGGGAGGCGGCATCGCAGTGCCAAGGCCGGGCCTTTAGCCACTACAGAGTGGCATCGTAGTGCGAGATTTGTGTAGGGAACCGGCGCCAGTGCAAGATAGTGCCCAATGATGAGCTTTTAGCTGCTCAATTACTGGGGGATGTGCAAGAAAGAAATATAAACATGTAGTTCACCGAATGTAACACTTAATTAAGTGTAATAAACCTTAAATGAAGGTTGAACAGAAAGATTAAACGAGATTAAAAGACAGAGAATTTAAGTGATAGATTACGTAATCGATATCCGGGGATCGTAGTCGCAATGAAACGAACGTGGGGGATTGCTATGATTGTGATTCCTTAGACGTTGAGTAATGAGGGTAATGTATAACATTTTGATGTTATGTGGGTGTAATGAGAGATAAATGTAAAGCATATAAATCTTTGTAGAATGTAACGTTGTTGCGATCTTGTGATCGGTCTTAGCATACAACGAATCATATGGGTTCGACATTAAGAAAGAATATTGAACATGGGGTTCAGGTGATGGGTAATGAATGAAAGCAATTAAAACCTTGGATGAAGGTTGAATAGAATTAAGAGACAAGAAACGTGAACATTGATTATGTAAATGATTCTCGTGAATCATATTTACGTCTGCTGAACGTTCTAAGTGTACATTGGTTGTATAACTTAAGCGTTGACAAAGGTAGTAAATAAGATATGAATTATCAAGAAAGCCGTAATGAGCGATAATAAGATTAACGAAAGCCAAATGTGGGTCGGATGGAGAATGTTAGAATGAAATGTAAGCGTTGGACACTTTAACCAACGTGAAAGTTGAGTGTACGTGAATATTAAATGGGAAGGACCTACACCCGTGTATGGTTTGGACCGTAAGGTAATAAAGATCAATGATTAAACCCGTGAGCGTGTGAATAAGTGAATTAAAGACAAAGCACGTATAACGTAAAGAGGTCGAGTTAATGTTTATAACTTGGAAGGCGACGCCCGTGTCGAATGAATCGGACGTTGTAAGAGAAGAATAAGGTAACGTAAAATGGTTAACGCTTATAAATGCGTAGAAGGAATATTGAATGATGGATTTCGAGTATAGAAAAGACCGTATGACTTGGATGAGAAGAATAAATCACGGTATGGCATTTAGTTGCCGGAAAGCCATAAGGAATATAAAATGGATAAGTTAAGATGATTTTAGGTTGTAGTACAATGGTAATCTTTGATGGTTGACATATGGGAGCTTGGCTAAACAATTCCTTTAGAGAGCAAAGGTATATACAAAACAGGCAACCGATCTAAATCATTGTTATGGGCAGTGTAAATGAGACAAGAACTTGTTTGTTGGTTATTTGTGGGAAACCACTCAGAGTACCATATGGACTGCTAGCAGAGACATGATGTGTGCTGAGTCCTAGGAGATTTATAAGAAGAAGATAAGAATGTAAATCATCAAAGATGATGAACGTATAGAGTAAGACATCTCCGTATGTTATGAAGTTGTTAACCGGTAAAGGAAGTTGGTCGCATAAACTTAGATTGTAAGAACGCGAACCCTAAGAAGTAAAGTTAAGTTAACCAATGCGTAAAGTCAAGTATATGACTAATTGGTGTATGTGTTATTTCCTTATGTGATACATAGGAATTGGAATGAGCAGTTCAGCATAAACTATAAGCTGTAGTTGTGCGTAAGGTAAGTTTCCTAACTTCATTCATATTTTAAATGAATGCTAGTTTTTTTAAACTTCTCAGATGTTGAACTTGAGAAGATCTGTCTATGTGTGAATGTGCGATATTTGTACAAGGCGGTAGAACGTATGAGGCCTTGTGCCACATTGTAAACACTTCGGTGTTTCTATGATATTAATTATTCTATGATTAAACTGTTCAATATGAGAATGTTCTATTTATACATGAACCGTTATTTTTAAGTTTATGCTATTGATTCTAGGCAGACATGTAATGTGTATGAAGGAGAGAGTAGAGAATGAAAGTAATTCAAAGTGAATGTGACTAATGTTTTAAAATGATATTAATTGAGATTATTCCTATTATTCAAGTCGCTTCATAACCTTTGTTCGGTTATTGAAGTCTTAAAAGAATGTTTAAATTCTTGAAGTTGTTTGTTCAATTGCTAAGACTTCTTTGAGCAATTGAATGCTCACACTTGCTTTAAATAAAAACATTTTCAGTGAACGATGTTAGAAAGAACTTAAGGATCCCGTAAAGATCAAGCTAATCGGTATCTAGACGAAGTGCCATTCATTAGATGAATGAGCGTGAAGATCAAGCGAAGACTTGTAATGTAGAATAATATAATTAAACTATAAAATAGTTTAATGAATGGTTATATATCCTTGGTGGCAGATAAAAGTCACTCTTGTAAGAGATAAAGAATAATGTAATTATCATTATTTGTAATGAAAGTGGTTTTAAGGTTTTAGAACCTAGAATTTGAGAATGTATGTTGTTATATTTAGCTATATAATGATGTATGTTTGGAAGAAGATGGGATCATGACGTACAGAATCCGGATGTGAAAATAGAACGGATTTCGGGGCGTTATAATGGATTGAAACTAAAAAAAACAAATAACCTCTACTCAGGGGATGGCGCAATTGTCTTTCAAGACTACTTAGCACCAATCAATGCATTGCTCGATCCCGAAACCTAACGGTAGCAATTGTGCTTATTTTCGCCATTGGTACCAAATAAGCAGCCTACCCAAAGACGTCTGTGAGACAAAAACATCAAAGAACTTCATCACTGCTACAAACAAAAACCCCAATTTCCCAATTTCTACAGCAACACAGACACACCCTTACACTACAAACTTAACCAAAGCCTTGTAACATATACAATCAATCATTCTAACACCTAATACAACTTACATAATCAAATTCAGAGGATTAAAAACCATATTTTTGCTATTTTCTTATGTGACACCCCCAAATCTGGGTACTTCTTTCCCACACAATTTGGTGTCCACTTTCCATTCAATCATATCTAACTACCCAAATATAATAAAATTTAAATAATAATTCTTCTCATTAAAGGGTTACATAACACTACAAAAAAATTAATCATTGCCGACGCGAAATTTGTCCGTCATGATAATGACCTCTCGTCGTCTTGATGAATGAGGTTAATGACGGGGTATACTGCTGCCTCGGTCGTTGTTGGCTCCGTCATTCCGCCGTCAGTCGGGAACTATGTCATTCTTGGGATGGCTTACTAGTCGGTAAAATGTCATTATGATGACTTCAAATGACGAACAGAGGTAATCGGTAATAACCATACTTTAATTTTAATAATTTAGTTAATTCTTGGATGGCATAGCCATCGCCAATGAGTGTAAACCCCGTCACCAATGACATTTATTTAATTTAATTACGGATTCGTCACTATAGGTCATTTAACTACACTACGCCGCCAATTTGATGACCCTTAAATTTTTTTATTATTAAAATTGCAAAATTCCCCTGTTCATTTACATATACATTGTACCTGTTATATACTAAAGAAAAACAAATAATGACAATGTACGCATATCAATAACAATAATATCTTTTACTATCAACAATCAATATACTTAGATATCAAACTCAAGTCTGTACAACTCAAAAGCTAAATACATACATGAAACTCAAAATATAAATATAAACTAACTACTGCCCAAGATCAGGAATCTCTGTGTCATCGCCTCCGGTTCCATCACCGGTCCCACCTCCGGTCCCATCGTCGGTCCCATCCTTCATAGTCTCATCAGCATCAGCCTGGCGATCATCACCATCTCCTCCACGGGCATCGCATGTGCCGCAATCTCCACTCCCACGAGTCTCATCAACAAGACCCTACAAGATTAAAATATTAATAACGAAGTCCAAAATAGAGCATATTTAAGTTATTTTAGTTTGTGTTCTACAAGTGTTGGCGAGTTTTGTAATTTAGGCGATAATTCGATCTCTGTATGTCGGAATCGAGTTCCGTAAGTTGTAACACGTGTCTAATACTTACACAGTGCTATGTGTGTGTTTGCGTGGCGTTTGGACGGTCGATGAGGGTTTTGGGCTCTTTTTCGGCTTTTTGCCTAAGTGTTGGCGACTTTTGTAATTTGGGCGATAACTCGATCTTCGTATGTCAGAAGTTGTAACATGTGTCTAATACCTACGCGGTGCTATATGTGTGTTTGCGTGGCGTTCAGAAGGCCGATGCGAGTTTTTGGCTCTTTTTTGGCTTTTTGCCTAAATGTTGTTGAGTTTTGCAAACTGGGCGATAACTAGGTCTCCGTATGTCAGAATCAAGTCCCATAAGTTGTAACGCGTGTCTAATACCTATGCGGTGGTATGTGTGTGTTTGCGTGGCGTTCGGACGGCTGATGCGGGTTTTGGGCTCTTTTTCGGCTTTTTGCCTAAGTGTTGGCGAGTTTTGCAATTTGGGCGATAACTCGGTCTCCGTATGTCATAATCAAGTTTCGTAAGTTGTAACATATGTCTAATACCTACGCGGTGCTATGTGTGTGTTTGTGTAGCGTTCGGACGAACGATGAGGGTATTGAGCTCTCTTTCGGCTTTTTGCCTAAGTGTTGTTGAGATTTGCAAACTGGGCGATAACTCGGTCTCCGTATGTCGGAATCAAGTCCCGTAAGTTGTAACACATGTCTAGTACCTACGCGGTTCTATGCGTGTTTTGGGCATGGCGTTCGGATGGCCGATGCGGGTTTTGGGCTCTTTTTTGGCTTTTTTCCTAAGTGTTGTTGAGTTTTGCAAACTGGGCGATAACTCGGTCTTCGCATGTCGGAATTGAGTCCTATAAGTTTTAACGTTTGTCTAATACCTACGAGGTGCTATGTGTGTATTTGCCTTGTGTTCGGACGGCCAATGCAAGTTTTGGGGTCTTTTTCGGCTTTTTGCCTAAGTGTTGTTGAGATTTATAAACTGGGCAATAACTCGGTCTCCGTATGTCGGAATCGAGTCCCGTAAGTTGTAACACATGTCTAATACCTATTTGGTGCTATGTGTGTGTTTGCGTGGCGTTCGGATGGCTGATGCAGAATTTGGGCTCTTTTTTAGCTTTTTGCCTAAGTATTGTTGAGTTTTGCAAATTGGGCGATAACTCACTCTCTGTATGTCAGAATTGAGTTTCGTAAGTTGTAACACGTGTCTAATACCTCTGGCGGATCTGCTATGTGTGTTTTTGTGTGGCGTTGGACGGTAAATCTGAGTTTTGGGCTCTTTTTGCTTTTTGCCTAAGTGTTGTTGAGTTTTACAAACTGGGCAATAACTCGGTCTCCGTATGTCGGAATCGAGTCCCGTAAGTTTTAACGCGTGTCTAATACCTTCACGGTGCTATGTGTCTATTTGCGTGGTGTTCGAACAGTCGATGCGGGTTTTGGGCTCTTTTTTGGCTTTTTGCCTAAGTGTTGGCGAGTTTTGAAATTTGGGTGATAACTCGGTCTTCGTATGTCGGAATCGAGTCCCATAAGTTGTAACATGTGTCTAATACATACGCGGTTCTATGTGTGTGTTTGCGTGGTATTCGGACTGCCGATGCTGGTTTTGGGCTCTTTTTTGGCTTTTTGCCTAAGTGTTGACGAGTTTTGCAATTTGGGCGATAAATCGGTCTCCATATGTCATAATCGAGTCCCGTAAGTTATAACACGTGTCTAATACCTCTGGCGGTCTTATGTGTGTGTTGCGTTTGGCGTTCGAATGACGACGAGTCGCGGTTTTGGGCTCTCTTTCGGCTTTTTGCCTAAGTGTTGTTGAGATTTGCAAACTGGGCGATAACTCGATCTCCGTATGTCAGAATAGAGTCCCGTAAGTTGTAACACATGTCTAATACCTACGCGGTGCTATGTGTGTGTTTGCGTGGTGTTCGGACGGCCGATGCGGGTTTTGGGCTCTTTTTTAGCTTTTTGCCTAAGTGTTGTTGAGTTTTGCAAACTAGGCGATAACTCGGTCTCTGTATGTCAGAATTGAGTCTTGTAAGTTTTAATGTGTGTCTAATACCTACGCGGTACTATGTGTGTGTTTGCCTGGCGTTCGGACGGCCGATGCGGGTTTTGAGCTCTTTTTCGACTTTTTGCCTAAGGGTTGTTGAGATTTAAAAACTGGGCAATAACTCGATCTCCGCATGTCGAAATCGAGTCCCAAAAGTTGTAACACATGTCTAATACCTACGTGGAGCTATGTGTGTTTGTGTGGCGTTCGGATGGCTGATGCGGAATTTGGGCTCTTTTTCGGCTTTTTGCCTAAGTGTTGTTGAGTTTTGCAAATTGGGTGATAACTCGGTCTCCGTATGTAAGAATCGAGTTTCGTAAGTTGTAACACATGTCTAATACCTACGCGGTGCTATGTGTGTGTTTGTGTGGCGTTCGGACGGCCGATGCAGGTTTTGGGTTCTTTTTCGGCTTTTTGCCTAAGTGTTGTTGAGTTTTGCAAACTGGACGATAACTCGATCTCCGTATGTCGGAATCGTGTCCCGTAAGTTGTAACGCGTGTCTAATACATACGCGGTGCTATATGTGTGTTTGCGCGGTGTTCGGACGGCCGATGCGGGTTTTGGGCTCTTTTTTGGCTTTTTACCTAAATGTTGTTGAGTTTGGCAAACTGGACGATAACTCGGTCTCTGTATGTCGGAAACAAGTCCCGTAAGTTGTAACGTGTGTCTAATACCTACGCGATGTTATGTGTGTGTTTGCCTGGCGTTCGGACGGCCGATGCGGGTTTTGGGCTCTTTTTCGGCTTTTTGCCTAAGTGTTGGCGAGTTATGCAATTTGGGCGATAACTCGGTCTCTATATGTTATAATCGAGTCCTGTAAGTTGTAACATGTGTCTTATACCTACGTGGTGCTATGTCTGTGTTTGCGTGGCGTTCGGACGACCGATGATGGTTTTGGGCTCTTTTTTGACTTTTTGCCTAAGTGTTGTTGAGATTTGCAAACTGGGTGATAACTCAGTCTTCGTATGTCAGAATTGAGTCCCGTAAGTTATAACACATGTCTAATACCTACGCGATGCTATGTGTGTGTTTGAGTGGCATTCGGACGGCTGATACGGGTTTTGGGCATTTTTTCAACTTTTTGCCTAAGTGTTATTGAGTTTTGTAAACTGGGTGATAACTCGGTCTCCGTATGTCAGAATCGAGTTCCATAAGTTGTAACACGTGTCTAATACCTACGCGGTACTATGTGTGTTTTTGCGTGGCGTTCGGATGGCCGATGTGGGTTTTGGGCTCTTTTTCGGCTTTTTGTCTAATTGTTGACGAGTTTTGCAAATAGGGCGATAACTTTCGATCTCGTATGTTGAATTGAGTCCATAAGTTGTAACGTGTATGTCTAATACCTACTGGCGGTGCTATGTGTGTGTTTGCGTGGCGTTCGGACGACCGATGCGGGTTTTGGGCTCTTTTTCGGCTTTTTGCCTAAGTGTTGTTGAGTTTTGCAAACTGGGCGATAACTCGGTCTCCGTATGTCGAGAATCGAGTCCGTAAGTTGTAACACGTGTCTAATACCTACTGCGGTGTTATGTGTGTGTTTGTGTTGCGTTCTGACGGCCGATGCGGGTTTTGGGCTCTTTTTTGGCTTTTTGCCTAAATGTTGTTGAGTTTTGCAAACTGGGCGATAACTCGGTCTCCGTATGTCAGAATCGAGTTTCGTAAGTTGTAACGCGTGTCTAATACCTACGCAGTGCTACGCGTGTGTTTGCGTGGCGTTCGGACGGCCGATGCGGGTTTTGGGCTCTTTTTCGGCTTTTTGCCTAAGTGTTGTTGAGAGTTTTGCAAAGCTGGCGATAACTTTCGGTCTCCGTATGTCGAGAATCGAGTCCGTAAGTTGTAGCACGCGTGTCTAATACCTCTGGCGGTGCTATGTGTGTGTTGTTTGTGTGGTGGCGTTCGGACGGTGCCGATCGGGTTTTGGGCTCTTTTTTTGGCTTTTTGCCTAAGTGTTGTTGAGTTTTGCAAAGCTGGCGATAACTTTCGGTCTCCGTATGTCGAATCGAGTCCGTAAGTTGTTATAACTGCGTGTCTAATACCTACTGCGGTGCTATGTGTGTGTGTTTGCGTGGCGTTGGACGGCCGTCACGGGTTTTGGGCTCTTTTTGGCTTTTTGCCTAAGTGTTGTTGAGTTTTGCAAATTTGGGCGATAACTTTCGGTCTCGTATGTCGAGAATCGAGTCCGTAAGTTGTAACACGTGTCTAATACCTCTGGCGGTCTATATGTGTGTGTTTGCGTGGCGTTCGGATGACCGATCTGGGTTTTGGGCTCTTTTTTGACTTTTTGCCTAAGTGTTGTTGAGTTTTTTGGGCGATAACTTTCGGTCTCCGTCCGTATATGTCGAGAATCGAGTCCGTAAGTTTAACGCGTGTCTAATACCTACTTTTGATTGCTATATGTGTGTGTTTGCGTGGCGTTGGACGGCCGATCATCGGGTTTTGGCTCTTTTTGGCTTTTTGCCTAAGTGTTGTTGAGTTTTGCAAAAGCTGGCGATAACTTTCGGTCTCCGTATGTATGTCGAATCGAGTCCGTAAGTTGTAACAGCGTGCTCTAATACCTACTGGCGGTGCTATGTGTGTTTTTGTGTGGCGTTGGACGGTTTGCAATGGGTTTGGGCTCTTTTTGGCTTTTGCCTAAGTGTTGTTGTGTGTTTTGCAAAGCTTGGGCGATAACTTTCGGTCTCCGTATGTCAAGTCGAATCGAGTCCCGTAAGTTATAACTTGCGTGTCTAATACCTATCAGCGGTACTTATGTGTGTTTGCGTGGCGTTGGGCGGATGGCCGATCGGGTTTTGGGCTCTTTTTGCTTTTTGCCTAAGTGTTGTTGAGTTTTGCAAATTAGGCGATAACTTCGGTCTCGTATGTCGAGAATCGAGTCCGTAAGTTATAACTGCGTGTCTAATACCTCTGGCGGTGTTATGTGTGTGTTTTTGCGTGGCGTTAGGATGGCGGTGCGGGTTTTGGGCTCTTTTTCGACTTTTTGCCTAAGTGTTGTTGAGTTTTGCAAAGCTGGCGATAACTTTCGGTCTCCGTATGTAAGAATCGAGTCCGTAAGTTTAGCACGCGTGTCTAATACCTCTGGCGGTGCTATGTGTGTGTTTGCGTGGCGTTGGACGGCGATCGTCTTGGGTTTTGGGCTCTTTTGGCTTTTTGCCTAAGTGTTGTTGAGTTTTTAAACTTGGCGATAACTTTCGGTCTCCGTATGTCGAATCGAGTCCGTAAGTTATATAGCGTATGTCTAATACCTCTGGCGGTGCTTTATGTGTGTGTTTGCGTGGCGTTCGGATGGCCGATGCGGGTTTTGGGCTCTTTTTCGACTTTTTGCCTAAGTGTTGTTGAGTTTTGCAAACTGGGCGATAACTCGGTCTCCGTATGTAAAAATTGAGTCCGTATGTTTTTACGTGTGTCTATTACCTACGCGGTGCTATGTGTGTGTTTGCGTGGCGTTCGGACGGCCGATATGGGTTTTGGGCTCTTTTTCGACTTTTTGCCTAAGTGTTGTTGAGTTTTGCAAACTGGGCGATAACTCGGTCTCCGTATGTCGGAATCGAGTCCGTAAGTTTAACGCGTGTATCTAATACCTCTGCGGTGCTATTATGTGTGTGTTTGCGTGGCGTTCGGACGGCCGATACGGGTTTTGGGCTCTTTTTCGGCTTTTTGCCTAAGTGTTGTTGAGTTTTACAAATTGGGCGATAACTCGGTCTCCGTATGTCGGAATCGAGTCCCGTAAGTTGTAACGCGTGTCTATTACCTAAGCGGTGCTATGTGTGTGTTTGCGTGGCGTTCGGATGGCCGATACGGGTTTTGGGCTCTTTTTGACTTTTTGCCTAAGTGTTGTTGAGTTTTGCAAACTGGGCGATAACTCGGTCTCCGTATGTCGGAATCGAGTCCCGTAAGTTATAACAGCGTGTCTATTACCTACGCGGTGCTATGTGTGTGTTTGCGTGGCGTTCGGACGGCCGATACGGGTTTTGGGCTCTTTTTCGGCTTTTTGCCTAAGTGTTGTTGAGTTTTGCAAACTGGGCGATAACTTTCGATCTCCGTATGTCGGAATCGAGTCCGTAAAGTAGCGTAAGCGTGTACAATACCTCTGGTGGTGCTATGTGTGTGTTTGTGTGGCGTTCGGACGGCCGATACGGGTTTTGGGCTCTTTTTCGGCTTTTTGCCTAAGTGTTGTTGAGTTTTGCAAATTGGGCGATAACTCGGTCTCCGTATGTCAGAATCGAGTGCCGTAAGTTATAACTGCGTGTCTACAATACCTACAGCGGTCTTTATGTGTGTGTGTTTGCGTGGCGTTCGGACGGTCGATACGGGTTTTGGGCTCTTTTTTGGCTTTTTGCCTAAGTGTTGTTGAGTTTTGCAAACTGGGCGATAACTCGATCTCCGTATGTCGGAATCGAGTCCCGTAAGTTATAACGCGTGTCTATTACCTACAGCGGTCTATGTGTGTGTGTTTGCGTGGCGTTGGACGGCCGATCACGGGTTTTGGGCTCTTTTTGGCTTTTTGCCTAAGTGTTGTTGAGTTTTGCAAAGCTGGGCGATAACTTTCGGTCTCCGTATGTCGAGAATCGAGTCCGTAAGTTGTAATGCGTATGTGTCTAATACCTCTGCGGTCTTTATGTGTGTGTTTGCGTTGCGTTCGGACGGCCGATGCCGGGTTTGGACTCTTTTTCGGCTTTTTGCCTAAGTGTTGTTGAGTTTTGCAAATTTGGCGATAACTTTCGGTCTCGTATGTCGAATCGAGTCCGTAAGTTTATAATAGCGTGTCTAATACCTACTGGTGGTGCTATGTGTGTGTTTGCGTGGCGTTGGACGGACGCCGATGCGGGTTTTGGGCTCTTTTTGACTTTTTGCCTAAGTGTTGTTGAGTTTTTGCAAGCTGGGCGATAACTTTCGGTCTCGTATGTCGGAATCGAGTCCGTAAGTTATAACACGTGTCTAATACTACAGCGGTGCTATGTGTGTGTGTTTGCGTGGCGTTCGGACGGACCGATCACGGGTTTTGGGCTCTTTTTGACTTTTTGCCTAAGTGTTGTTTGAGTTTTGCAAAGCTGGCGATAACTTTCGGTCTTCGTATGTCGGAATCGAGTCCGTAAGTTATAACGTGTCTACTATTACCTACAGCGGTGCTATGTGTGTGTTTGCGTGGCGTTCGGACGGGCCGTCTGGGTTTTGGCTCTTTTTGGCTTTTTGCCTAAGTGTTGTTGAGTTTTGCAAAATTGGGCGATAACTTTCGGTCTCCGTATGTTGGAATCGAGTCCGTAAGTTGTAACAGCGTGTCTAATACCTACAGCGGTCTATGTGTGTGTGTGTTTGCGTGGCGTTGGTTCGGACGGCCGATCTTGGTTTTGGGCTCTTTTTGGCTTTTTGCCTAAGTGTTTGTTGAGTTTTGCAAACTAGGCGATAACTTTCGGTCTCCGTATGTCGGAATCGAGTCCGTAAGTTATAACAGCGTGTATAATACCTACTGCGGTCTTATGTGTGTGTGTTTGCGTGGCGTTCGGATGGTCGATCACGGGTTTTGGGCTCTTTTGGCTTTTTGCCTAAGTGTTGTTGAGTTTTGCAAAGCTGGGCGATAACTTCGGTCTCCGTATGTATGTCGAGAATCGAGTCCGTAAGTTATAACGCGTGTCTAATACCTACAGCGGTGCTATGTGTGTGTGTGTTTGCGTGGCGTTGGACGGTCGATCTGGGTTTTGGGCTCTTTTTGGCTTTTTGCCTAAGTGTTGTTGAGTTTTGCAAAGCTGGGCGATAACTTTCGGTCTCCGTATGTCGGAATCGAGTCCGTAAGTTATAGCGTGTCTAATACCTACTGCGGTGCTATGTGTGTGTGTTTGCGTGGCGTTCGGATGGTCGATCTTTGGTTTTGTGCCCTTTTCGGCTTTTTGCCTAAGTGTTGTTGAGTTTTGCAAACTGGGCGAAAACTCCGTCTTCGTATGTCGGAATCGAGTCCCGTAAGTTCTAATGCGTGTCTAATACCTATGCGGTGATATGTGTGTGTTTGCATGGCGTTTGGAAGGTCGGTTCGGGTTTTGGGCTCTTTTTTGGCTTTTTTTGCCTAAGTGTTGTTGAGTTTTGCAAACTGGGCGATAACTCGGTCTCCGTATGTCGGAATCGAGTCCGTAAGTTATAACGCGTGTCTATTACCTACGCGGTGCTATGTGTGTGTTTGCGTGGCGTTCGGACGGCCGATACGGGTTTTGGGCTCTTTTTCGGCTTTTTGCCTAAGTGTTGTTGAGTTTTGCAAACTGGGCGATAATTCGGTCTCCGTATGTCGGAATCGAGTCCGTAAGTTCTGTACGTGTGTCTAATACCTCTGGCGGTGCTATGTGTGTGTTTGCGTGGCGTTTGACGGGTTTGGTCGATCTAAGTGGGTTTTGGGCTCTTTTTGGCTTTTTGCCTAAGTGTTGTTGAGTTTTGCAAACTGGGCGATAACTCGGTCTCCGTATGTCAGAATCGAGTCCTGTAAGTTGTAACGCGTGTCTATTACCTATGCGGTGCTATGTGTGTGTTTGCGTGGCGTTCGGATGGCCGATACGGGTTTTGGGCTCTTTTTGACTTTTTGCCTAAGTGTTGTTGAGTTTTTTTGCAACTTTCGGGCGATAACTTTCGGTCTCCGTATATCGAATCGAGTCCGTAAGTTGTAACGTGCGTATTATATAATACCTACAGCGGTGCTATGTGTGTGTTTGCGTGGCGTTCGGGATGGCGATGTTTGGGTTTTGGGCTCTTTTTGACTTTTTGCCTAAGTGTTGTTGAGTTTTGCAAAGCTAGGCGATAACTTTCGGTCTCAAGTATGTCGAGAATCGAGTCCGTAAGTTTAATAGCGTGTGTACTAATACCTCTGGCGGTGCTATGTGTGTGTGTTTGTGTGGCGTTCGGATGGACGATCACGGGTTTGGGCTCTTTTTGACTTTTTGCCTAAGTGTTGTTGAGTTTTGCAAATTGGGCGATAACTTCGGTCTCCGTATGTCGGAATCGAGTCCGTAAGTTCTAGTGCGTGTCTAATACCTACCTGCGGTGCTATATGTGTGTTTTGCGTGGCGTTCGGACGGTCGATCACGGGTTTTGGGCTCTTTTGGCTTTTTGCCTAAGTGTTGTTGAGTTTTGCAAAGCTGGCGATAACTTCGGATCTCCGTATATGGAATCGAGTCCGTAAGTTTATAACACGCATGTCTAATACCTCTACGCGGTGCTATGTGTGTGTTTGTGTGGCGTTTGGATGGATGGTCCGATCGGGTTTTGGGCTCTTTTTGGCTTTTTGCCTAAGTGTTGTTGAGTTTTGCAAAAGCTGGCGATAACTTTCGGTCTCCGTATGTGGAATCGAGTCCGTAAGTTGTAACAGCGTGTCTAATACCTACGGTGTCTGCTATGTGTGTGTTTGCGTGGCGTTCGGATGGCCGATCTGGGTTTTGGGCTCTTTTTGGCTTTTGCCTAAGTGTTGTTGAGTTTTGCAAAGCTGGCGATAACTTTCGATCTCCGTATGTCGGAATCGAGTCCGTAAGTTATAAGCGTGTGTCTAATACCTACAGCGGTGCTATGTGTGTGTTTGTGTGGCGTTCGGATGGCCGATGCGGGTTTTGGGCTCTTTTTCGGCTTTTTGCCTAAGTGTTGTTGAGTTTTGCAAACTAGGCGATAACTCGGTCTCCGTATGTCAGAATCGAGTCCGTAAAGTTATGTGTCGCGTGTCTAATACCTACTGCGGTGCTATGTGTGTGTTTGCGTGGCGTTCGGATGGACGATCTTGGTTTTGGGCTCTTTTTGGCTTTTTGCCTAAGTGTTGTTGAGTTTTGCAAAGCGGGCGATAACTTCGGTCTCGTATGTCGTGAATCGAGTCCGTAAGTTGTAACGCGTGTCTAATACCTACAGTGGTGCTATGTGTGTGTTTGTGTGGCGTTTGGATGGCCGATGCGGTTTTGGGCTCTTTTTCGGCTTTTTGCCTAAGTGTTGTTGAGTTTTGCAAACTGGGCGATAACTCGGTCTCCGTTTGTCGGAATCGAGTGCCGTAAGTTGTAACGCGTGTCTATTACCTACGCGGTGCTATGTGTGTGTTTGCGTGGCGTTTGGACGGCCGATACGGGTTTTGGGCTCTTTTTCGGCTTTTTGCCTAAGTGTTGTTGAGTTTTGCAAACTGGGCGATAACTTCGGTCTCCGTATGTCGGAATCGAGTCCCGTAAGTTGTTAGTAACGTGTCCCTAATACCTCTGGCGGTGCTATGTGTGTGTTTGCGTGGCGTTCAGACGGCCGATGCGGGTTTTGGGCTCTTTTTTGGCTTTTTGCCTAAGTGTTGTTGAGTTTTGCAAAAAGTAGGCGATAACTTTCGGTCTTCGTATGTGTGGAATCGAGTCCGTAAGTTGTAATAGCGTGTATCTAATACCTCTGTGCGGTGCTATATGTGTGTTTGCGTGGCGTTCGGACGGTCGATGCGTCGGGTTTGGGCTCTTTTGGCTTTTTTTTGCCTAAGTGTTGTTGAGTTTTGCAAAGCTGGGCGATAACTTTCGGTCTCCGTATGTCGGAATCGAGTCCGTAAAGTTATAACGCGTGTAATACCCTACAGCGGTGCTATGTGTGTGTTTGCGTGGCGTTCGGATGGCCGATCTGCGGGTTTGGGCTCTTTTTCGCTTTTTGCCTAAGTGTTGTTGAGTTTTGCAAGCTGGCGATAACTTTCGGTCTCCGTATGTCGGAATCGAGTCCGTAAGTTGTAACAGCGTGTGTCTAATACCTACTGGATTGCTATGTGTGTGTTTGTGTGGCGTTCGGACGGACGATCTAAGTGTTGTTGGTTTTGGGCTCTTTTTGGCTTTTTGCCTAAGTGTTGTTGAGTTTTGCAAGCTGGAGGCGATAACTTTCGGTCTCCGTATGTCGGAATCGAGTCCGTAAGTTGTAACGCGTGTATCTAATACCTACTGCGGTCTTATGTGTGTGTGTTTGCGTGGCGTTCGGACGGCCGATGCGGGTTTTGGGCTCTTTTTCGATTTTTTGCCTAAGTGTTGTTGAGTTTTGCAAACTGGGCGATAACTTAGTCTCCGTATGTCGGAATCGAGTCCCGTAAGTTGTAACGCGTGTCTATTACCTATGCGGTGCTATGTGTGTGTTTGCGTGGCGTTCGGATGGCCGATGCGGGTTTTGGGCTCTTTTTGGCTTTTTGCCTAAGTGTTGTTGAGTTTTGCAAATTGGGCGATAACTCGGTCTCCGTATGTCGGAATCGAGTCCGTAAGTTCTTATGCGTGTCTAATACCCTCTGCGGTGCTGCTATGTGTGTGTTTGCGTGGCGTTCGGACGGCCGATACGGGTTTTGGGCTCTTTTTTGGCTTTTTGCCTAAGTGTTGTTGAGTTTTGCAAACTGGGCGATAACTCGGTCTCCGTATATGTCGGAATCGAGTCCGTAAGTTGTAAAGTGCGTGTCTAATACCTCGGCGGTGCTATGTGTGTGTTTGCGTGGCGTTTGGACGGCCGATCACGTGTTTTGGTCTCTTTTGGCTTTTTGCCTAAGTGTTGTTGAGTTTTGCAAGCTGAGGCGATAACTTTCGGTCTCCGTATGTCGAGAATCGAGTCCGTAAAGTTGTAACACGTGTCTAATACCTACGCGGTACTATGTGTGTGTTTGCGTGGCGTTCGGATGGTCGATGCGGGTTTTGGGCTCTCTTTTTGGCTTTTTGCCTAAGTGTTGTTGAGTTTTGCAATTTGGCGATAACTTTCGGTCTCCGTATGTCGAGAATCGAGTCCGTAAGTTTTGTATGGCGTGTCTAATACCTCAGCGGTGCTATGTGTGTGTTTTGCGTGGCGTTCGGACGGACGATCGGGTTTTGGGCTCTTTTTGACTTTTTGCCTAAGTGTTGGTGAGTTTTACAAAGCTGGGCGATAACTTTCGGTCTTCGTATGTCGAATCGAGTCCGTAAGTTCTAACGTGTGTCTAATACCTACAGCGGTGCTATATGTGTGTTTGTGTGGCGTTGGATGGTCGATCACGGGTTTTGGGCTCTTTTTGACTTTTTGCCTAAGTGTTGTTGAGTTTTTGCAAAGCTGAGGCGATAACTTCGGTCTCCGTATGTCGAAATCGAGTCCGTAGTAAGTCTAAGCGTGTGTCTAATACCCTCTGCGGTGCTATGTGTGTGTTTGCGTGGCGTTCAGACGGCCGATATGGGTTTTGGCCTTTTTTTGGCTTTTTGCCTAAGTGTTGTTGAGTTTTGCAAACTAGGCGATAACTCGGTCTCCGTATGTCGGAATCGAGTGCCGTAAGTTGTAACGCGTGTCTAATACAATACCTCTGTATTATGTGTGTGTGTTTGTGTGGCGTTCGGATGGTCCGATCGGGTTTTGGGCTCTTTTTGGCTTTTTACCTAAGTGTTGTTGAGTTTTGCAAAGTAGGCGATAACTTTCGGTCTCCGTATGTGGAATCGAGTCCGTAAGTAAGTAACGTGTCTAATACCTACAGCGGTGCTATGTGTGTGTTTTGCGTGGCGTTCGGATGACCGATCACGGGTTTGGGCTCTTTTTGACTTTTTGCCTAAGTGTTGGTGAGTTTTGCAAATTGGGCGATAACTTCGGATCTCCGTATGTCGAGAATCGAGTCCGTAAGTAAGTTCTAACGTGCGTGTGTATACAATACCTACAGCGGTGCTATGTGTGTGTTTTTTGCGTGGCGTTCGGACGGCCGATGCGGGTTTTGGGCTCTTTTTGGCTTTTTGCCTAAGTGTTGTTGAGTTTTGCAAAGCTGGCGATAACTTCGGTCTCTCGTATGTCGAATCGAGTCCGTAAGTTGTAACGCGTGTCTAATACCTACAGCGGTGCTTATGTGTGTGTTTGCGTGGCGTTCGGATGGT